>CM031240.1:194268405-194793405 GCA_018340775.1 Taxus wallichiana var. yunnanensis | reverse complement strand
ATCCTTCTTGCTTCTTTATATTCTAGTAGTAGAATTGGTTCATATTTCGATACACATCACAAACAGGGGTACTTCGTAGGACTGATTATTATTTAAAAATTGTGGTGGCGATTAAGAAAGATGAAGTGGATTTCACTAGATATCTTTGAGAACCTTTACAACAATTGGAAAAATGAACAATAGAAAGCTTCAATATAGACAAAATATTCCTTCAACTAGAAGGTGTACATCAATGGAGCCCCATATCTGCATGGTTTCACATAATCTTTGAGAATTCAACACGACCTCGAGCTAGAGACTCAATTAAACATTAATAACCCCTAGTTTCTCATGCCTAAGATACACTCAAAGGCTTACAGATAATCTTTATCAATAAAATGACAATAATGTGATTTTAAATTGTTTATCTCATTATAGGATGAAGCCTCTTCTCATAATGAAATTACAAATGCCACTAAGCTATCGCAGGATGACATCCTATGTGATTTGGAAGTATTTTAACATAAGATTGTAATTGAAACATGCAAAACATTTGAAAACATTCTCAAATAAAAGCAGTACACAATTTTCCCAAGATCAACAAAGATTATTTCGACATCTATTAGATTTATCAGCAAGGGAAAGTTTCTTAAACAGTCTCAGATCTTGTCAATGGTTATACACTTGCAACCATCTTGATGTGATCAAATCTAAAACACAAGAGATTAACAGGTTTCTCAGATGGTCTCTCAGGAAGATGGGCTTTCTCAAATTTTCTCATAAGAATTAAACCCCTAACAATTTGCAAGAGTATTCTCATTTCGTTTATACATTTCACTTACTCACTCATCTCAAATTTCCCCCAAAAAGAAGAATATTCAAGGAATCCTTTGGTTGTTACTAATTTGTCTCTGAAAGTGATGTTTAACAAATTTACACTGAAGCTTCCAGTGTGGACGAATCACAAACGATCACGTTTCTCGGACCCTCAAATAATGACTGGGATGTCATGGCACAACATTTTAATAGTCCTTCTAATCATTCTTTTATTCTATCATGCAAGAAATCCCCTTTTTAATAATTTTTTGGTGGCTCTATATAGATGGATCTATAGGAAATCATTTTCACCTTCGATAATATGCCTTGAGAAATTAGTGTCCTTGCATGGATTCTTGCATTTGTGCATCTCATAAATGATTTTTATCACATGGATTATCCCACATTACTCTACGCCTTGCAAGTCCGTTTCGGCCAAGTGAAAAGAGGAGCCAACGAAAGCCTCCATGTGTTTCCTTGGTGCAAATTCAAAGATGAAGTTTAGAAGTGGGACCTCAAATGAGCGTAGGCTATCCACGTGCCCTGGGCCCAAGAAAATTTCCTTGGCCTATGAAAATTCTTAGTACATAGTGGAGCCACCGAAAGCATCCACGTGTCTCCTTGGCACAACTTTGATATGGTGCCCAAAAGCGGAGACCCTAAACAAGCACAGGCTCACCACGTGTCTAATTCCGACAAAGTTGTTGAAATATTTTAAAGACTAGTGGAAGGTGCCACATGCCTAGGGTCTAAGAAAGTTTCTTCACTCATTGAAAATTTACGTATTGGTAGGAGCGAGTGGAAGCCTCCACATTTCTCCGGCGCAATTACTAAGGTAGGACCCAAAGGTGGATCCTCAAATGAGCGTCGACCCTCCACATGGACAAGCTTTGAGTTAAGCGGGCCTTAGAGTGTCAAAATTCCCTGACAACCCACCTCTCCTCTTCTAACTTTTAATGTGGGCCTAGCAAAGTTATTCGTTATTTCATAACTTTTCCCTCGTATAAAGAGGAAAAATACTTCAAAATGTTTCGTCATCCCGTATTCCTACAAGTAAGACTTTTTCCCTGCAGCTTCATATTTGCTGAATAGCGAATCAAAGACTATCGGGTCTACGGGGCCATTTTGGTATTTTTTGCAAATGTGAAAAAAGTGGAAAATTTCAACAAAAATACCCACCGGGCTGCATCCACTAAGAAAGGACCACGTTTCCACGGATGTTGGGACAAAATTTATAGGGAAACATGATCAAAAACAGAGGAAGGGAAAAACCCGAATTCATGCCCAAATTAAAAATTCTATGTCATGGACAGAGGAATAAAAAACAATATTTGGACTTAATGGTGATCCTCGACCAAAGGAAAGGAATGACCATGGTAACCAAATGAAGGAACAAGCTTTCACGCACTAATACAGGGAGACAAAAAATTCAAACCATTTGGATCGAGACATTTTTGAACGCACGAGGTGAGATTAAGTTGAGCACCAACATCGGCTCCGACTCGGATATGAGAACTCCCTACGAGTGCCAAAAGAACAACAAACCATGTGCCAAAAATTCATTGGGAAATGAATTCAAGAACAAGCTTGCAAATCCAAAAAGTAATAACAAAATCCCCGAGATGAATTGAGAAACCAACAAAAATTGGTCACCATGGACTAGGAAAAATCGAAACAAAAAAATGAAAGTATAATGAAACCAAAATACTATACACTATACAATGATATGCACCCTGATTCGTAGAGAAAACAATCACGTAAAATTTTCAAGTTCCTTCGATTTTGGTTATGACCATGCTAAGCAGTTCTAATACATCTTTAACAACTGGTCATATGATTGTTTCTCTTTTCCATCCAAGTTGCTATTTGACCACATTATTTTAGGCTTATCCTTTTGTTTAGGTAAAGTTTTTTTAACATCTCTTGAGGCTGCATCAAACATCAAAGTCCAAGGAAAATCATCCTGCTCAGGATATCTACATTGATCAATTTCAGACTCCTTGAAAACAACATAGCTCATGGATTTATTAACATCAATGTCTACATGCAATACTTCATAAGAAGCATTGTTGGGGTCCTCAATGAGATATAACATTTTATTTTCACCATATAAATTCACAAGGCTGCCCTCAATTGGTATGCTTTGGAATAAGACATGTCCATTTGCACACTTCCACCCACATTACCTGCCCACTTTATGGATAATAACATTCCCCACTTAGTAGAACAATCCACAATTACTACATTCAAAGTTAAGTACTTACCTAGATAAGCTACCAATTGCACTACTAAACCATTAAAACATCCAACTACCTAAGCACCTCTCTTGAATCCATGGCGGTACATTTCCCATAAGTTGTTGTTACTTTGAGATTCAACTCATTCATGATGTCGTGAGGCATTACATTACACGAGGCTTCTAAATCAGATATGTAGTTATGGAATAGGCTATCTCTAATAATCAAAGTAGTAAAAATGGATCCACATTCAGGAGAGAATCAACCAGATAAGTTCCCAAATAAACCTCAAGTGGTTCACCCTATTCCTCCAATTCTTCCGGTTTTTCTTATTTTACAATGGTAGGTAGGAGGAACCTCTACATTGTTTACCTTTTATCGTAAACCTTTTCTTCCTTAAGCCCCAAATACTCAAATTCCCTCTTCTTATGCTCGGGATTCTAAGCAATTCAACAATAGGAACAATAATATTGATATGATTCAAGATTTGTGTTATGTCACAAGGAACATATTTGGGTAAGGCGGTGTCATGAGGAGGAAGGTGTAAAAATTCATTTGATGGCACGCGATTTTTCACAATCTAAGCATGGGGATGAACACATGTTTTATTTGGGGTGACAAAGCCTTTTCTAGATGCATATTTACTATGGGTTTCCTTAGGGATACTTGTAAGCACTGGAACTTTTGGTTTTACCTAGGCCTACCCTTTGAAAAATTTGATTCTTCTAATATATTCCTTTTCATGGCCAACTATTGCATTCATTAACAAATGTTTGTCCTCTTCTCAAGAAATTCCTCCATCATATGTTTTAATCATTAATGCCCTTAAGTACTCCAAATCATTATTAGGCAAACTAAAAATATTGTACCCTATCAATTTCAAAATCATGAGTGGGGGAAGAGGCAATACCCAAAGAATGCAATCCCATAATTTTTCATCAGTTCTAGAACTCCTCATCTTAGTTAAGGTTCCTACCTACTATGAACTTGTATAGAAATCCATCGTGTGTGCATCATCATCTCTCTCATCATCATCAAATTCTTCCTCAAATCCCTTTTCAACATCACATGAAGACCGTGGCAAGAAACAACTATCACACCACTCAATTTTATAAGCTTCTTTAACAGTAAGAGCACTTTGGCAAGTGCTAAAGGATCGTGCACCAATCTATTTTCCTAGGGTGGGTCTCTATTTCCTGATCCCATGGTCCCATTACCCTTGTCATCTAATATATGATCACCTTTGGGATGATTTTAAATATTTCTTGACCTTGTGGCTTGTGCTAACCTTGGGAACCTTGTCTAATCCCTTTCTCTGCTCTGGCCAATTTATAGGATATTTCCTTACAACTCTAGCCAAATTTTTTACAACCTCTTCTAGATCAATATATTTATTTTATTGAGGATTCTATGGATTTACTAGCTTGATACCTTCCCTCTTAGGAGGATTACCAACTACCTTGATGTTATTTTCAATCTGTAAAGCCATGGTTAAGGCATGCCTCAATGTTCTTGGATTTTTGTCCCTTAAATAATAGGAAGCCTTTTTGTCAAAAGCATAATAATATTTTATCAAACAAGAAACATCACTTTGCCTTAGGATTACAGGTAGCCTATTCAGGGTTTTATTGAACCAAGTATTAAAGTCATGAACATATTCATTAGGATTCTTCTTAATATTTTAAAATTCAGACAAAAGAAATATGTGATCTTTCTTATCCCCATATTAAAGCTTAAAATAATTTTTCGTTTATGTCCATGAGTCTATTGAGTTTTCTGGTAGAGACTTATACTAGTCATGTGCATCCTCCTCAAGATTATGAATAAATAGGTTTATATAAACATCCTCAAATTCAATCTCAAAGTCTTCCATCATATTGACAAATAGTTTCAAATATTGATCACCAATGATAACATTATTACCTTGAAATCTAAGCAATCTATTTCTAACATCTTGTGGCACTATATTTGGATATCCAACCATACCTCTAAAATATATAGGTCCAAAAGTGTAGACAACAAATGGAGGTCTAGGTGGAAGTTGGGCCATATTGCCTTGAGGGGGTGATCTTACAAGAGAAATAGAGTGATGAGGGACAAGGGGTATTTGGAACACATGAGTATAATTTTCAAAATGAATGTCCTCTATAGATTCTATTTTGTGGAAAACCCTATCAAATTTTGAAAATACAAGGAAAGACTGAGAAGCACACTTATCGATAGAAATGAAGGCCCCTCTCCAATTGGAGAATTCAATTCTTTATAAAGATTACTTGATTCAAAATCACTTGAAGAAGAATGGTAATCCTCATCTGCAGTTGATCACTTTCCACAAAGGATAACTCTTTTCTTGATTCCTAATCTCTAACTATTTTCCGGACTCTTTTTCCTTCCGAATTTGTCTTTCACATTTTTTTGAAACAACTTTTTGGTAGGGTCTTTAGTGAAAAAATATCTTCTTCCTTCCATCTTAGCAAACATTAGTGATAGGCTCACTTAAAACATGTTAAGGCACTGGTATTTATCAAAATTTAAATCAACACGAAGTCGGCACTAAGGATTTTCACCTTAGTTGTGCAAATCCACTATAAATGACTTCAAATATCTATCAACACTTAAAATCTTGTAAAGCTTATCAAATCTAACCTTACTCTACTAGTATTTATCATTAATGATATAAATTTAGTGTAATAACCACTAGAAACTTGAAATATTACACATAGAACTTGTAACTTCACACAATTCTTACAAATATCAACACAAGATGACATTTAAACAATGTATTTACACTTATATCATGTAAGAAACATTACCAAGTTCAATGTGTTTACACCTTTGTTGAAATAGTCCTTACAATGACATGAAAATGGTTTTGTTACCGTACAAAAAAGTCCTCGGTGCTCAAATAATCCTCGATGAATGGCACCAAAATGGTGTTGTTTCTACACAAATAAGTCTCGGTGAGAAAATAGACCCTAGAAATGACACGAAAATGGTGTTGTTTCCACACAAATAAGTCCTGGTGCTCAAATAATCCCTGACAACGATGCTAAAATGGTGTTGTTGCCACACAAATATGTCCCGATGCTCAAATAATCCCTTGAAAATGGCGCCAAAATGGTGTTGTTACTGCATACAAATAAGTCCCAGTCCTCAAATAATCCCTGAAAATAGTGACAAAATGGTTTTGGTATCAAAAATGATTCTCCCTTAGAAGTTGAACAAAGATCACAAACTTAACAAGATACTCGAGATAGATGAATCATAAATTGTTTTGTAGGCGGGAATTACTTCAATCGGCTCTTTGTCACTTAGGCAATTGGAGAAATGGATAACACCTTATAAATGGATTTGATCTATCTACACTACTTTAGGCCATTCCTTTTGACTAGGGTGAGAGGACTCATTTTGTAATCTCTGTTGGTGAAGGACATGAAGAGATCCTTCTTTGCACAATTGTCGGGGAGCCTTGAGAAAATATGATCAATACACCACAATTTAACTCTCACAAGTTGTCACTTCTAAAAAATGGAGGTATTTTCGAGTAAGGTTCGTATTACTAAAGACACTTAAAGCCTATTTGCTTCTTTATATTTTGGTAATAGAATTGGTTCATTTGTGGAGACACAACAAACAAGAAGGGTACCTCGGTAGGACTAATGGTTATTTGAAATTTTTGAGGGGATTAAGCAAGATGAAGTATATTTCACTAGATCTTTGAGAACCTTTACAACAATTGAACAACTTAACAATAGAAAGCTTCCAAATAGCCAAAATATTCCTTCAACGAGAAGGTATACATCAATGGAGCCCTAGATTTGCATGCTTTCATGCAATCTTTGAGAATTCAACATGAAGCCTCAAGATAAAGACTCAATTAAACATTAAAAACACCTTGTTCCTCATGCCTAAGATACACTCAAAGGATTATAGATAATCGTTATCAACAAAATGACAGTAAATTGATTTTAAGTTATTTATCTCATTAGAGGATGAAGGATCTTCTCCTAATGAAATTGCAAATGCCACTAAACTATCACAAGGAAGAGATACTGTGTGATTCAAGGGATTTTAATAGAAGATTGTAATAGAAACATCAAAACCATTTGAAAACATTATGAAATAAAAGCAAATACAATTTTTCCCAAGATCAACACAGATTAATTCGAGATCTATAAGATTGATCAGTAGGGGAAAGTTTCTTGAATAGTCTCAGAGCTTGTCAATGGCTATACACTCGTAACCATCTTGATGTGATCACATCTAAAACATAGGAGATTAACAAGTTTCTCATATGGTCTCTTAGGAAGATGGGCTTTCTCAAATTTTCTCATAAGAATTAAACCCCCAACCATTTGCAAGAGTATTCTCATTACATTTATTCCTTTTTAATTACTCACTCATCCCAAATTTTCCCCCAAAAATAAAAATATTCCAGAATCCTTTCCTTGTTACCAATTTTTCTTAGCAAGTGATGTTTAACAAATTTACACCCAAAGCTGCCAGGTGGACAAATCATGAACTGTTCACATTTCTAAGACCCTCAACTAGTGACTGGGATTCCATGCCACATCTTTTTGATAGTCCTTCTAATAACTCTTATATTCTGTCATGTGAGAAATCCCCTTTTTAATCATTTTCTAGTGGCTCTGTATAGTTGGATCTGACAAGAAATCCTTTTAACCCTTAAGAATAAACCTTGAGAAATGAGTACCCTCGCATGGATGCCTACATTCATGCCTCTCAAAAATGAGTTTCCATGAATAAATTATCCGAAATTACTTGTGTTGTGAGTTTTAGTCGACCAATTGCAAAGAGGAGCCAGTGGAGGCCTCCATGTGTTTCCTTGGTGCAACTTCAAAGATGAATTTTAGAACTGGGACCTCAAAATGATCACGGGATCTCCACGTATCCCGGGCCCAAAAAAATTTCCTTGGCCTTTGAAAATACTTAGTATAGAGAGGAGCCAAAGGAAGCCTCCATGTCTCTCCTAGTGCAGTGCAACTTTGATATGGTTCCCAAAAGCAAAGACCCTAAACAAGCATGGGCCCACCACGTGTCTTAGTTTAGAAAAGTTGTTGAAAACATTCAAGGACTAGTGGAAGGTGCCACATGCTTAGTGTTCGAGAAAGTTTCTTTGGCTATTGAAAATTCTAAGTATGGGCAAGAGCCAACGGAAGCCTCAACGTGTCTCCTCGGCGCAACGGCTAATGTAGGACCTTGAGGAGGATCCTCATATGAGTGCCGACCCTCCACATGGACAAGACTTGAGTTGAAGCGTGCCTTAGATTTTCAAAATGCCCCAATGACCCACCTCTTCACTTCTAACTTTTGATGTGGGCCTCAATGGAGTTGCAGGTTATTTCATAACTTTGCTCCCTTATACAAAGAGGCAAAAAAATTCAAAATGTTCTGTCGACTCGCCTTCCCGCTTGTAACATGAAAATCTTCCATTTGTCCTTATTTGGGGTCAATGTAAGACTTTTTCCTTTCCACGTCATATTTGTTGAATAGCCAATCGAGACTATCAACGCCACAGGCCAATTTGGTATTTTTATAAATGAGACAAAAGTAGCAAATTTCACCAATAAGACCCACTAGGCCACATCCAATCAGAAAGGACAACATTTCATTGGATGTTGGGATGAAAATTGACAAGGAAACATGATCATGTGGAAAAATGGAAGGAAGGGGAAAACCCGAATTCACACCCAAATTACAAATTCTTTCTCATGGACAGAGGAACAAAAACAATATCTGGACTTAATATGATCCTCGATCAAAGGAAAGGACTAACCATGGCAACCAAATGAAGGAACAAGCTTCCACGAATTAATACAGGATACAGAGAAAAAAATTCAAACCATGCAGATTGAGACATTTTTGAACGCACGGGGTGAGATTAAATTGAGCACCAACATTGTGTACTTAACCATACATGTCAAATTCTGATTTGGGCTTAAGGTCAATTTTTGGAGTCTTGTGGGACAAGTTAAGCTTGTCCGACACATCTTAATTCTCCCACTAACTAACCCTATGGGTTAAGGGGTCAAAACTAGACCCCATTATGAGATTTATAAGGAAAAAAGACTATATTTATTACAATTTCTTACATGAGTTTTTAATTTTGTCCTTAAGAGATGTCGGCATGATTTTGTGTTTGTAAGATGTTTTTCATTCCCTCAACTACCACTTTATTGAGATTTTATGTTTGGGGTTTGACCATGTGATGTGGAGTTGAGGAGAAGTGATTTGGTATCCTACAGGAGCCACCTCACCCTCCGCTTCTCTCTATCTATTTATTCAATTTTGTTTCATGATATTGGGGTTACATATTTTATTTAGACTTTTGTATTTTTCGGAGGAGCTTGCTTTTGGAGTGCTTGTTTGAAAATTTAGAGTTTCCTTGTGCTTGTGGATTAGATACTCTTACACTTTGGTAAGGTAGGCCCTTCACCATGTATTCTTACTACTACTTTGTTGTGAAAATGATTTTTAAATGGATGATTGTTATATGTTTTGGTTTTGGGAATAGAAATTCCTTTAGGTTGTGAAGGATAAAATGGAAATAAATATATTTTAGAGGAATGCGTAAGAGTATTGTTGTGTATCCGAGGAAGGAATTAGGTTGGGGTGTCCTACCTTTGTAGATAAGCGAAATTTGTATTTATCTTGCGTGTTATATTAAGGAAGCCATAAGAGTTGAGAGAGACATAAGATTTTTCAAGGAGGCATAAGATTCTTTTTGGTATGTAATTTAAGCTTCGAGAGGCTTTAAGGTGTGAAATCAGCCACTTTGGGAGGCATAAGTGAATCCCCATGTTTCTTTTCTCTCTCTTGGCTTGAGTATTGAGCCTTTGTGCTTGGGAAACTTGCATGTTTGTTGTGATTTTGGTATTGTGCTTATTGTGTTGAAATTTTGTTTGAATGTTGATTGTGGAAGCCATGTAAAGTTTCCTTGGTTGTCTTATACCCCTTATTGCTTCATTGTTGGGGCTTGGGGGCAAATGAGGAAGAAGGATTCTCCTTCTCATTAGATTATTGGTTGGGTGGAGAGCGTTTCCTACTCCCCTATTTTTTTGTGTTGGGTATTGAAGAATATGGTGGAGCTCAAGTTTTTGTCATAGTTGCACTTTGAAGAAAATAAGAGAAGTTCCTACTTTTGAATAATATTTTTAGTGTTGTCTCTACTTATGTGGAGGGATATTAAAACTTATATTTTAAGCTTCACCTTAACAAAAATAGATTTTCTAAAACCATTTGTAATGGTTATTCAAGAAGTGTTCATGTTGGAAAGGAGGCTTGTAAAGTTGCATCTTGTTATTATTGTACCTCCTTCAACTTGTAGACTTTACCAAGAGTGTATTGAATGAAAACTTGTATTTTAAATAAGTTAGTTCTTGTAAATGAAACGATCAAGTCTTGTATTATTTAGATGAAGTAATGACCTTGAAATGATTTTGGAAATGAAAATGAAGCTCACCAAGCTAAGCTTATACAAGGGCTGGATTATAAATATGATTTAATAGAAATGAAATTATTGAATGGAGAATGTATGTTTTAAAATATACTTGTTTTCTTGAAATAAATGTCATTCTCTCGATTATGAAAGAAATAAATTATTCTCCTATTTTATTGTGAAAGTGAACATTTTGAAGTGTTGAAAATATAGACAAATTATATACAAAGTTTTAATGAGATAGTTTTTACATTTAGCATATGAAATGAAAATAATATTTCTAACTTTTCCACATTTAGGGATAAAATAAAAATTTATAATTACTTTGCACTTATATTTTAGTATACAACTAAACTCAATTAGATTATGTAAATTAAAGTAAAGCAAAACTATATAATCTTAAGTGTATATACCTATATAAATTTATCTTATAACTTTATATCTTTATATATATTAAAATTCTATATAAATTTATCTATATATATATATATTATATAAGTTTTAAATAAATTATTGAACTATATTATATATATGTCTATATATATACTAATAAAACAAAATTTTATAAAAAAGTTATAAATAAAAATCTTGGGGCCAAATTTATATGGGCCACGACTTGTTATAATAGTAAAGGGGTTTGGGTGGGTCCGATCCTCCCCCGTGAACCCTTATAAAAAAAGCTAACAATACGTCGCTTAGTAATATATAAACTCGCAATTTTCAATTAGGTCATCGCATTACTTTATACACAATGTTTTATATATTTCGTAATACGCAGTCATACCTATTTAAAAAACAATATATATATATATATATATATCACCATTTAAACCAGATCTAAAAAGGGGGAAAATTTCCGATACCCGAATAGGGAAATTCAAATAAAATACACAATTAAGAAATAATAATATAAGAAAACCCTAGGGAGGGGGTTGCAAATGAAATAAGCAAAAAAAAAAATGTGTATGTCCATCTATGAGCTTGAGAAACCTTTCATGACCTCCATTTTCCTTCTCCTCCCAAACCTGCAAAACAAGTATCGAGAATAGGGAAGGGAAAATGAATAAAATAGGTTCCATAAGGATGTTTAGGGTTAGATTGAATACCTAGGATCCAAGGGCTAAAAATAATCAATATAAGGGTAGGAAATCAATCCTACAATTGTTAGGTGAGGATATTTTGGTGGGAATATGTTTTAAATAAAAATATATGTATAACTTGTGAATGGGGCCACTAAAGGGGTGTTAGAATGTTAGGATTAAAGTGTGACCTTTATTTCCTTAGTTAAGTGACTTTTATAAAGGACTTGACTTTAAGAATTAATTAAATTAATTTTATACATGGATAACTAGGTAATGTTATAATAGGGATTAAAATTAATTGAACTTAATTATATGGTGAAGGTAAGTTCAAACCTTAGCCATAGAGTATTAAGTCAATAAATGACATTAGAAATATAATACTAAGTTAAATAAATTTTGTAAAAAGGGGTATCTTAACTAATGATTTATAAGAGTTAATTAATGGAAATTAACGAGAACCTCGAAAGGGATTATAGATCGAAATGGCTGAAATAAAATACTTAAAATTAATTGTTACTTCAAATTATGACAATCTTATGATTAAGAAGAATTTATTAATCATGAATAAATTTAATCTAGTTGGAGGTTATCCTATTGCAACCTATTTAAACAAAAAATATATTCCATAAATTTTCATAAGTAATTATAGGGTTTTATCTTGGGTTTTGTGCAAAAATATGTGGGCATTAAAACATGAGGGATTGATAAGAGATTTGAGGGAGTGATAAGATATTTGAGGCATGGATTACAGATTTTGTGTGTGGATAGAGCATTCAAAGGTACATGGAAATGTTTTTGATGTTTCTTGAGGTATATGGAGTTGTTTTGTGACACTTTGGGAGGTATATGGTGATGCTTTGTGATAATTACAAAGGTATATGGAGATGTTTTGTCATGTATTTGGAGGATTATGGTATTCTTATTATGGTTTATATGTACTCTTATGAGTCTAGGTTATGTCTTGTGGTGTTGCTTCCATCTTGACACTATGTGGCTATAATTATGATTTCAAGTTGTGTGAAACATTTTTATGTGAAGTGTTTGTAATTTCATGTTGTTATAGTCACTTATGTTATGTGTTGGGTGAGTACTATGTTGTGAAGACTATGTATGTATTTCGATGGGTTGGTTGATTTCTTGTGATGTGATATAGTCATGGAAATATGTAGAAATATGTCTTGTGGACCATTAGTGTTGTGTTTAGTATTTTTTTGTTATTGTGATGTTAGTTTCTATTGGGCACCAACAAAAAAATAGGTAAACTAAAATCCTAAGAATTGAAATATTAATAGCTTGAGTTTAGGAATACTATCAAGGAAAAATATTAACGAAGTAGTAATTTAAACTTAACACTACCAATCTTCATAGAACATTAAGAAATTGTCAAACTTTTCCTTCTTCCGCGTGGTCACACTTTTACAATTAGTATCTTCTTCACCGGTGAAATAATTTGTTGATCGATCCTCCTTTCTAATGAGTACCCTCATCTCGACCTTGGTATTGTGTTTCATTGAGGATGATGTTCTTATAAGAGGAGGGAAGTGTAATGCCCCAAAATGTTTCAAATGATCACCGATGGCGTAAGACATATTTCAAACTATCTTGTCTCACCAAACACTACAATTTAGTGTTTCATAATGCACTCACATTTATAAGCTAATTGAATTAAGACCATATTCCACGAGAACTTGTAATAGGCTAAGTATGAAAATTATAGAAAATAAATTTAAAATTAATGGATAACGGATATTTTATAACATTAAAAGAAAATTAAAAAAAAAGTTATAAACGATTAAATATTCAATCTTAGCTAAGTTAAAAATTTACATGTAACTAAATAAATTAGGGTGATGTGGATTATATGGTGGAGTGTAAATGATGAAGCCGAGGGGTGAGTATGTGAAATAAGGGACGTGAGGGCATGCTTGTCAAGTATCGATTACAAATGACATGGAGTCCTTTAGAAGGCACTTCACCATTTCTCCTAGCATAACAAACCCACCTCCAACCCAAATCAGTTTACCTTTTCCATAAACTCCCCTATCTAAGCCAGTTTAGGAGCTCGAAATGGGTTTGGATGCTGCATTGGTGAGGAAGACTTTCCCAACATTATTTTCCATGTTGTTTTCCCTTATGGCACCTTCTAGAAAGGGAATCTCTTAGAAATTAGACATTATTACAATGTCTAACCAATGAAAGAACAAGGAAACTTTTCTTATAATATGAATATGGCAAAGTGTATAGAAGAGATGGGTTTCCTCACAGGATAATCACACAGTTTCAACTTTTAAAAAATAGGTTTCCAACATGATCGGTTTACATTTTCCTCCAGACTCCTAGCCTATACCAAAATGTGAGATCTGGAGTAGGGTATGGACGTCAAGTAAAGCATAAAATACAGAGGAATTTTTTCACATGTTATAGTTGAGAGTTCTCTAGTAGAAATTGATGCAAAACGTGGGATCATACACATGATAAGTTAAATGTTTGATGGAATAAGTTTTTTAAATGTGGTTATTTGGACAAAAATTACTACGAATATCCACGAAGTGGGTTTTTTTAAAAGGATTAAAAAATTTAAAGCAAATGCAATTGGCGGGTGTAAATCCAACCTCCATATAACTTTCTAATGTCCTCTTGTCTATGTTAAAATGGGACCTTCCAAAAAAAAATGGACACCCATAAAGTATTTGGAAAGGGAGGTACAAGAGACTCAAACAAAAGAAGGCGTATAAGTTTTTTCATGTGGTTGTTTGGGTAAATTTCATTCTTAGTGGTTGAGAGTTGTAGGAAATGTCATGCTTGCCTTATTTATTTACACATGCAACAAATCATTTTATGGGCATGGTTGACACCCTTAATTTGTTGGAGATTTTAAGGACATATGAAACTTAATGGTTAAGATGCCAATTAAATTGATTATAGTTGTGAAGATCAATTTTCTTGGTGTTTGTTTTTATTGGTGAGGATTGTGTTTTTGTTTTCTAAAGTGAAGGAAGAACACATAGGAGAATGATAGTTTTGGAATAGCTCTATGGAGTACCTTAACCCCTAGGCTTTAAATTCACTTAATAGTCGAGGAATTGACTTTTGACTCTGCCATTCATGGTTGGAATGATGTTTTAACACTCTATTTTTTCCTCCATGTGACTTGGTGAGGTGGAATCCTTGGTGGCATTAGTGAATTGTCAATTATTCTTGAATGATGACTAGAAAAATGTGTGGCTATGGTAAAGATTCTCTCAAACTCCTTCAACTATGAATAATGCTGGAACAAATCAGGACACTTATTGCATTATGGAGGATTAAAGAATATATACGATATGAGCTTGTTGAAAAAGTCTTTCAAACCCCTCTAAAGAATTACAACCAGCTCATGGAATACCAAAATATCTTATCTTCTATGGTCCATGAATTTTACGCATGGTTCATCTCTCTTTATCTTTCATAATTCTCATATTTTGGTATTCCATTTTGCAATGAAATAAAATTTTAAACACTGACATTATCATACATTTGATTGTTTTAAATAAACATATTTGTAAAAGAATAAAAAGAAATATCCTAACTTTTACAATTCAAATAATCCTTGGTATTCAACTATGGACTTAAAACCTCATTTTGAGATGATTTAATAAACTTCATAACCAAACTAGATTTCTAAAACGTAATTTTTATTGACAAGTTAAGGTTGAGTTCCTTGTAAATATGTCAATCGTTTCCTTGTAAAAACTAGTAAACCGTGATTTTTGGAGACTCACAAAACCTCCTTTGTAATCCTAGAAAATAGGTGTTAAGCATCGTATATGCTCCTTCTTATGAGGAGAGGTGCATCAATATTTAGATTGATCCCAATCTACTATTTGTACTCTCTCCACCGCTCCTTTAGGAGCCCTGTTACCCTATTTCAAACTTTTAGGAATTTTTTTAAAAATTGAAAATTGGGTTTTGTATCACTCGCCATGTAGGCACTAAATAATGAAATGATTTTCCACCTTCGCAAAACACTAGTATTTTTAATAGAAAATTACGGAACTTTTGGTTTGGTTAAACCATATTCCCGTTATTTTAGCAAATGGGTTTCGTTGTCCTCCTAGTGTTATTTTCTTAGGTCAAACTTGGTCAATTATGACAAGTGGCTCCGTAAAAAGAATATGCCAATTATACACCACACACCATTTTGAATCCCGTCGGTCCCTTTGGATTCTTGGTGTATAGGTTGACACTTTGAAAATCTCCCTTCGTGAATTTTCTTATCGAAAGATAGTTTTTGAACGTACTTTCTTAGCCTCCGAGTTAAAATTGGAATCTTTTGCGAGCTAACGGAAAAATGTAAAAGAAAGTTATAAGACCCTAGTCAAGTTACCAACCATCATAGAAAATTATTAACACTTTTAAATAATTTATTGAAACTCTATCTTGTGACTTGTTGTATGAAATTCCACTTTTGGTAAAATAGTGTTTCTCTTTCTTCCCTCTCTCGCCTATCTCTTTCTCTCTCGTTGGTTAAGAAATGAAGTGAAATGAATATATATAAATAAATATATCCTTTTGAATGCAAATTTTTATTATTAAGTAAATGGGAAACCTAGAATTTTAATTATGCTAGATTTAGGTGGATGTCATGCCAATGATTTATCATTGATTTCATGCTCATATGGTTTTGCAGGATGCAAGTAAGATGAGGAAACGACCTGATTATAATTCTATGTCTATTATTATAATTTACATTTTAAACAATGTAATTGTTTGAACCAATTTTTTTTAATGTATTGTAAGACTTATTATTGAAGTTTGGTAGTATGTATGAGATGCTAGTTTTAGGGGTCATTTGAGAAATGTGCATTTAAGCATAGGTGCTTCACCATTTTGTGTAATGCCAAATTTTACACACACGAATACAACATTAAAAATACCAAAACATTTTTTACTTAGATTTTAGTTCAGATGACACTACATGAGATTAATTAGGAAAAGGTACAATACATTATATGTTTGCACAAACATTAACCCACATGGATAACATGAAAACACATGATGCACATCAAGGACACTTTTTTTTTCAAATTACAAGGCATAACATAATGATTCAACTACAATATACACCTATAGATAGGGTCTTCCCATGACACGATACTTTTAGGGTTATACAAATATTATAATCATGTTTCAATATTTAACTTAAGTTCTAGAAAGGCTCATAATATGTGAATCATACATTCCTTTTTCATTTTTTTATATTTCATTTTTTTATATTATTTAACATTTAAGTTGCCGTATAGCTCATTGAATAAGTGTCATCTACATTATTTCGATTGCATGTTTAAATTTCTCATTTATTAATAGGGTATTTATTTACACACATGGATACTAGGTATTATCCCTAGGATTCACTTCTAAGGGGATGCATCTTGGTCGTGTATCATACCCCAATTATGTAACAGAAAATGTGATCCCAAAGGAGGGAAGGTTCTAATATTTTTATCAAGGATTTAGGGTCAATTTTCTTTCATTCATTTATAAATTGGTAATTAATCTAATACACAATAACTATTATATACAAGGTAGGTTCTTTATTCACAACAAGATCATTTAATCATATTACAAGGAAAATCATGTTTTACTTTACCTATGGAATAACATCCCATGATTTCACTTCCCAAGGCCAAGCATCATTTATAAGTTTACCATAGTTATGTTCCAACAATTAGTTAAGGATTCAAAGGCTCTAAACATGGCAACATACTTCCTTATTTTCTTATTTCTAGATTAGCATTTTAGAGTATCATTTTACGTCTCACTTAAGAGGTTTTATTTCTCCCTTACTAGGTTCATATACCTTTTGTAATTAATTGTGTAACCTATTGTTAACATGGGAATTTGTATCCTCATGAGACTACTAGTCCCTGTCTTAAGGGATTTATCTCTAAGAATATGATCACATAGTTTCACATCAGACATCCATTATCTAATAAGATTAATGGGAATGAAAGATGGAGTAGTATGTTTTTAAAGGGTTAAGGTTCACATTATAGGTTAGAAAACATGGATCTTTTATGTCACCAAAATATGGTTTACACTGTTATAAGAATGATCTAAAATTTCACCTTTCTCCAGGAACATCATTCTAGGGTTACATTTTCACCAACTAGTCATAAAATAAATATTGTTATGTTTCATAATTAACTCTTAGTTTTTCATCATAGAACCTAGATGACAATTGAGATTGGGTATCGAGTTCATTTATAATCCCAAATCTCAAGGGTAAATTTCAAGGATGGTTGATTTATATTATCCACACAACACTCTTCACTTTGTACACATGTGCCCAACCAAGAGGGTCTTACATAATGTTTAATGTTTGTTTCATTTGGTGTCATACCCTAGGAGAACACATTATCATTAATACACATCTAACTATCAATCCTATGAGGGAACAACATACGCCTGAACATATTTTAACCATGTCATTCCTAATTACCGGGTTTATGATAATGTTGCTAAGCATGCAAGCTAGGATGGAAATATCAACTTGGGATCTTATCTACTTAACTAGAAGGATTCATCGATTGTAAATATTTTAAGTTCATTCTAAGGTTTTAGTTTTCTATGCTACAAAGAATCACACAGGAAGGGTAGTTATACACGAAGTTTATACTAGGGTGGATTGTTTCATTTAGATCTCTTTATTAAATTTTTAAGGTAAGAAAAACAACACACCAATTATTTAATCATCGATTGCACACTGGAATTGTACTATAATATATTAGATTCAATTTCATTTAACACATATCTAACTTTTACAATAAAAACTTGGGATCAAAATAACACCCATGTTTAGATGAACATTTCCTTAAACACTAGCATCTCAAAAATGTTACAAAACTTCACTAAAAATATTTCAATACTTCATAAAATGTTTAACTATCCTCTACAATTTAACTTAACACATATGTCCAACCCCCTTTTTACCATATGTAAATATGAGTCAAAAGAACACCTATATTTAAATGCACATTTCCCAAAGCTCCCCTAAAACTAGCATGTCATAAATACTACCAAACTACAATAATATGTATTTCCATACATTACAAAAAGTTGGTTTAGTCTCTAAAATTACATTGTTTCAAATATAAATTACAATAATACATAATGAATTACAACCACGTCATGTTTCCATGTTACTTGCATCCTGCAAAACCATGTGAACATGAAATCAATGATAAATTGCTTACATGAAATCCACCTAAATATAACATAATTAACATTTTTGGTTTTCGATTTACATTGTAGTAATAATAAACACACAACAAGACATTTTTATGGCATATTCATTTCATTTCATTTCATTCCTTAACTAAGAGAGCAGAGAGAAAGAGATAGGAAAGAGAAAAGAGAGAGAAACACTATTTTTCAAAAGTCAAATTTCACACAACAAGTCAAAATATAGAGTTTCAAATAGTTATTGACAAGTGTTTATAAGTTTCTATGATGGTTTTCTAACTTGACTAGGGTCTTGTTAGGTAATAAGGGATAAAATATGTGGAGCAATCCCTCATAGAATCACAACAATAGAAATTAATATGCAAAAAATATTACGGATCTCAAATAAAAGTGTAAAATAAAAATAACACAACATAAAGAGACAATATTTAACATGGTTCACCCAATTTGGGCTACGTCCACAAGAATCACTTGCCTAGATTTTATTACAAGCAATCTCTCTCTCAATACAATATCTAGATCTATTTGGAGTTATGCTCAACAAAATCTATAGAATTCAAACCCGAATTCGACACATCCGTAATGTTACATCAACCCTACCAGATGTAAAAATCACATAAGTAGACAAATCCTTTAGAAGTTTTACAAAACTGTGGGTATAAAATGATGGGCCAGAACTGTCCCATAAACCTATGGGTCCAAAATTCTTCCCATATGAGAAAAGAAAGTTTCTTCATATATCAGAGACATTTTTTTAGGCTAAAAACAATTATAGTACAATAATATTAGTGTACAATATTGAAAACCTTTTCACATGAAAATATGATCCACAACCTAACAATCTCTCACTTGGAGACTAGGTTTCCTCTAAGAAATATTCTCAACCCTTCACTAGTTTATGTGAAGACCAACCAAAGTTGAACACAAATAATTGATTGAAACCTTGTGACCACCTTGTTCATCATGTATGCATTTTTGAATGGTATGAATCTTCTCCACTTTAACTTCTCTTCCTACAAATTTGTCCAAATGAAATGGTACCTAAATTGTATATGTTTTTCCTAGAGTGGAAAACAGTTTCTTAGCTAGGTGTATAACACTCTTACTATCACTATGTAGCTTCCTTCTCCCGATTATGTCTGAACTCCTCAAGAAATTGTTGTAGCCAAATAATCTTTTTACTTACCTTTGTGGCAGCAACATACTCAGCCTTTGTGGTTGACAAATCCACCAGCTTCTATAGTCGTGAAATCTAGCTCATTGTTATCCCACCTACAATGTAAATATAACCTTTGTGTTCCTCTTTTTGTTTACATCTCCATCCATATCTAAGTCTAAATAACAATGCAAAGTGGTGTATGATCCAATGTAAAAAACATTGTCCCCATGGTGCCTCTCAAATACGAAAGGATCCATGTTATTGTATGTCACTGATCTCTATTTGGATCACTTTTAAATAAAATAATTTCTCCCACTACATGGGAAATATCTAGCTTGGTGCATAGTATGACATACAACAAATTGCCAACCACCGATGAGTAAGGTACCTTGGACATCTTGTTTCTCTCTCCTCTGTCTTGAAAAACTTCTCCTTTGATAACTCGAAATGGCCTCACCAAAGGAGTCCCAACTGGTTTAGTATCATGTATATTAAACCTCTCAAAGACCTTAACATACTCTTCCCGAGATAAATTCAGATTTCATTCCTTCCTATCTCGAGATATCCTCATACTAAGGATTTGTTCTGCTTCCACCGCATCCTTCATAAAGAAAGGTGTCACTTAGTTGTTTCCTAAGTACTTGTATTTCTTGCATGTTTTTACTTGCATCTAACATGTCATCCACATAAAACACGTGATAATATAACTGCCATCCTCAAAAAAAAAATTATATACATGCAATGTTTCAAAATGGCATCGAATATAACCTTTCTCCATCATGAAGCTATAAATTTTTTTATACCATTTACGTGGAGCTTGTTTCAAGCCATATAAGCTCTTATTCATTTATCAAACTATCTCCTCTTTACCTTTGACCTCATATCCCTCTAGATGTTACATATATAGATCCTCATCCAAATCACAATGGAGAAATGAAGTCTTTACATCAAGCTACTCTAAGTGCAAGTATTTTGTTGTAACTATTCCAAGAAAAGTTCTAATAGAAGTAATTTTTAATATATGGGAAAAAAATCCATCAAAATATATATCTTTATTTATGTGCAAACCCCTTAACCACCAACCAGACTTGTATCTTTTCTTTCCTCCTTCATCCTCTTTGAATCTATACACCCACTTGTTATGCAATGCTATTTTTACTTCAAGTAGCTTCATCAAATCCTATGTCTGGTTCTCCATGAGAGCTTAATGCTCCTGCTTCATGTCTTGCTCCAACTTCTTTTGGCATCTATCACACTCTCTGGATCTCCATTGTCATGAGTAATAAATAATAAAGAGAAGGAGAAAAATGTTCAAGTATTCTTCTTACACAAGAATACCTTCTCAATATAGGAGTTTGGGATTCCTCTTGAGGAGCTTTCTAAATTGATTCATGTGTCACTTTCCCATGCGAAATATACTCAACCATTACATATTATTTATTGGATTCTTCCTTGTTTTCCTATAATTGTTGCTTATACATGACTTTCTCATTAAATATCACATCCCTAGATCAAATTATTTTCTTGTTCTTAATACTCCAACATTTATATCCAAATTCATCACCACTATAAGAAATTAAAGTTCCTTTTTCTGATTTAGCCTCTAACTTGGTCCTATCATCCTTGCCTATATAGAAAAACACCTCACATCCAAAGACTCTAAGAAATGAATAATAAAATTTCTTACCATACCAAGCCTCCTCGGGTATGCCTCCATCCAAGGCACTTGAGGTTCATTTTTTATTAATTACATAGCTGTGCTCACCGCTTTTATCCAAAAAGAAAGAGGCAGTCCTACATATAACCTCATGCTCCTAACACATTTGATTATTGTTATGTTTATCCTTTCTGACATCCCATTTTGTAGCAAAGTTCCTTGAACCATATTTTTCTTATAGATTCCATTATTATAATAGTAATCATCGAATTCATTTTTGCGATACTCCCCTCCTTTATCTAACCTAATACATTTTACCTTAATACATGTTTCATTCTCTACAAAGGCTTTCCATTTAAAAAAGTGTCAAATACGTCAAATTTGTTTCTAATACAATAAACTTAAACTTTACTTGTTGAGTAATCAATAAAAGTAACATAATAAATTGAAACCCCAAGAGATGATACCTAAGTAAGCCCCCACACATCAAAATGTACCAGCTCTAACTTACTCTCTTTCTTTGTAGGTCCAACCTTAAGAAACCTTAATCGCTTTTTTTTCCATATATGTAATCCTCACGTAACTCCAAACATATTTTTGTATATCTTGGTAAATCCTTCTTTATGATCCCCATGCCCTTATAGCTCATATGACCAAGCCTATAATGCCATAATGTTGTATCTACTTCTAAATCCACAATATTAGAAACATTAGTGCTATAAGTGGTTAAATACAAGGTACCAACCTTCATACCTCTTGCCACCACAAGAGCACCCTTGGTAACCTTCCAAGATTCTTTTTAAATATCACAATACAACAATCACTTCCCGAATGCCCTACCAATATAAAATTTCTTCTTAATGTAGACACTTATCCGACATCGTTCAAAAGACAAGTATTACCATTTTGCATCTTAACCGAATAGAACCTTTTTCCAACTATGTTGCAAGACTCATCATCACCAAGAAAACCATGCCCAAAATATCCTTAAACATAATCAACAAAATAATTCTTATGCGGAGTAGCATGGAAAGAAGCCCCCAAATATAAACCCCAAGATTCAATAATATTGTGCAAAGAAAGAATCAAGGCATTCTAACATACATTATTCGTTGCCAAATTTGCCTTGTTGTTTTCTTTCTTTTTGTTTCTTCTTTTCTTGAATCTCCCAACAAATCCTTTGTGTATGCCAAGAATTTCCACAAAGTGCCAACATACTATCTTTCTTTTGGATTTTGACCTTTCCCAATCCTTTGATTTTCTATGGCTTCCTCTATTCTTCTGTCTCCTCTAGTTTCCACTCAAAGCATTCCCTTAAGTAGAATATTTCCTAGAGATTTTTCTTCACATTTCCTCACTTAGAATCACCTCTACAACATCCTTAAACTTCAAATTTTAGTTATTTGGAACCAATTTTCTTACCACCATTACCAAGTTGTTCTGCAACTCTCGTAAAGAGCATAGAGTTTATAAAGCCCTAACTTCTTCATCAAATTATATTGTAACCAAAGATAACATATTTACAACAAGATTAAAATCATTTAAATGATATGCCACCGAACCATTCTCGTAAATATTCATCTTAAACATCCTTTTTATTACAAATATATTATTAGAGGAAGAGGGTTTTTCATACAACTTCCATAATACATCCATAAGTTCTTTTTGTAGTCTTTTCATTTGAAACATTAAATAATATCAAAGATGCACGATAAAGACAAATTTTCCCAAGTTCCTTCCTATCCATAAAATCCCATTCCACATCCGTCATACTCGAGGGTTTGTTCACCTTCCTGCATGTAAGAATATAAAGTTCCTTCTAATAAAGGTAATATTCCATCTACATATTCCAAAGACTAAAATTATGCCTGTTGAAGTTATCAACCCTTGCTCTTCCATCATTTTCCATAGCTCCCACTCAAGCTAAAAATTTCCTTATATTCAACACTTTAAGAAACCAAACCAAGATATGATACAAATTGTTAGGAAATAAGGGATAAAATATGTTGAAACATCCCTCACATAATCGCAACAATAGAAACTAATATATAGAAAATATTATAGGTCTCAAATAAAAGTATAGAATAAGAATAAGACAACACAAAGAGATATTATTTAACGTGGTTCACCCAATTTGGGCTACGTCAACCAATAATTACTTACTCATATTTTATTACAAGCCATCACTCTCTCAATACAATACCCATATATGTTTTGAGCTATTCTCAATAAACTCTACTGAGAATTCACTCATGAATTCAAATAAATCTACAATGTTACATTAACCCTAGTATATGCACAAAACCACATAAGTAGACAATCGCTTTATCAGTTTTACAAAACTCAGGTATCAAAACCATGGGACAAAACCATTCCATAAACCTATGGGTCAAGAAACCCACCCATATGAGAAAAACACATTTCTCGGTATATAGGGTATGTTTTTTTAGGCCAAAATGTTTCATGTACTATGGAAAGTGTACAATACTTTTTAGTGTACAGTATTCAACACTTTCTTAGATGAAACCAAGCTCTACAAGCTAACAGGTCCTACAATTTTCTTTGAAATTTACCTACAATTTGCGAAGACACCCAAATTTTGGCTCATAGGATAAGAAAGTTCATTCAAGACTATCTTCGATAAGAGAATTCACGATGGGATAATTCCTACTTGTCCACCTATATACCAAGAATTGAAAGGGACTAATAGGATTCATAACTGGTCAATGGTCTACAATTGGCGAATGATTTTCCGTGAGCTACCGATCATAATTGGCAAATTCTAACATAGTCAAACAACGACCGAAGGCCTACAAACCCCTTTTCCAAACTAACCAGGAATGTGATTTTTCCAAATCAAAGGTTCCAATCAATTGTCTAGTAAAAATTCTAGGGGTTTGCGAAGATGAAAACTATTTCTTTGAAATGGGTACAAATGGTGAGACAAAGAGAAAACCATCTTTTTCAGATTAGTAGCTTCCTAAATGTGCAAAACAAGTAACAAGGATTCTAGATGGGTGGTGAAATGGAACCAATGATTTCTCAAGGATGATATAAGATCTATTATGACTCGCCACATAAGAAGGAACACATACGACACTTAACATTCCTTTTTTCGGTTTTAAAAGATTGTATGATGGGTATTCAAGGTTATAATTAACTAGTTTTTTTACAAGGAAACAATTGATATGTTTTCAAGGGGCTTAACCTCAAATTTTGAATAAAAAGTGTGTTGCAGCAATCTAGTTTGGCTATGAAGTTTTCTATATCAACTCAAAATGAGGATTTAATTCCATGGTTGACCACCAAGGGTTATTCTGATTGTGTATGTTACGATATGACATTTTATTATTTTTCGAACAAGTTTGTTTTAAGTAGTCAAATGCATGATATTACAAGGGTTTAAAATTTTATTTTTATGCAACCGAAAAAAAACTAAAGTATGAGAATTATAAAGGATAAAGTGGGAAGACCATTCCTATGAATAGAATTGGTGAGGTAGAAATTGGGAAGTTTGACATTACACCCATTGAATGCAATTTCTTGCGGGTGATCCGAGGTATAATCAAATCTCTAACCTAGGTGTACCTCAGAATCGATGTAGTCCATAGGGCACATCTCTTAGAGGCATTCAAATGAATGGTTCACCTTTTTATAATTTTGTTATTAATAATTTGAACCATACGCAATTATAAATCCTTAGCCGAGAGAGATATCCTCTTCAAGTAATCTATTACTAGTAGTAAGGCTTAAGTTTCTATGAAAGAATATAGAAGTTACATAAAACATTTATATCCCTCCCCACCATATTTATTTTCTTATTTAGCAATCCTTTTTATTATTAACTACCTCATTTTTATCATCAAAGTCATTAATGGAGCTAGTAACAAAAATATTTTCTCCGGGGAGTGTACACAATGATCAGTAACTATAAAGGAGCTTTTTTGGCTTCATAGGTGGCTCAATAGGCTTGTTTCACATCTTTATGATGTTTAAACTAACAAGAACTTTCCACTCACTCTTGGCAACATCGCAAAAGTCACAATTCCATGTGTAAATTGAGTTGAACACAAATCTTCCCTCAAGATGTTAGAAATATCAGGTTTCTTGGTAGCTAGATCTGCAACAAGTGTATTGTTCTCTTCAGTATCTTCCTATTCTCTTCTAGATGAGACAATTGGGATATAAAACTTCACAAAATTCTCCCCATTGATAAAATATTAAATGTCTTTGGCTCGTGAGGAAATCATATGATTTAGCTAGAGGTAGATACCATTTCTTTCAACATGATTCATTTAAGAAAATAACTCACATATTGCATCCAAAGTTGAATAATTTGGCTTTGAACCTTCCAACTATGACATCCACATGAATATTTTAAGATCCCTTTAACAATGTCTAAGAGGAAGCATCTAAATTGTTTCCAAAATTCTATTTCATGCATATCCCGGAGTCAAAACTATCCCGAAAAACCAATTTTTAAAGTCATTCTTTTAAATAGTTATTATGCTTTTCTATGCTTTAACATTTTACATACATGTCTACAAGAGAAATTTTAACTACAATAATTGATAAAACTCATCTGTCTTTTATACTTTTACAAACATTGAAACCCTATTCTAGAGATATTTTTGGCACATGATGGGAGTGCATAGGCCAATGTAAAATGGTCAGATTAGAGACTTGTTTGTTGTAAAGGTGAAATAGTGTGACTATTCCATGAGAAAACCTAAGTCTTTTATACACTATCATTGCTGCAACTTTCCAATTACTGCTAAATTTACAATCTGATACGGGTTTCAGTTTGGTTTACACTCATGGTATAACTTAAATTGGTTGTATTCTTATGCAAGGGAACTGATAGATATGAATGCCATTTAAGAAGCCCACTCTTCCATTACACAAAAAAATTCATCCTCCCCATGCTTTCACACCTTCCCAAGACCACTAGCCCACATGCCTTCACATGGAGTTATTTACTCCATTCACAAACCTTTCCCTCTTATATTACTTTACCTTATATATATATATATATATATTGAAGACTTTGTTTTATTTTATGATATATATTTTTCTTATTTTATCATTAGTCTTAACAATTATTATTATTATTATTATTATTATTACATTAGATTTAAACAATACAATATTCTATATAAGATACGATATATATATTATATTACTTTACATTATATATATATATATATATATATATAATATGATTACTATTCAACCAAAAACAATAAGGGAAGATAGATTACCCTAAGTAAGGGACAATGTTTATTTCTTAGAGTGGTATTAGTGATCCCGATTAGAGTTTGAATTTCCTCATATGTTCCGATGGCTAAGTGTGGAGGTCGTACCCAAACCTCGACGGTTGGGAGCTACAAAGTGAGGCACTACATTTTGATTTAGATATATGTATGGAAATAAAAAAGAAACGTTGAATATATATGTTAAATGAAATTGACCTTACTATCTTATAGTGTAATTCCAATGTGAAATTGATGATTAATTAATTTTTTTGTCGTGTTCCTTACCTTGAAAATTTAATAACGAAATCTAAATTAAACAACCAACCTTCGTTTAAAACTTGTGCATATCTACCCTTCTCACATGATCTTTCTTAGCACAGAGGAAACTAAAACCTTAGGATAAACTTAAATCTCTACACTTGATGACGACTTCTAGTTAAGTAGATAAGGGCCCAAGTTGATATTTCCATCCTAGCCTACATTTTTAGCAACATTGTCATAAACTTGATAATTAGGAGAATGGTTAAACTTTATTCTAGTGTATGTCATCCCCTCATAGGATTGATAGTTGGGTGTGTAGTAAGGAGAATGTGTTCTCCTAGGCTAGGGAACCATAGGATACCAACATCAAACATAATGTAAAACCCTCTTGAACCAATACACATGTTGAGTGGTGAATACTGCCAACTAACCTTGAAAGTCACCTTTAAGAATTGAGGTCATAAAGGAGCCCAATACCCAATCTCATTTTTTGTTTGTGTTCTATGATACAATACTAAAAGTTAATTGTGAGACTTAAGAACATTTAAACATATGATTAGTTTAAGGGAATATAACCATAATATGGTGTGCTAGGAGAAAATTGAAATTTAGAATGTTCATATAATGTGTTTAAACCATTATTTGCGAGGAACTAAATCCATGATGTGTAATCCTTAATGTAAGCCATACTTCCTTAAATGAAGGAGTATTCCCTCTTTTTTTCCACTTTTCGTATTGTATAATGAATATACTTTGTGAAACTAGGTAATTATGTTCTTAAGGTAATTCCAAAGGATGAGACCTAGTAGTCTCACGAGCTTGCAAATGTCCTTATTAATAAATGGGTTACTCAACAAATTTCAAAATGCCATTTAAATCAAATTAAGTTAAATCATTTTAAGATGAATGTAATTGACTCAAATAGGTCCAATATTATAGATACCTACAAATCATAGCACTAAGTGTGAATCTCCTTTATCCCCTCTCAAACAAGAAGTATCAAATGTACCTAGAGTTACAAGATGATTTTGAGATAAGGGTGTTCAATCACTCTAGTTGTGACCTTAGTAAGGTGTGTAAAATTTATAATTGAATTCCTCATGGTAACAAAGATTTAATATTCATTTTTCGCAGAATACAAACATGGTTGAGTGTAAAATCATACTCCTTAGGAATGACTAAGAATTTAAATTAAGTATATTTGATATAAGGTTAGTTATATTTATTGAAAACAAAATCAGGTAACCTTACTAATTGAATGCTAATTTGAAAATAACGTGTAATCTATGCACACTTGAAATAATAAACCTAATTGGTTTCATCTAAACCTTCCTTGTGGACACTAAGATAAATTGCAAAACCAAACAAAAATGTAACTTAAAAGAAAAAATATGAGAATAATCACCAATGGCTCATGTGGGAATATATGTTCCTATCAACAATCAAACCACATCATTCTATTATAGCATGGGAAACAAGAAAATTAAAGGTAGTAAATATAAGTGAAATGTTAAGAAAAGTAAGGACGAAAAATTATAGTTTTAATAAAAATTAAGGAACACATTATAAGTTATTTCTCAACAATTAAGCATAATAACGAAAGACAAAGGTAATAAAATTGTAAACCAAGAAAGTGTTGTGTCTTGGATGGTGCCCATACAAGAGTTAAATTGTAGTTGAGTTAATTGTTGTACCTTATCATTTGGGGAAATGTGGTATTGATGTGAAACATTTATTTTCATGTTATCTATGTGGGATAATGTTTGTGCAAACGTACCATGTGTTATGCATTGTCTTAAGCAATCCCTTGTGTCTTAATGAATCATGTAATGTAAGTAAAAAAATTATTCCTATATTTTTATTATTGTATTTGTGTGTGTAAAATGTGTGCATTACACTTGTAATTCCTTATATCATGCTACACCTCTTTCCCATGGGATTAAGTGAGGGTAGCATGCACTTTCTTATGGAAGAGTGCATGTGATGGTGCCTATAGGTTGGGAGGCATTCAAGCCATCGTTTTGATGGTGCTTAGAGCTTGTTGATAGAAAATATTGGATATCCATTTGGACTTTTTATAGGGATGGATAGAATGTTTAAAACTCTCAAAATGTTGTTCCCTTATTGCATTTTTAATGTTTTTATCTCATTGAAAATAAATGTAAAGGAAGAACATATGATGTATTGGTTGTATGGATGTAAGGAATGCATTTTCAATGGCCTTATAAATCCTTTGTTTAGTAATCAAGAAAATTGTGTGTATGTTAAAAAACAAAGAATCTTTAATTTCTTGTTTATTTTGTAAGTGAAAGGCAAGTGAAATATTCATATTTTATATGAAATTTATTTATTGAAAATCTAATCTTAGTTTTATTGCAAAAAAATGTTAGCTTATATCTATTTATTTATTCATTTTTATAATGGATTTATATGTAAAAAACATAAAACAAAAAAATATCGAGTACTCTATTATTTCCAATTATAAAAAAGCTTTTGTGTATTATTACTTTGGGAAATATGGCTTTTTATACATATTTCCTTTATATTACAATGAAATTATAAAAGTCTCCAGATTATATATATTTTAGATTTACCCTCATCATGTACGTCATTATCAATATGTGCTTACTAAGGAAAATTTAATGTAGGAAATTTAGGTTTGCAAAGTTGGGACATATTAGATTTGTGTTTAAAGGCATTCGTTACTTAGAGTTATAGGTTCTAGATGAACAAATCATATATGAATCTAATGGTTTTAAAAGTACAATATTTGATTTGAACAACAAATTAGAAGGATATTATATGAATCATATAACTTCAAAAGTATTGTATCTTTTGTTTTCCTCTCCATGTATTTGACAAAAATAAATAAAAGTTGAGTGTAAAAAAATACAGACCCATGTCAAACAAACCCAAAATAGGGGTTAAGCGATGTTCTAAACCAAAAGAAGAAGTGGAAGACTGAAACATCCTAAACAAATTTTCAAACCTGTTATTTTTTTGCATAATAATACAAAAATAATAATAATAGCTTCATAAGTAGCACATCTACTTTGTTACTAGTTTAATCAAAAGGAAAATTAAACAAAATAACCTGTTACTAGTTTAATCACTCTCTAATTTGTTACTAGTTTAATCATAAGTAGCATAGACATTATTTTAACATCTTATACCCTACAAGTAAACCATAAGGAAAATTAAACAAAATAATTTCGCTGGATTCCATAGAGGAAAAAACCTGCAAACAGCTATATAATTGTGAATTCTTCTTCCCTAGAGAAATCGTAAGAGGGTTCCTTCCAAAGAAATAAAATACAGCTAAATAATACTAAGGTATCAAATAAGAATAAAATTATTTGGAATCCACCTCCATCACAAAGCTACAGGAGGAAATGCAAAAAGCAATAATGAATATGGAATGGTAAATAAATAAATTATTTTAAAAACATAAAAATTCTAGGGCTTATCGATATAAATTCATTTCATCTAATAGACCACTTTTAATCTGGAGTATACCCCGTACATTACGTCCTCTTAAATCCATGGAAGCATTTATAAATTCCTTAAAAACCAACTCATACCTAGGTAAGTAACTACCAAATTGGTATTAAAATTTTCATTTCGTTTATGGAATGAATTTATTAATTTTATCTTTTCTCAATTTGGATTTTGCAATTTAAAATAGAGTTGGGGAAACTTCCACAATGGTATCATTAATTTTTTATGAGATAAATCTTTAATATAAAAAATGTGTAGTAGAATAATGGATCCTTTTATAAAAAAATTGATACCCGGACAAGATCATCTATGCCGCTAGTTGATCCATATAATTGGATAAATCATCTTAGTAATAGAAATGTTTTAAAACAAATAAATATATGGTTTAATTTTCCCTACTACATGTAAATAAATCCCTAGAGCGGTAGTAATTATAAACTTTGTGGAAAAAAGTTTGAGTCTTACATCCAAGAGTAATTGTGGTATAACCAAGATATTCATAATAAGATTAATGGTGTTGTAGGATCGCAAAGTAGGAATCATTTATAGTATTACCTAATTAATCTTAACATCTGAGTTACCGATTAAACTATAATTTTACCTTTCAGGATTAATCTTTCGGTTGATAGGTTGCAATTAAATGCAAAGTGGTGATTACTTTGAGACACTAATACAATGACTATCCCTTTTGACCTTCTATGGGATTTTAGAGTAGATTTTTGATAGTCAACAATCTTGGGAAACTCAATGGGGGAAGAGAGCCTATCTCAATACTTGACTATGTGTTTGTGTAATGCCACTCCTCTTTGACATTAATTATACTATGATTTTCACTTTGGTTAATTAGAGACAAGGACCCGATTGTTATACCTTAGTTATCATATTGATTGAGATACGAGGGACATCATGATTGTTATTGTGTATAATTGTTACTCTCAACCGTATGGATGCATTTTGGACCTTGATGGACAATAAGGATATGATGATAGTCTAGAATGGTTACCTTGTTGTATACTTGTCATTTGAATTCTTGACGTATTGTGTAACACCCACAATTTTCCCACATAAATCCATGATAAACTTGATAACGAATAAAGTTGAAAATTATGGAATATTTTTATTTCTTTCCAAACAAGAAGACATAGGTAAAAAATTAGCCAAGGTTTAAATTAATTCTTGATTATAAATCTTCCACAATTTCAAGGCGGTCGAAAAGGAATTATTCACTGATTTATATTTGTCCATTTCAACTTTATATTACGATTAAACTTCCCTTACTAAATTCAAATATTTTATTTAAATAATACTCACCTTGCTATTCATTTCATAACCCATTTAATTCTCTTTAAAATAATTATTTAATGGCTCATAAATAAATTTAAATTTTTAATTAGATTAGCTTTAATAATCCTCTAGTTTTAAAAATCATGCACAATAATAGTGTGCACAACTTATTCTAACCCCTCGGGCCCCATTTAACATTACACACACATATTTTTCTTTATTTCACTCCCACCTAAATACCCCATCACGTAATTGATGTATGGTTCATCATACCATTGGATCTAATCTTTCCTAGTTCTTAGATTTAGGTATGGCAAAATCAACCCTAAATATTCTTATGGAAATCCATATATTCATTTCTAAAACCTATTCTCTCGTTTTATCTTGTTTGATGTTGTAGGTGAACGAAGGAGGAGAAGAAAATGAAGTCATGGAGGCCATTGGAGAGGATTGGAAGCTCTCCTTTATTAACTTTGTTTTGTGTTTAAAAAAAGGATCTACACATCCCATATATGGGTATTGTCTTCTCTTTTACATTTGTTTATGAAAAGTATTTTACTTGCTGATTCCATGTGAATAAATTGCGTGTATACCCATTTGGATAATAACCTGAAACCCCATATATATATATTTTTTAAAAGGGTAAATTTGTACATACACATATATGTAAATACGTATATGTAATTGTTACTGTGAAATAGATGGATACATTTAAACTCGTTATTAACAAAAACAAATAACCAGAATTTTTCTTTCGCATATAAATCAATACATACATATATTAAGACATATTTCCTTTTTTTTTTTTTTTTAAATCAGTTGCATGATATTCATTCCGAGATAAATAGAAAACAATATACGTACGTATATAAAAGGTGTATTAAAAAACGCACAGGAAGAAATAAATCGGTGGTTAAAAAATAAAAATAATTAGGTTCTATACTTTAAATGGCCGCTTGCATAGCTTAAAGGGGTTTGTTTACTTTTATTTGGTGGAGAACATCGTGTTGAGGGAGGGGCGCTGCCCTCACCCCTACCCCCTATCTATTATGTGCGTTGGGGGTGGGGTCGACGCCCCTCCCCAAACCGTATTTAAAACAGGCCACGGCCCCATATGGCCAACTAACGACACTTTTTTTTTGTTTTTATATTAAATTACAAAATTACTCCCACTCGGCCGATTTAAAGGCTTAATATTTTAATATTAATTTTAACTATTAATAATTAATAGCATATAATATGTACACACAGATATATGTATATGTGTATGTATATACATACATACATATATATATATATATATATATATATGTATATGTATATACATATATGTATATATATATATATACATATATGTATATATATATATATATATTATATATATATATATATGTTTTCAAAGGTAGTACTAATATTTATTAATAATGTTTATGCAATGCTATTATAAATTTTGGAAATATTTGATGTATATTATTAATATATATTTATTATGTATTAATAATATAAATTTATTTATTAATTAAGTTTTTCCATTTAAGTTCTAATATGAATTAGTAAATAGGTTTGTGGTTGTAGACTTAATTTATATGAAATTGTATAAATGAACATGTTTATAGTTGTAAGAAAGTGCGTTTTCTACTTTAATCAAAACAAATTTTCAAACTCAAGGTCATTTAGATAACATCTAAGAGGATCAAATTAATTTTTTATTTATTAATTTCTTAGAACAACTTCTATTGCAACAAGGAGGAAATTATATTAAAAATCAATTTTTTTTCTTTTTATACATCATTTGAAATAGGAGAATATAAAAGATGCGTAAATAAAATTTATATCATTAAAATATGATTTCCAATGATGCCTAAGGGGATCAACACTCTTTTTCCATTTAAGGATACTAACTTTTTAAAATAAATGTACAATACCACTTGAATAAAATGTGGATTCAAAAAAGGTATTTGTTTCCATTACAAAATAGTTTCAAGATTCCCATTCGAATAAAATAATGCAAGCAATATTATACTCATTTACAAGACTAACCAATGGAATAAGATTACATCCAATGTAGTATTGGTAAAAATTATAGATCAGTAAAGCCATAATAGATCAAATTTCAACTTCCCATGAATTTTCCCAATAATAGCACTTCTTCTATTGAGCTCCACCATCTCATCGAAATCAAGGACACAACAAACCGGGGATTAGGCAACACTCTCTCGCCCACCAAATAACCAATGAGGGATAGAATCCTTCTTCTTCATTGTCCTCCGAGCCCCAATAAGGAAGCAACGAGGGTTATTTAGACAACCATATGCAACTCTCGAATGGCTTCCACATACACATTTAATGAGTGCATTCAATGCAATAATGCATTACCAAATTTAAAACAAAACCAACAAATATCTAAGTATAAAGGCTTCATATTAAATCCAAAGAGGAGAAAGGAACATGGGGGTTCTTCTTATGCCCGCCAAGTGCTTGGGTGTCTACCTATGAGCCTCTAAAAACTCCATTACAATACACACAACAGCCTTAGGCCTCCCTCCAAGAAAATACATTACTCTTGTGCCTCCCTCAATAAATCAACCCACTCTTATGCCTCCCTCACTCTTATGAAAATAACAAGGTAAACACAAATCATATTTATAATCAAGGTGGATATCCCAAACCAACACTCTCCTAGAGTAATCAATCAAATTTCTCTTATGCCTCAAATAAGTTTTACCCCATTTCAATTTTAAGGATCAAACATATTTCCGAAAATCATAAGAAATGAAACAATCATCATCCACACATATGAGTACAAAAAAATAGCAAGGTAAAAGAAAAGTTGAAGATCTACCTTAAAAATGAAGAGGATCAAACAAAAAATAGTTCCAAGCCTTCTAAACTCCCAAGAAAACACCATACATTCCAAGCTCAAATCACCATTCTCAAGCAAGCTCTCAAAACTTCCAAGCATCCACCCTAAAAATGAACAAGTAAGCCCCAAATCCTCACAGAAAATGAAATAAATATAAAAGAGGGAGAGAGAGGTGATGTGGCTCTAAGTAGGATGTCGCATAATCTCCCCTCCAACCCACATCACCAAGGTCAAATACAAACACCAAAGCATTATAAATTGGTAGATAGGAAATAACCACCCTTTGACACACATAACCCAACCCACACCCTAAAAGGACACAAATAAATACCCTTGTAAGAAAGTGAAAATATTTTTTCTTTTTCCTCCATTAAAACACAAAATAGGAACTAAAATAAGTCCCTCACATCCCCTTCCCCTTACATTTGACTTCCTCTTAGAAGTCATGGAAAAATAGGTAGGGAAACAATTCATAATAAAATAAGTCAGGTCCTATATGGGATTTATTTTCTTCAAAAAGAGTGGGTCTACAAAAGCAAAGTTTGGTCCAATGCTATTCAATCAAGGCAAAGGCAGAATGTTAGACATGAATGCTAAAGTTTCTTCAAGCAAGGTTGCAAGCATTTAATTCTACAAAGTAACTCTACATGATCAACCAAGCGATAACACATAGCATCAAAACAAAGAATAGTCAATGGAGTCTCAAGAAGAACAACCACCAAAGTAAAAATTAAAATAGAGAATTTTAGGAACTCAAGATGACCACGTAGTCTCCCATAGATCAAACATACCGCAAAGAAAAAGTTAAGGCTTCCACTAAGGTTGAGTTATGCTTCTAATTTTATTATTTAAACAAGGCTAGAAAAATCAACCATGACCCTCAATTGTATGAGAAACATTTCTAGTCAAAGGTCTCAAAATTTAGAGATCACACAATATGGGGTTTAACAATAAGGAAGACACCTAAATTAACAAAAATGTTTACATTCTTGCAACTGTTCATTGGAAGTAATTTTATAACTTGAAAGGATTCAACTAAATATTCCTTAAAAAAATAAACAAATTCATGACAACAAGGTGTTATTTATCTTGAATTTGCACGCAAAATTGAACACACAACATTAACTGATTTTAGAAACATTAAACACTTAGATAATATTTCCACTAGAGCCAATCCTTACACAAACTTGCATATCGACACAAGAGACACCAAAGAGCACTTAAAGTGAATAAAAATTAACAAGAATGGGTCCAACTACAATCTATTAGTGTGTCACACCAATACTCAAGAAACAACTTGTAGTTTCTCTCACAAAGGACAAGGGAGCAATACCAAAAGGGTTTCAGAAGATAATAAATTTATAACTTCCCAAAAACAATTTTATATCCTTAACATATGTTGCCTAGTTTTATCAATATCCTAGGTCAACAATGACTAAAAAAACACACAAGGAGGTTACTTTTATTAAGAACAAGGGATAAGGCCTTCTCCAACAAGGCCACAACTCACACTCATCAAGATATGAGGAAACAAGGGTATGACAACCTAAACTCCCACAAGGAAAAATCACATACGTCTATGAACAAGGGAGTACTACGCAACTAGAACACATCACTATCATAAATGTGTTTCACAAATCTAGGTAGGCAGCAGAACTAAAGGTTCATTTATAAATTGCACTCAATACACATAAATTTTACTCATTCTATAAACCAACTGTTAAATCGTAAGTTATTGTTTCACTTCTAACCATATTTCTTTCAAGTTTTCTTAATTAAAATCTTCCTTTTATTATGATATAACATATTTTTCATTAAGGAGCACCAAAGCAATGTTGGCATGATATCTCGCCTTTTTGTATAGGAGGAAAAATTATTTATTTTACTTCTAGGGAAGGTAAATGGAAAAATTTCTTTTCTATTTTTCACATAGTTTTACTTCTTCTATTAGCCTATCTGTTGAAATTTTTTGCACTTGTGCAAATAATGGGCAAGTCAAAACTTTTTACGATGGACGGTATTGATGGAGTGGACCTAACTAGGGAATGCATTATAGTATTATGATGTTTTCAATTGATTATTTACTTGTAAACTACATTTATGTGTGTTGTTACAAAATGTAACACACACATAGAGTGTCATTCCATGTTCTTCTTCTTCAAGGAAAACAAAATCTTCAAGGACTAATGCATTGTATTGATGAAGGAGGGAATCACAAATCGGTGAAATGTGAGATTTTGGAACAACAAACAAAGATGTAGTTTACAATAAGGAGAGTTAATTATTTAAGTTACAAGTATTCCAAAACTCTTTATTTATGTATAAATACATTTAATTATGTGTTTGAGTTCTTTATTCTGTTATTCTATGAATGTACATGTCAAAAGCTGAATGTAGAAAGAAGTATACAACTCAAGTACATAAATTAAATGTTATTTATTTATGAGGAAGTACAATATTTCCCACATAAACCATGGGATGTAACTTATAACTGCTGAAGTAAAAGATGCATGTACACAAAGATAATACCAAGAGAATATAAAGAAAACCCATCATTACTCAAGGGTTTTCTGTTGGGCTTCATCTAATTGTAGCTTCTTCATCCGCTTCTTTCGCATCATCCAGGTTCCATCATCGTCCCCGAGGAAAGGAAAAAATGTCATAAGACATAAAGGTCGGGTTTAATATATATACTTATGCTAATAGTTTCATGCAAACTAATCAATTGACACCAATAGGTAAAAGGTACATTAGAAATAGATACATAATTGATAAGAGCATTATTCTATATCAGAACATATGATTCCCAGAATCATTCCAGAAAAGAAAGAGAAAAGAAAACCATGGAAAATAAGAGAGCCCAAAAAGCCTGAATATTTTCTAACTATTTCTTTAATTGTGTAGGTACATGTAGCATACTGAGAACCAAAATCCTTCACACAATTATTATTGTACAAGAAGGAAAATACAAACTGAAAACAAAGTCTTTCATAAAAGTTCTCATCGATTACATCGAACTGAAAACTACATAATGAGTATCGGAATCAGATAAAGTGTTCCAAAAGAAAATTCAGATGGAAGACTATAAAAGAAAGGTATCAAGACAATGCAATCAGAAGTGAGGAATAAAGATACATGTAGTAGTTTTCTAATGATCAAAGTCTTCATCAAAACAAAGGAAATGAGCAAGATTATCTTCCAATTTCATTAACAAACCTCTACAAAAACTCATGAAGTGGAGAGTTAGAGGAGATATGATAAGCAAGGAGACCTTAAATATATGAATGAGAGATATAAGCTCAAAAGTATAGTTAAAAGTTGTCAATCAGCACCAAAGCAAATGATATCACCAATTATTATTTCATACATGAAGCCACTATAAAAGAAAAATGATATTTGCAGCTCAGAATCTTGCTAAAAGATCAAAGTAACACTATGAAGAAGCATTTAAAGGCATGCTACAGAATTTAATAAAAGAGGAAAATACATTCATGTCTACAAATTTATCAAGTTACAAAGTTCAAATGAGATACATTTTTTTGAATAACTTATGAAAAGAAACAAGTACAGTTTTAGTTCAAAACAATGCCCCAAGCATAATATCATAGAGAAATTTTCAGACAAGCACAAGTCCAAAATCATACTACATCTAAAGTGGAAAATGATCTATGTACATAGAGGAGAATGCAAAAGTATGTTGTAGTAAAGAGAAATTTCATTATTTTCATCTCATTAATATGAGAAAAGAGATGAATTCAAAAGGCTACAAAATGTAATCTTCTAGGGTAAAATGCTATAAAATTAAAATAAATGCATCATCACAAGGTCAAAATATTGCCACATTGATAACATATATCAAGGGAAAGCAAAAAGAGATTCAATTGTGAATTACTCAATTTGCGAGAACACCACAAAATTCTAGCAAATTCAATAAGTCCCTAACACAACAATAATCTTGAAACTTTAAAGGCAAAACATAAGTAGGAATATTTAAAGCTACAAGAAATGAGTATGCTAGAAGGAGGAGCTACAACAATACAAAGTGTAGCCTCAAAACTCTAAATTACAAGTACAAAATTTTAAGTTTCAAAGATATTGTTTTGAGTTTTACATCAAAATAGAGTCATTTATACTTTTAACTCAAGCCAATGAATCCTTGGAATACAAACTTACAACTCCAACAAACAGAAAGTATAGTTCAAGGATCCACAAGAAATTGAATCCTCGCCATCGCTGATAAAGATCATCATAAACCAACAACTTTTTGGGAACCATGTAATTTCTAGACCACTATATATCGGTTATGGATAAGACACGAAAATATGAGCTCAAGATGGAAAGAGTTTCAGATTTCGAATGAGATTATAATAAAAGGCTATTTATTTCTCAATTTTAAATTTCGTAAGGCGGTGGGAAAAATTACAATAAAGAAGAGTACACTATTAATTAATTTAGCAACAATGGATAATTTTTAGATCAAATTTCATAAAATAATGTAGAGATATAGAGCTATAAAGCTAGAAAGTCATAAATGGAGATCCTGGACACGAACCCACAAGTTGGGTATTGCGGATAGAAAGATATCTCACAATTAATTAAAAATGATTCTTATGCACAAATTGAAACTAGCATTGATCACTCATGAAGGTCATACCTAGAATTAATAACCATGATTCAAGAAAAATCATATGAAATCTAAATGGATCAGTACAATGAGTAAAAAAGTAGAAAAGGTATGAAAATATAAGCTTACATTTTCAATTTACACAACTAAAATAATGGAAGGGATATCAAAAGACACACACTTGCATGTGAAAATGGAATTTACCCTTTGAGTAGAGTCAAATTGACTCAAAAACTTTGAAAACATATCACCCAAGCCATAATAGTTAACCATCGAACTTCGAGCTCACCAAAATGGTGAAAATCAAAGCTTAGATATAGGTGTATATATAAAATGTGACTCAAGTGACTCCATAGAATTGAAACCCTCAAATATATTATCCTCATAAGGAAACCAAAGGAGATTGAAATGGGAATAGCGGTGACCAAAGTGAAAATGGCTGAGAAAATTTGTAATGGAACAAGCTTCAAGGAATCAAAATACCAAACCCAAATCTATCTACTGGGTAGAAAAAAAGAGACCATAACTTTGATCTCAAAGAAATGGCGAGGTGCACAAGAACATTGCTACTAAAGCTTATAAAAACTTACTAGTTTTGCAAGGAATTAAAAACAAAAGATTCCAAAGAAATACAATAAACCAAGATATGGAAATTACATATTCTAATGGAACTTACAAACCCATTCTGTAAATTTGATCTCGAACAAATAAAAAATCATAAATAGTTTCATAAATATAAGTGATGGTAAGGATTTGTTGGTATAAATAGTTGATACGAATACCCATTATATCAAAATATAGGTAAATGCATGACAATTCAAAAAATCTTCAAGAACTAATCAAGAAGCTCACCTTCCCATCATGACGGATTTTTAGCCAACTACAATAGTGATATGCCCACAAGCTCACGAAGCTCAAATAAACATTCATGGCAGCCACCTCTATGAATGAATTCTTGGAATCTCATAAAAACAATAACATAGATGTTCAAAGCCTGTAAAATTGATTTGAAAAAGAAAAACAAGCTCAGGATCACACGAAATGGTGGCCTAAGGAAAATTTACAAGGGTTTCACCCTAAAAAGTAGAGTTTGCATGTAAATGAATGAATTTTAGGCTACAAATAATTTTTTTCCAACTATCCCACAATAACCTAACTCAACCTACGAGTTAAGGATCAACGGTGCTAGATCAATCGTGCAAGAATCAATGATGCCAAATGATAATTTGAGCTAACTACTAAGTGACAAATCAACGAGAGATCAATAAGGAAAAGAGATCAAATAGAAACCAAGCACAATGCCTTATAAAAATCATAATAAATGCAACCCTATCCCTTCCAAATATCAATGGCAGTAGATAAGAAAGGAAAAAGATCAATAGTGCTCATTAAACTCCAAACTCAACCCGAGTTCACCAAAACCTAACCAAGTTATAGATCCGTTAAAAGCCACCAAATAACTTTTTGAATGTGTTGAGTCATTTTGTAGAGAGGGGACCAACCCCATATTAATCAAACAAAATCATTTTCCATTGACTAATTAAAGGTATAAAGCTTATTGCTTCTCAAAAATCAAACACCAACAACAATCATCAATAAATGATTATTCAAGCCAAACAATAGCCCAGTGCCATATAATTCCAAGTGGGTCGACATAGTAAAAAAATCATATGCAATGTAACAAAAACATTGTCAAATACCATAATGTATTCCAATGAAAAAGTCATGACGAGCCAATGATAAGTGAGTGGAGTATACCCAAATATTTTTACCTTAATATTGGTAAAGTTTGTCCTTAATATTTTACAAAAGGAACTTCATAGCCTCAAAATGTGAACATCAAAGGTTGTCCCCACAAGTGGGTAGATTGGGGTTTGAGTATTTTTTGCAAAGGTATAAAAAAATTTATTATTTTCATCTCGCACAAGATTGAAATTTTTCATGCGATCACAAGAAGACAAAACAATCAGCCATCAAAACCAAAGGTGGCCCCCATCAAGATAGATTAATGGGTGAATTATTTTTCCAATTATTTCAGATAAAGGAGTTATTTTCCTCACATTCGATATTTCTTCTTACATGGGCTTCCAAGGGGCATGATGAAAGTGTTAATTTTATCACTATAAGTGGATTAACTTGTAAGTATGACATCAAGCACTAGAAGACAGAGATTGCATTCACATTGGAGGATACTTACACAACAAGTAAAGGTTATTATTAGAAAAATTATTCATCTTACTTTGTCAAAAATAGATCAATCAACTATAGTTTGACAGGTATGTACATTTTTGTAATAAAGGCTATTAATGCCTCATTGTATTAGCATGTTTATTTTATTCATTTATTTATTCATGATAAAGGATAAAAATAAGATGCATGTGCGAGTACAATTTTTAGCCTATTTTTAGAATGGGATGGGTGAATAATTCTTCCTATATGTTGTGTTAAATTGCAAAGCACGAGGAGGACTTATTTCGACATAAGATTACTCCCAAAGAGAACATCAAATATTTTGCAGCCCTTTATGTTGTCCATAACATAACTCATGAAGACTTAGCCTTAACACTTCTAGCTGCATCCTTTAAAGGGAAAGCCTTGAAATGGCATAGAACCTTAGAAATTAGGACCATAAGAACTTGGGATGAGTTGGGATAAAAATTACTTAAGAATTTCAAGATCATTCTGATCATTTATGCCTTATAGAGCAACTGTCCAAAATTATAAGAGTTGCTTATGAATTTATGGCCACTTTTAATATCCATTTTGCTAGAGCTTGGGAAAGAATTCCAGAAAGTGTCGAGCCTCAAGTTTTTCATGCTTTTCTTTATTATCTTAGAGCCCTAAAAAGTGTTATTTAAACTATGATTCAGTCAATTGGAGGAGAAACTCTCCCAGAATCTTATGATATTGCTATTCAAGATAAAAACAACCTCATTGAAGCTAGTAAATTGGCAACAAGGCATTTAATGCCTCTTATAGCATATTTATTACCTATCTGTAGCATATTACCATTATAGATCCTACTATTTAAAATCATCGATGTTGTATTCAAATATTTGTAGACTATGGGTAATAAATTAACATCAATTGAAAAAAAATAGCTCACCCTAGCGAGGCCATATTAAGCTCCCTATCGGCAAAATCAGCAAAATCAACAAAATAAGTAACCTTATCAGCAAAATAAGAATTATAGACAACCATATCAACCAAGGCAATTTGACGCAAAGGCTCCTAGTGCATCTAGCACTCTTGTTCCAGTTAACATGGTTCCATAGAGGATGGTGGTGTCAATCTTGTAATCAACCTCATTCGACTACTAACCACCCAAATGTATTCTTGAATATAAGCCTTTTTATATAATCTCAACTTTGACGCATGGTTCATTACTCAAATGGAGAGTGGGCAACAAGAATCTCTAAGTCATAAACCACCAAAACAAAATTTGGTAAGCTTTGGGGAGAAATATTTTATTGCAATCACAACTAGATCCCAAGATGAGAGAAAAACAACAAAATAGACCGGTTCTATACATAGTCACTGATAAAAAACAACTTCATGGAATAAAACAACCAACAATTTTGTTGTTCCTAAAAACAAAGGTAGCAACTTTTCTCAAAAGGAGTAACAAAAAAAATTACAGTCTGATCCTAGAAGACTCTTCATACCTTAGATTTGAAAAGTTGTTGAAGTAGAGTCAGTTTTTGCTAAAGCTTATGCTAAAAACTTCATCTTGGGATCTAGTTGTCACTTCTTTTAACATTTTTGATGTAATGAAGAATAATAATATTAATATTTCAATTTGGGATGCTCTAAGTATTCTAAGATGATGAGATTTACTTTCTCAAGAGCTTACTAAGCTGCTGATTTCTTCAAAAATAGTAGAAAAGATAGCCCAAAAAAAAAAAAAGACATGGAGCTTGAACAATGGAGAAATACCACATTAAAGAGGTTAAATGTATGGTTCAAAAGGTATTAAATGCTCAAGATATCAAGAAGCTACCACCATTTTATTTATCTATGATTATTGGAGACGATTTAATTCATAATTGTATGGTTGATAAGTAAGTGCAAGTACCATAGTTATGCCAAAAGTGATTACGAGAAAAATTAGGTCTACAATATGAGCCTACAAAGAAAAGCAAGTTGTAGCTAGACAAAACAAAAACCAACACAGTTTTTATTATTAGAAATCTATAACCTTATGCTTGTCCCAATGTTACTATTTTACAAGATGTAACTATTGTAGATTTACCTCCATAGTTTTCCTTATGTTTATCATGAGATTTTACAACAAAAATAGGAGGTTATATCTCTTCGATTGGTAATTTTTTTCTTTACTACAAGATATGGAACTAAGGTTACCATAAATTCAGAGCCTTTCACTAGATTTCATATGAACCCACATTGTTCAAACACTATAGCAAAAATTATGCATCTTTAGATTAGTCTGCTTTTTTATGTTACGACACGTGTTTCTACACTAGATTGTATCTCTAATCTATTTATGGATGAAACAACTCAAAAATAATATCATTCGAATATGTTTTGGGTTTTATTTCTTGCATGAAGAAAATGGACCAATTCCCTTGCTATCGTAAAATAGAAAAAACAATAAGGGACCATGGAAGCTTCATTTCGATGGAGCTAAAAATAAGAAAAGGAAAAGGTGTAAGTTTAATTCTTACATCCTTGTTAACCGAAAGGTACTTTTTAGCTTTAAGTCTATAGTTTTCTTAGAATTATAATGTAGCTGATAATGAAGCATTAATTCATGGCTTGTAATGGGCTAGAAAGGAGAGGTATCAATACTTTACAAGTTTTCAAAGTGATTCAAAACTAGTTATTAATCAAGTGAAACATTAATGTGTGTAATAATTCATTGTTGAAGTCTTACAAACATAGAGTTTCAGACTTGATGGATGATTTTGATGCTATTAACATTAAAACTTTCCTAAAAGATGAAAATAAGCATGGCGATAGACTTGCATGAATAGTTGGTGCTAACTTTGATGTACTAGAATAGATCAAAAACAACAAATTACAGCCACATATAAAGTTAATTATCATACCTTCATTTCCGGCAATGAAGAAAATTGGCAAGTTTTCTAAGATGATGAAAAATATCTACAAATTTTTTCAGCAAGAAGCTTAATTTTTTTAGAAATTAGGAAAAAATGGAGCACTTCTATGGTGATCAAATTTTTTAGTTGAAGAAAAATAAGTTTCCTCGAGGATTGGTCACTCTAGAAGACATTTTTCAGTTCTAATGATCAATTAATAAAGGACAAAGGAAATATTTCAACTCACGTAGATAACTACAAATAAATCTTGGTGGATGATGAAAACAAACAATTTATTGGAAAGATATGTTCTTTAAATTGAAAAAATCATTTATCAAATTATGTAAATATTTCAGAGATGTTTTTGTTTGAAAGTACAAAGATCGAGGCGGTTTTGATCCAATTTTACTCAACATACAATAGAGTTACAACCAAATTATAATCCAACTTACATAGAAGAAAAGGCTCGTAAATCCAAAAATTGAGCCATTGATGAGAAAAAAGTTATCTTTAATTTTATCAAATCATGTAATATTTTTCAAGTTAAGAATTCAAGTTGGGTAGCTAATCTTGTTCCCGTTTGAAAAAGAATGGAGAAATTAGGTTATGTGTGGATTTTAGAGACCTTACTAAAGATAATGTGGATCATTATCCGCTACCTAATATGGATCAGTTTGAAAACAGTTTCTAGACATATTGTCCCTTTTAGATGGCTATAGTGGATACAATCAGATCCTTATGCATGAGGAAGAACGGTACAAAACAACCTTTACCACTAAGTTGGGCACTTATAATTATAAAATAATACCTTTCGGTGTTTCAAATGTCGATGCAATGTTTCAACGTGCAATGGACATGACTTTTCACAGACTTATTAAATAAATACATATTGTTTTAGTTAGATGATGTCACCATATTTTCAAATAATTCTTATGGACATCTAATTCATTTAAGGAAGACTTTCCATCTTTGTAGACAGTTTGGAATATCTTTGAATCCCCAAAATTCTATTTTTCTTTACGTCAATGTAAATTGCTTGGTCATATTGTTTCTAAACAAGGTTTAGCTATTGATCCTTTCATAATCAAAGTTATTTCTTTGTTGTCCTTGCCTCATCATAAGAAATCATTACAAAATTTTCTTGGAAAATCAATTTTTTAGAGTATTTGTTCCATATTTTGCGGCATTATTCAAACCATTAACAACTATGTTAAAAAAATATAAGCCTTTATCTTGGGACTAGTGGAGGGAGAAACAGATTTGAAAGTAAATAAATCAACATTTCACAAACTCCTACTCTTGTAAATAAAAAAATTGATAAAGATTTAACAATGCATACACTTGTTGGAGCTGAGACCATTTTAGCTATTTTCACTTTGGATAATGATAAAAACAATGATCAACGAATTGCTTTCTTTGGACAAAGTTTCCATGAATAGGAGACAATGTACACTTTTCCTGAAAAATGGGCACTTTCAGTAGTTAGAGGATTGAAAATTTTTATGTACATGCTTTCCAATAACAAAATACATGTTTTAGTTTTTCATCCAAGTGTGAAAGTATTCTTGTTAAACAAAGACCTGAATGAGAAGAGAGTAGGTTGGGTTATGAAATTTATGGAATATGATGTTGATATCAATGTTGCAAAAATAGTTCAAGGAAAAGGTTTGTATGAGCATCTAATTGCTGATATGGAAAAAAAAATAGGATGTAGAATCGAAGATTTGAAAACATGTTGAAGTTACGTATCAACAGTCAAATACCTTGGTATAACCTGAAAATCAACTACCCGAACTTAGCCAAGAAGTTCAGTAATCAATATGGATGACTAATTTGGTTAACTACTTATATTACGGTACTTATCCGAAGGTATGGATGATAATAAATGAAGGTATTTTAGGTTATAAGTTGTACGTATGTTTTCATTGATGGCGTGTTATTTAAAAGAAATAAAAATGGAATTGTGTTGTGATGTATTGATTATGATAGAATTCAGAAATTATTATTCGAATTCCATGAAGAACCTCCAGGAGGTCATTTTTCAGCATCTCTGCTACTAACCTTAAAAATTATGAAAGCTAGTTACTATTTTCCCAACCTATTCAAGGAATTATTCAATATATCAAAAGTGTAAGAAATGTGCTTTCTTTGTTGGAAAGGAACGTTTAGCTTCATTGCCCCTGTGTCCTATTTTAGTGGATCAACCATTCATGCAGCGGGGTCTTAACTTTATTGGCATAATAAATCCACCTTCGTTATAAGGAAACAAGTGGATTTTGACTACTATAGATTACTTTAAATGCTAGATTGAGGCAATAGCCTTGATAGAAGCTAATGAAACTTCGATACTATCCTTTTATGAAGGTATAGTTTGTAGATTTGTGTTCTAGAAACTATCATTTTAGATAATGCCTTAGTGTTTCTAGGTGTAATGGTAATGATTGGGCTATCAAACATGAAATTTATTTAAGTACATCATCTAGTTATTACCCACAAGGTAATGGATTAGCTACAACTACTAACAAGAATATTTTAAGGATCACTAGAAGAACACTCAAAACAACCAAAGAGTTTGGCATCCGATGTTGAATTCAAAACATTGGGATGATACAGTGACTTAAAAATCATTTGGTAATTTACCGTATAAGATTTTTTATGGAAGAGAGAAAAGAATCTCAATCTTAGTTGAATTGTTTGCATTAGATTTTCTACATCAGATGGAATTACTTGAGAATGAACCATTACAAGTTCATTATGCAGAGTTAATGGAGTTGCAGCAGCTAAGAGATCAAGCTCATCTAAACATGGAAAAGAATCAAAAACATATAAAGAAAATTTTTTACAAAAGGATAAGTTCGAGTCTTTGATGAAGGATACATTATGTTAAAATGGGATGTTGATCGTGAAAATCCAGAAAACCACATGAATTTTAATATAATATGGAGGAGTCCTTACATGATTTTAGCTTGCAAAGAACATAATGCATTTCATCTTTCAAGGTGAATGGAGAAGATCTTATCATTCCTCTGAATAGTATGTTTCTTAAAAACTATCATTTAAAATCCTACAATGTTTCTATTTAGAGTCGGATTTTCTCCTTTCAATAAGTGCTTCATGCACATTGCAATGTTTTTCAATTCAATAAGTGCATTCATGCACATGATATAACTTCCGAGATCCTTTCCCAACTTTAGTTTTTTTTTAGAAAGGAGGTTTTGGTTATATGCTTTAACTCCATGCCCAATGGACAAGAGAAAGGCACTGGTCCATAAGCTAGCAGGAATCTTTCCTCACAAAATCACTAGAAATGTTGATGATTTTTGCACTTGTGGAAAAAATTGGAAACTCAAAATTCTTTACGATGGATGGTACTAATGGAGTGGACCTAACTAGGGTTATGCATTAAATTATTACCATGTTTTCAGTTGCATTAATTGATTATTTACATGTAATCTGCAGCTATGTGTGCTGTTACAAAATGTAACACCTCACATAGATTTCCATTCCATGTTCATCTTCAACAAGGAAACACAAAATCCCCAAGGACTAATGCATTGCCTTGATGAAGGAGGGAATCATAGTTTTGGTGAAATGTTAGATTTGGGAACAACAAAAAAAGTGGCAATTTACAAGAAGGAGAGTTAATTATTTAAGTTACAAGTATTCCAAAAATATTTATTTTATATAAATATATTTAATTATGTGTTTAAGTTGTTTATTCCATTATACTATCAATGTATTATGTCAAAAGATGAAAGTAGAAATAAGTATAAAACTCAAGTTCAAAATTAAATGTTATTTATTTATGAGGAAGTACAATATTTCCACACAAGTCGTGGGATGTAACTTATAACTACATTGAAGTAAAAGGTGCATGTACACAAAGCTAAAATTAGAATAATATAGATAAAACCCATCATTTCTTGCAGGCTTTATGTTGGTATTCATCCAGTTGTAGATTCTTCATCATCTTCTTCCACATCATCAAGCTCCATCATCATCCCCGAGAAAAAGAAACAAAATTTTCATCAGACATTGAGCTTAGGGTTTAATATATATAATTATGCTAATATTTTCATGCAAATGAATCAATTGACATGAACATGCATAAGGTACATCAAACGGATACAAAATTGATAAGAGCATATTCTATATCAGCACATATGATTCCTAGAATCATTCCGAGAAAAAAAAGAAAAAGAAAAACTATGGAAAATAAGAGAGGCCAAAAACTTGAATATTTTCTAAATAATTCTTTAAGTTTGTATGTACAAGTAGTAGAATGGAGAGAAAAAATTTTACAAAAAGTGATTATTGTAAAAGAAGGAAAATACAAACTAAAAACAAATTCTTTCAACAAAGGTTTTCATAAGATTACAAGAAAGTGTAAAAACAACATAATGAGTATCAAAATTTATAGCAATTGTTCCAAATGAAAATTCAAATGGAATATTATAGAATAAAAGGTATCAAGACAATGAAATCAAGTGAGATAAAAATATACAAGTAGCATTTTTAATGATCAAGTGTTCATCAAAACACAGGAAATGAGCAAGGGTATCTTCTAGTTTCATTAACAAACCTCTACCATAACCCATGAAGAGGAGAGTTATAGGAGATACCATAAGCAAGGAAACCTTAAAGATATGAATGAGAGATATAAGATCAGAAGTACAGTTAAAAGTGGTCAAGTGTGCAACAAGAAAATGATATAATTTAACTATAATTTCATATAAGAAGCACAATAAAGGATAAATGATATCCTTAGGTCGGAATCAAGCTAAAATATCAAAGTACGAGATGTAAAGAAGCATTTAAATGCATGTTAAAGATTTATATAAAATAATTAAATGCTTTCATGTCTACAAAGTGACCAATTTACAAATTTCAAATGGGATACATTATTTTGAATAACTTATGAAAAGTAACAAGTAGAGTTTTAGTTCAAAAAATTCCCCAAGCATAATATCACAGAGAAATTTTCAAACAAGCACAATTTTAAAATCATACTAGAACTATAATGGATAAGGATCTATTTACATCAAGGGAATGAAAAATTATGTTGTAGTAAAGAGCAATTTCATTATTTTCATTTCATTAATAGAGAAAAGAGATGAATTCATAAAGCTATAGAATGTACATTTCTAGTGGAAAATGTTATAAAATTAAAAGAAATGCATCATCGGTAAGGTCAAAAGTTTACAAGATTCATAACATAAATCAAGGGAAATAAAAACAAAGATTCTATTTTGAATTATGCAATTTAAGGAACACCACAAAATTCCAACCAGTTCAATAAGTCCCTAACATAACAATAAGTTCAAAACTTTTAAGGAAAAACATAAGAAGGATGATGTAAAGCTACAAGAAATGAGTATGCTAGGAGGAGCTACAAGAGTACAAAGAGTAAAATCGCGTCAAAAATCTAAATTACAAGTACCAATTTTAAGTTTCAAAGAGATTATTTTGGATTTTACATCAAAAAAGTCATTTATACTTTCAACTTGTGCAATAAATCCTTGTAATACAAACTTACAACTCAATAGATGGAAAGTATAGTTCAAGGATGCACACAAAATTGAATCCTCACCATCAATTATAAAGATCATCATAAACCAACAACTTTCAAGAACCATGTCATTTCTAGACCGCTATATATCAGTTTTGGATAAGACACACAAATATGAGCTCATATTGGCAATATTTTCTATATTTTTCAATGAGACTATAATAAAAGGCACACTATTTCTCAAGTTTCAATTTCAGAAGGAAGTGGGAACAATTATAGTAAAGAAGAGTACACTATTAATTAATTCAACAACAACGGATAAGTTTGATATCATCTTTTAAAAAATGAATACACAGAGAGAGAGAGAGATATGAAGCTACAAAGTCATCAATGGAAATCTTGGATGCAAACCCACAAGTTGGGTATTGTAGTATAGAGAGCCATCTCAAAATTAATGAAAACATGATGCTTATACATAGATTGAAACTAGCATTGACCACTCATGAAGGTCAGACCTAGAATTAGTGACCATGATTCAAAACAAAATCATATGAAATATTAAAGGATCAGTACAACGAGTAACAGAGTAAAAAACATATGAAAATATAATCTTATCATTTCAATTTGCAAAACTGCAATCAAGAAGGGATATAAAAAGACACGGGAATTGCATGTGAAAATGGAACTTACCTTTTGAGCCTAGTCAAATCTTCACTCGAATCTCTATGAACATATATCACCCCACCCAAACCATGATATAAATAAAAAGTAGATTCTTACCATTAAAACTTCGAGCTCACTAAAAATGGTAAAAAACAAATCAAAGTTCGATATAGGTGTATATAGAAAATGTGACTCAAGTGACTCCATAGAACTTAAACCCTCAAATGGATCATCCTCAAAAGGAACCCAAAGGAGTTCAAAATGGGAAAAATCAAAGCAAATCGACCAAAGTGAAAATCAATAAAGCTTGAGAACCCACCAAAATGGTTGAGAAAAAATTTGCAAAGCTGGAAAAAAATTTGGAATGGAAATTGGGAAGCATTAAACCCAAATACTTCTTCTAGGTAGAAAAATATAGACCAAAACTTTGAGCTTAGTAAAATGGTGAGGTGCATAAGGTAATTGCTACTGAGCATAAAAAACATTACTAGTTTTGTAGGGAATTCAAGCATGGATTCCAAGGAAAGAAAATCAAACCCAAATATGGAAATTACATATTCTAATGGAACTTACAAACCCATTTTGTAAATTTGATCTAAGAAAAAATACAAACTCATAAATAGTGTCAAACATATGAGTGATGGTAAGGATTTTTCTCTATAAAATAGCTGATACTAATACCCATTATATCAAAATACAAGTAAATGCATGAAAATTCAGAAAGCTTGAAGAAATAATCAGGAAGCTCACCTTCCCATCATGACAGATATTTTGCCAGCCATAATAGTGATATGGCCAAATGAGCTTGCAGAAGATTAAAGAAACATTTATGAAAACCACATCTATTAAATAATGCTTGGAAGATCATCATAAATGAGAATACGATGTTCATATCCTATAAAATTGATTTGCATAAGAAAAATTAGCTTAGGAGCACACAAAAATGGCATCCTAAGGAAAATTTTTCAGGCTTTTCCCTCCAAAATAGAGTTTGCAAGAAAAGGAATGAATTTTAGGTCACAAATAAAACTTTTCCAACTATCCATCGCAACCTAACTCAACCAAAGTGAGTTAAGTATCAACGTGCTAGATCAATCGTGAAATAATCAACAATGCCAGATGATAACCCAAGCCAACTATCAGGTGACAAATCAATGATTCAAGATAAACAAGGAACAAAGATCAAATGGCTAGAAATCAAGCACATTTCCATAGAAATACCATAAACAATGTAACACTATCACTTACAAAGATCAATGATGAATAGATAAGCAAGGACAAAGATCAATGGTGCTCATTAAACTCCAAACTCAACCAAAGTTCACCAAAACCTAACTGTAGTTACTGAGCCATTAAATTCCACCGACCAACTTTTCAAATGGGTTGAGTCATTGTGCAGAGAGGGGATGAGCCCCATATTAATCAAATAAAATCATTTTCCATTGACTGATTAAAATTCCAAATCTTAGTGCTTTTCAAAATCAAACACTCCCAACAATAATCAATCAATGATTATTCAAAATCAAACAATAGCCTTGTGCCATATAGTTCCAAGGGGATCGACATAGTAAACCAAATCATATGCAATGTAACCCAAAACATTATCAAATACCATAATGTATGCCAATGAAAAAGTCATGAGGGGCCAATGATAAGTGAGTGGAGTATAGAAAAATATTTTTACCTTAGCATTTGCAAAGTTTGACCTCAATATTTTACAAAAGGAAACCTCATACCCTCCAAGTGTGCACATCAAAGGTGGTCCCTATAGTGGGTGGATTGGGTTTTATGTATTTTTACTAAGGTATAAAAAACAAAAGCATTATTTTCATCTGCACAGGAGTGAAATTTTTCATGTGATTACAAGAAGACAAATATATGTCAGAGACATCGAACCAAAGGTAGTCGACATCAAGATGCTTTCATGCGTGAATTATTTTTCCAAGTATTTCACATAAAGGAGCTATTTTTCTCACATTTAGAGATTTATTCTTACATGTGCATCCAAGGAGCAGGATTAAAGTGCTAATTTTATCACTACAAGTGGATCAATTTGTAAGTGTCACATCAAGCACCAACAGACAAATATTGAATTCACATTGGAGGAGAATTAAACAAAGCAAAGACTATTATTAGCCAAATTATTCATCTTACTTTGTTAAAAATAGATTAGTCAACTGCACTTTGAGTGGGATGTATTTTTTTAATCAAGGCCATTAATGCCTCATTGTATTAGCATTTTTATTTTATGACCTTACTTATCCATGATAAAGTATAAAAATAAGATGCATGGGCAAGTACAATTTTTATCCTATTTTAAAGATGGGATCGGTGAATAAATTTTTCTATATATTCTGTGCAATTGCAAATCACAAGGACTTTTTGGACATAGGAGTGCTAAAGCAGATTTTGCCAGTTGTTCCCTTTGAATGAGAATTCATTTCTTCCTTTCTAATTATTTGCATTGGTGTGTATATCTTATTATTTTTTATGAATGTAAAATTCCCTAATTAATCATCTTACCTTACTGCAAATTTAATAATTTTTGTATAATACTAGTGTGTATGTTTTCTCGTTGTATTGTTGTGATTCATTCCCTCAACACACCAAGTGTTTTGCCTTAATATTCTACTAAAATTTTTTGGTTTGTGCATTCAAAATCTATTCTCAAATTGATTGTGCATGTACTCAATCAAATCCCTCATCAATTTTGGTGTATCACCCTAGTTTTAAATTCATTTACAATCATCTTTTCACCATCAAACCCCTAAAATTAGTTTAAGATTCATAAAAAAGGAACCCACCTTAATACTAGGGACTCACCGCAAAAATAGGTAAACCTACAGACCTGAGGTGTTTCCATTGTATATATGAAAGAGAGAGATCTAGAGCAAGTTTAGAACACTTGCAGGCATCTCTCTGTGGTGCGATTTGGAGATAACACCTATCGAGATTATACAAGGACCATTTTCCTTTTTCTAATGTTCGAGTTTACTTGTTAAGTTTCAAGGTCCAAGCCCATAAATTAGAGATTTATTATGTTCAGTTCAATCATCTTATCAATTAAATTTGAATGAGGAGAAAGAGTCAAACATATCACATTTTTTCTTTTATGGGATTAAGAGATAAATCCGCATATCACATTTTTAATTCTAAAGGAATAAGAGACCATTCAACATAACAAAAACATCATTAATTTTGTAATAACTAGGAATCAATCAACCAAAATGTACCACACCAAGATTTCAAGGTTTTACCAAAAATTACAAAATTCATTGAAGCACTCCAAGTGGTTCTCCACAAGTATCGAAGGAGTTTAAAAAAGCAATTTTAATTTTATGAATTTAAGAGGTTTACATTGGTTTGGGAAGAAAACAATGTTTGTTGTTTAGGCTCAATTTTTTTTCTCACATAATAAGACAAGGAAAGTTTCAAATCAACACTCATATTTCCACAAGATACCACCAACCAAGCAACAAGATGACAAGGAAAATTTTACTCCAAGGACACCACATTTCCCATTAGAAGACATCAAATGCAATAGGACAATCAACTAATCTACCCAAACATGGACTCTACGACCAAGAGTTGTAGTTTTCAAAGAATGAGCACAAAATAAGCACCACTGAGATTAAAATATTAAGATCTACCAAAATAACATCTCTAAGAGCAAGGTTCAAAAGACCCAAAAGCATCCATAAGTGTCTCAACATTTCCCAATACTATTAGGTCATAGATTGGTATACATTAAAATTTAAAATGTTAAGGCAATGCTAGTTTTTTTTCTCTCAATGACCCATAAATACCAAGATACATACAATCTACCAGTCAATACTTTCTATAATGGAACAAGGAAATCATGATAAAACTTAGTACGCTATCGATGAAACATCATATCCAAACAAAACAATTATCCACTAAAATCTACAATCAACCAAGATTTAATCTGATCCTAACATCATCCATAAGACCATCATCAAACACATATACTCTTTCGGGGATCAAATATCTTACCCAATTGCAAGAGAATCACCACCACTGCTATCAAACTACCAACTATACTGCACAACACAACTCTCTCTCTCTCTAGAAAGGTTGAGTAACGAAAAGTCACTGGAAGGTCCTAGACAAAATGAAGGTTCCGTCATCCCAAAACTAAGGCATAACTTAAAGCACCTAAGGAGACATTCACGACACCTAAGGTGTACCCCTATATGACGAAATATCACAATACAAAAATGTAGAATCATCTCATCAACATGCAAGAAGGAATCACATAACATTCAGATAAGTAGCCAACAATAGAAATGAGCTCTAAGTCACCAATAAAAATAATATCCAAGAACTATAAAAAAATCAATGGAAATGGCTAAGTAGCTGCATTGCAATCCCTAAAAATCTCACAAAAATATAAATAACAAAAAATATCCTTAGAGCGTTTCAATCAAATTATGAATAAAATGTTGGTCCATGATAAAATAACACAAGTTTATGAATGTAAAATACAACAATTCCATATCACATCCACTCCACAACCCCTTCTTGGATTGCTAGTAGGGGTACTATACATCGAGTTCGAATCTAAGAACACATACACAAAATTGGATCAATTACAACACCAAGACCTGATATCTACTCTCCCATATGGGGATTAAAGCGAAAAATTGATAACTAACCCCATCTTGTCTAAACACTTAATAAAGAGAATTTCAAACAACTAAAATAAAGTGTTAGGACTCATCAAAAAAATTCTTAGCAAGGAGAACCATGTTCCTACTACAACATAAGTTCACAACAAAATATCATTCCAATTCAACATTTTTGGTTAACCGAGTTCGACAAAACGTCACTAGGCGAGTACAATAGTTCAAACAATTTTATTATTTTAATATTGTTTTAATTATGGAGGTTCAAATTTTGCTAGCTCATTTTCAGGTTTCAATGTTGGCCCATGGTCTAAGCGTTGAACCAGGCAGATTTGATACCAAGCGTAACACCCAAAATGTTTACACATAAACCCACGGTAAACTCGATAAAACCATGAAAATTATGGATGTTTTTTTTTGAAAGGGTAAGACATAGGTTAAACATTAGCCAATGTTTAAAATAGTTCTTGATTATAAAACTTCCACAATTTCAAGATGGTTGGAAAAGGAATTATTCACTGATTTATATTTTTCCATTTCAACTTGATATCATAATTAAACATCCCGTGATAAATTTAAATATTTTATTTAAATAATACTCACCTCGTTATTCATTTCATAACCCATTTAATTCTCTTTAAACTAGTTATTTAATACCTCATAAATAATGTTTTTAAAAATTAAATTAGCTTTAATAATCCTCTAGTTTTAAAAATCATGCACAATAATAGTAGTCTATTTCTTAAAAAGGTCAAGTGTGCACAACTTAGTCTAACCCCTTAGGCCCCATTTAACATTACACACACATATTTTTATTTATTTCACTCCCGTCTAAATACCCTATCACTTAATTGATGTAAGGGTCATCCTACACCATTGGATCTAATCTTTCCTAGCCCTTATATTTAGGTTTGGCAAAAGTAACCTTATAAATCCTTATAGAAAGCCATATATTCATTTCTTAAACATATTCTCTCATTTTCTCTTATCGAGAAGGAGGAGAAGAAAATGAAACCACGAGGCCATTGGAGAGGATTGGATGCTCTCCTCTCTGTTAATTTTTTTGTGTGTTTAAAACAAGGATCTAACCATCCCATATGTGGGTATTGTTTTCTCTATTGCATTTTTATAAAATGTATTTTACTTGCTGGTTCCATGTGAATACATTGTGTGTAAACCCATTTGGGGAATAAACCGCAACCCCATATATATATTTTTGAAAAAGGCTAAATTTGTACATCCACATATACTTAACTACATATATGTACTTAGAACTTTGAAATATATGGATTCATTTAAACTCATTATTAATAAAAACAAATAACTAAAATTATTCTTTCGCATATAAATCGATACACACGTATATTTACACCGAAATTCATGAACTCTGGGAGGAAAACTCCTCTCGACTGACATCGATGGAGACACGGACGGTGTTGATGAAGATGTCGACGAAGCACGGCAGTTCTTAGGCCTTACAGTTGGCAATGAGGTGGAAAGGATAAGGCTCCTGTCACTTGGAACTTCGAGAAGGAAGAAAAACCTGCGCAAAGGAGGGAGATCCATTCCCGAAGTCAGAAATGGAGGACAAGATACAGTGTCCTGTGAGAAGGTGGACACACGTCTTCCATTACTGAGGACAGGGGAGAATGGTGGCTCCATTTACTGTGAGTAGGTATGAGGCTGGAAAAAGGGAAAATAAAATCTTTGCGAGCCCTGCAAAATAGATACATTTTAGGGCTTTTGTGTTAGCTTGCCTTGGTCTGAGGCTCTCCAAAGGATATTTGTTATGGCGGGTGTAGTTGTTTGCTGCTTGTTGTGACCCAGTTGGAAGAGGGCGGCGGATCCCGTGTGCTTGATTTCCCTCGGGATTGCATTGTTGATAGCACTGACTCTGGTTTAAGGTGGAGACAACTTGATTGGAAGAGAACATACAACAACACAACTGACATTTGAAAAACAAGGTAAAAGTTTGTTGCATCCTTTCTGTAGGCTACAGGTTAATTCGATTGGATTGTTTTGGATATACAATCTACCAGAAATCTTAAAATAAGCTTTAACTAGTTACTAAGCAGATCAGATGAGATATGACCCCTCTGGCCTATTACCACCTTAGTTTAGTTAAACATTAAGAGGTATGCAAATCCATTCTCAGGAATTTGGATTTTCCATTAGAACCTACCTTTCAATTTTATGACTGTCCCACCCGTAACCTGAATTTCTGCATTACTCTCAACCATACCTGTTAATTGTGGATCAAAGAAGAAAGTAGACGGAATGGCATGTGAATATTTAATCCTATCATTCATAAATATTTTATGGCCCAACTTGGTGCATAACTTAAAAAACCAGCAAACAAAAAAGATAAATAATGTTTTTCTTAATAAGAGCCCTGAAATATCCCAGTACAATGTATTCCACAAGTGTTGCAAATCTGCTGATAATCAAGTATAAATGGTGACTTCAGAAGAGAGTTTCCCTAATTTCTTTTGGCCGCATTTTGTGGCCAAAATTGGACAACAATGTACATTTTGTTTGTCAAATTCCAAGTCTAGTCATAACAATACTGAAGAAAATTCCCAGACTTCGGGATAATGTGGTCTTGTGAACTTAAATTCAACTTATCATTTCCCTTTTGCTTATCAATAACTTTCTTTTTTTAATTTCACATCATAAGAAAAAACAAAACAAAGGAGACTGAGGAATGTGAAAAATATCACCTTGGACACTTCACTCATCACTTTTTTCCCGTCTGTGCTGTTCTCCCCGAATGCATTTATAAGGCCCCCAAACAGGATGGTCATAAGTGGAATAGATACGCCGTTGGCCACAGCACCAATAGTACCAAGAGCCATCAACAATTTATCCAGAGAGTCTGCCGTGACAAATAATTTGTGAAATGGCACGACCTTATTGTTCTCTTCTTTTTTCTTGTCCTTTGCCTTAGCCATGTTTGAGTTCATTTCAGAAACCTTCTCAATGTTCAAAGATACTGCACCATGGTCATGATTACCATCATTGGAATTGTCCCCTTCCTTTGGCATATCGGATTTCAGGGATGGAACTACTGCCTTGAGAAAACTGTGGCACTCCAATGGGAATAATCAGTTATTCAACAACCCTGCACAACAGTTCAACACAGAGATAAAAATTTGCAGCAAGACTTAGACCAATATATAAGGATTTGAATCTTTACAGAGTATTAAAGCTTGGATGTCAGTTATCAAGTATAAGAAAATTATGAGATAAGGGCCTGTCATGGAGTTTTGGCTATGGGGTTAATGAGTGCTTAAACTCGAAGCTCTGCACTGCCACTGCAATATAATTGTCCTAAACTAGAAAATTGTTATCGAGAAATAAACAATATTGAAACGATTTAAGCAGCTACAAATTTGTTCCTTGATATTCACTAGTACATTAATAGGAGATTTTAGCATTTGTTTTTTGAAGAGTAAACCAAAGCTCTAGAGTCATCACCAACTGTGTTACACTGCAAAAGTTTATTATTTAGATGGTGGAAACCATTTGTGTATGATGATGTTTTGACTTGGAATTTTTTCTTCTATGTGTGTAAAGGAGATAGCTACTTACGATTCTGCCAGATTCTGTGAATTGAAATATGTTTCAGGTATCGGTCCAATAAATCGGTTAGAAGATAGGTGCCTGTATATGAAAGGATAGCAACAATTGTGTAAAATAAATTTATCTCGCCCCATTAAGCTAGGGCCATTGATTTCAAATTAGAGGGAAAACAAATAACTAGTCAATGTTGGTGTTGCGCTAACAAACAAGTATGCACTATTGATAGGGGTTATTAAGCTCCTGTGAAAAGTTGTTAGACATGTACAGTTTCTGTAGCATTTTCAAGTTCCCTATCTCTGGGGGAAGTGCGCCAGAAAGATTGTTGGAATGAATCCTCCTGAAAAAGCACATGAAATTTAATCATGCAAAACTTTTTTTCATACAATACTTGGAGAAGGAAACAGCTTAACTGGTTTGCTTACCAGAAGTAAATATCAAATGCAATCAAATGTGGGTGTGTGGGTGTGTTTTTTAGAGAGATAGATGTGGCAAAGGGGGTTACAGTTCCTCCAACAACGAAAGACTTCCAAGCTCCTTTGGAATAGGACCTGACAACAGGTTTCTTGAAAGAGACCTGAAGTAATAAAGATTTTTAATCAAAAAATTGATAATCAGACATCCCTAATCTATTAAATTGTTTTACTGGAGTGGCCATGATTCTAAGGGCCCTACGACTATCCTAATTGTTTTCCCTAGCGGTTTTATATTCAAAAGCCTCGTACGTGTGCAATACAATCGTATAAATTATGTGAAGAGAATTCAGTATGCATGTTTTGGCAAATGAACTGTAGCAAAGAGTACTTACAAGAATTTCAAGGAATTCAAGGAGCCCAATTGAGGAGGTATTGGGCCAGTTAGATAGTTGTCTGCAAGAGTGCTGTCAAAAACACCATTGTCAATACTTACATAGGAATAACTGAAAGTATGGATCCTAAGACTTGAAATGTCCACTATCCATAATTTTCTAAAACAAAATTTTCTGAAAGAAACTGTGAAGGATTAAGAAAATTGATGTTTCAAGCCACACTTTGTGGTCCATGAGGATAATTTTAAGTATTTTATGAATATGGGACTTCCATGGTTCAACATTCTTTGATGTCTTTTTTAAAGATTAAATGCATAGATTATTTGATGCCCACATCATTCCTTCAAAAATCCATCTCTCATGAACCTTAATGGTCCATTTGGCACTCATTGCAATTCCCGCTACTTGAAGGGGTAAAGAAATGGGATTGAGACTGCGGAAGGAACCTTCGAGAGGCACCAATTAGCGCCTAAGCGTGATAGGATTTTCTACCTCGTTAGTCATGAGAGATGGGTCAAACACAGAGTAAAAGCCTATAAGCTAAATTCAGAAGTGGGGATGGAATGAAACCTAATCATTAGGATCACTGAACAAGAAGTGTTTTTACTCACAGGTTCTCAAGGCGTGGCAGATTGCCTAGCTCTGGTGGAATTGTTCCCGAGAGATTGAGGCTGACAAGTGTTCTGCAACCGAAATATCAACCCTAAGAATCCATTCGGTGACGTCACTCCAAAAACAAAGAAAGCACCGTGACGGAACAAGTGAATAACAACATACACGTTAATAACATAACAAATAGTATTACTGAGGTCCAAACAATCGCAATCCAATCCAAGATAGCCTCTTAGGCAGGGATCTGCAGTGAAGTTCCAATCTGTTTTACCCAGTTTCTGTCCAATTATGTTCAGTGCCTCAACTGTTCATCCGAGTTTAACCACAACAAAAAGAAAAAACAGGAAGTTAGAGACAAAGAATTTGATTCCAGATTAGTTGCTTGTGAATGCATGGAAACAATGAAAACTGCTATGTACTTTCATTCTTGGGTGTTGTTGCAGCCTCGGATTGTGCAAAGAGACAGTATAGCAGGACAAGTAAGATGGTGAAGTTTATATGGAAAGCCATGAGCAGAGCTTGGTGAGGAAACAAATCAGTAGGTATACAACACATGATAAGGCCAGCTGTACTTGAATGAATGTTCAAAGTACGCTTTTTAAAATGTATTTGTCCAACATTTTCAGACATTTTAGGTATTGTATTACTTTCCTTAACGACAGATAGTTTGATTTTGTTCTCTTGTTCAAAGGTGATATAAAAGCTTATATTTTGTAATTTTTTCCCCAAAATTTTATTTCATTGTATTGTTTATGCCCAGTTTGTTGAGGAAGCCCTTAGTATTCATAAAGTGACAAATTTTTTCTTCTTAAATAACATGTTCACGATACAACCATTTATTCACGATACAGCCATTTCCTGTATACAGCAAGCAATAATAATGTTTGTATGTCTTTTTTATTGATACTAAATACAAAAAAAATTAACATTATTTTATACTCCCTATGGCTCTGCCCATGTTTTTATTTCTTTCATTCACAATTTCTTGTCCTCCATTCTCATAATAGTTTGTAACTACTCCGTTTTTCAATCATTCTATTTCTCTGCAATTCTCATTCCATTGCTTAACTGTGGATACCACTGTCTGTTCTGCTCCTGCATTGGCTAAAATTCTCAATAACATAGCATTATTTGGACTGGTAAAAAGAAATGCCAAATTTGTTTGTTTGTCATTTTAGAAACATGCAAAAATACATTAGAAACAAGAAAATTGTTTTCCGTTTTCATCATTGGGACTTTGTGCGCTGCAAATATCTATTGTTTATGTTTCTTGGGTCTATTTGAACTTTGCTTGTAAATGTTTTTTATATCAGTTTTGTGTGTATCCTTCACTCTTCATACAGGGGTCCTTGGTAGATCATCTATAGCTTACTTCCATAGTGTATGAATCAATACAAAGTCGAGTCTCGTTTCTCAAAGTATTGGAAATTTATTTTCATGTTCTGTGAAAGATTTCAGGTTGTGTGGGTATTAAATTTCAATAAGTATGTAATGTATGAGTATTGAATTTCAGTTATTATGCAAATGCTTTTTTAAAGGCTATCTGTACGCTATTTTCCTTTGTGGCATGGAGAATTCCATAATAGATCGTGTAGAGAATTGGTTATTGAATATGTTTTTTTTTCCATTATTTCCCGTTTACATTTTCATAGATTCTTGCTTGTGTGGTTGAAGTTGTCTGTCTACAAATATGTTATTGTTGTATGTGCTGCATAAAGAAAACTATTTCCTGCTTTCGGTATTCAGCCACGGCATAGAGGGGCAAGTGCCTTCGCCATTGGCAGGATTCGGTGTGTGCTGAGGGGTTTTAGCCCCTGGGAAGCCTCATCGAAATGCCCTTTGTTGGGCATTTGAATGCTCATTGGAAAGGTTTTTAAAGCTGCCTACCAAAACAGAAACATCTTTCCATTTCCAGCATTGTACTTAATGCGGTTCGAATAGCATCTATGCATTTTTTCTTTTTGCAATTTTATTGTTGTTTGTTGCTTGTGGGTTTACAGCAATGAAGACTCACAGTACAGTTGTTGTTCCTCCGCACGGTGTGACAATCACCACTCCGCACTTGGAGCGGGAAGATTCTTTCAACCGGACAAAGTTTGTTGTTAATGTGCTCCACTGCAGGCAACCAAAGCCTGCAAAACCTATGATCGCCGAGCTGGTTAGAGACCGTCTCAGGTTGCATCCTTCCTGCCCTCTGTATCTTTCCAAGTTTCGTACGGCGGGCTTCAACTCAAGGGGGTTTGGACTTGTATATGATCATCTCAAGATGCTGTGAAATACGAACCTGGTCACAAACTGAAAAAGATGGGCATAGCTGCAAACAAAATACATGCTGGAGGGAAAAAATCACATGCCGCAAAAAAAATTGCTAATGTCAGCAAGGGAAAAAAACGAGAAGCCAAGAAAAAATGAAATACTTTCAGTACGTACTCTGTTAAACTTATGTACATAAGTGTGCTTTAGGTAGCTATATATTACAAACATCTACTATGTTCTCTTTTAGTTCCTCGTTCGAAATAACAGTATGTTATGTTTTTGATAGCTCTTGCTCGCCGGTCATGAAAATCGATAAGGGTTTTTATTGTAAATCTATGGTCCTAGACTTCTATACACTTCGAATCTGTGTTTTGGAGAAATCAGAATATGAATCTGCCTTTTGTATTGTTCGTCGATCTCAAAATACATAGAATGTTGGGTTCTACTTCTAACAAGGTTTCAACTTCCTTTTGTCTTTTGTATTGAGGAATTTCCCTTGTTTTTGGGAAAGAAAAGGTACATATCGTTTTTAAAAAAAAGCTAATGCTCAGATTATGACAACAGTATTGCCCATAACTGGCAGCTCTTGCCTGTTGCACTTTCTTGTAAGCTCCCAAAAACTGTGGGATTTAGCTCAGATTTCATTTAGGCCATTCTTGATTTTTTTTCTATACTTGGTTGCAATTAGGTGTGAATATGTATGTGGTCTGTTTTGTGTTTATCAAACAAGCATTTTGTTTTATGCATGAATTAGATTTATGGATATAGGCGTATCTAGAGGGGTAATAGGAGTATCAGATATGTATACAAAGATTCGAAGCAATGATGAATTGTGGTTATGTTTATTTGTGATATTTATCTTGGCTGTGTTTTGCTTGTATCCAATGAGCATTGTCTATGCATGAATTACCTATATGGATACAAGGTCTCTGCCAGATTAGGAAAATCAGATACAGATGTACCTACAAGTGGAAGGGATGATATCAGAAATATAAATTCAAAAATTTGAAGCAAGAATGAAATCTCTGCTGCCTCTCTGAGTCTACAGAAAGCTGCTGCCTCTTGACTGTTCATAGTACTTAAAGTTAAGGGAGCATAAGCCACTTTTCATCACGCTTTTGGCTCGCTGCATGACAGTGGGACTTAGAACCTACCAAGCTGAGCTCTCACCTGGATCAACAGCTCCTTTAGTCAACACTTTGGATTTGAGTGCTCCTTGAGTCAGCAGCTTCCACTTACTTTCTTAATTCTGTTATAGCTGTTATTGTATATAGTCATTCGCTTTATTCTTTTAATTAGGGTCAACACAACAGGATTGAGTGCTACTGAATGGTGGAATGCATTCATTGATTTGTTTACCCATCCTTGTCAAACCTTTCTATGCTATATCTTGTTATATAGACACATTTTTGCTTCAAATCTATCTAGACTATGGAGTTCCCTTTAACAAATAAAATTTCCTTAGCCCAACTCCATATACAGTTGCCAGTAGCTTTTGATTTTGCTCTAATAAGATAATCTTTAGAATGGTGATTTATCTCTTTCTACATCTATTTAAGGGTCAGGCAAACAAACATATAAATAAAAGTAACATTTTCTATACCATAAATTTTGCAAAGTCACGTTAAGGTCTACTCAGTGATTTAAAGTTTGTTTTATTTTTAGTACCGTGTTAATGAATTTTGTTACATCGGCAGTTTTTTGATTTAATATTTGTAATGCTATTTGTAGTTTTAAATGCCTACGAGCATTAAAATTTTATTACTTTAGATTGACTTGGTGGTATGAGATTTCATCGATTTGTGCTTTTATTTTCTTTTTCAATGTGTAGTAGTACTTGATATTGTATTGGAATTAATTATTAATCGAAGGTGTTTTTGTGGTTATTGTGATCTGATTACTTTAAATCAACTCAGTTATGCGATTCATTGAATAATGATTTTATATTTGTTTTACAATTTGTACTTGATATAGCACTGGGAGTTTTATTATTGATTAATCTATATGCCTTTAATAACAATATTTTTGATATGTTTTCAATGGGCCAAGTGCTAGGTCTGTGGCAAATCAGAATCAGTATTAGTCTAAATTATTCGGATGAAGACACCTTCCCCCAGCATTTTCACTCTAAACTTCAATGGTGCTGCAAGAGGCAATCCAAGTGCTTTTGGGGCAGAGTATGTCATCTGGGACTGTTCTAGCTCTACTATAAGAGCTGCTGCTCTGAAGATGGTTGATGAATCCATAGTTTGCATACTTGTACGAGGCAAATACTTGGAAGATCATTAAAAATTTGACTCGGCAATACGTAACATCTTCAAAAATACCTGAATGTTTTAAGAAAACATAAATTTTATACGAAACACAGTATTGAATGAGTATTGATGAGTACTCACCACGAGTATTGGTGAGCATGGGAAAGTACTCTCCACAGGTACTCTTGAAAAACTTGCCCAGATTCACAAATTTTAATGGCAAAAATTCACTGTGGAATTATTTGGGCGAGTACTCTTAAGCTTGGTGAGTACTCGCCAAGTTTGTAAACATTAGATGAATCAAATAATAAAGCTAGAGCTTAGGATCTTCTGTTGGGTGTCATGGACAGGTTGATTCTTAAAGGGGACTCTACGAGAACGTTCAGTGCAAGATTGAATTAAAATATCCGATCTTACAAGTTTTGTCCCGTTGTTTATCGTAGAGGCCATCTTGTCCAAGTGATATGTATTTTTTTGCTTCATCCAATTTGATTTAGAACTCTGCCACTAAAAATTTCCTTTTTGTTGACCTAATACTATTCTATATTCAGCAAGCTCTTTTAGCACGTCATTTGGTATTCCTGCCTGTACCATATTGTATAGGATTTATATGTATAAAGATATAATCCTTACTGATAAGATTCCCGTAGAAAAGATATGATATGAATCGTATAGCTTCAAAAGTAATGTATTGTTGTTTGTCTCTCCATGTATTGAGCGGCGAAATAAGAATTGACTGGGAAAAATAGACCCCTGTCAAACAACCCACCAATCGGGTTAAACGCCTTTTCAAACCCAGAAGAGAACATGGAGGGCAGCCCATCCTACACGGATTTTCGGCCGTGTCATTTCCTTGCACAATATTTTTTACTTTGTGTTTTACGCTTGTTAGACTTTGAAGTAATAAAGTATTTATAAAGCGCACTTATTAGCAATGTAGGATTTTTACATATAACATAGTTCGGGTAGTTTAGGTTTAGAACGTTATAAAATACTTGGTCATGTATATTATTATAGTATATAGACCTTGAGCCACGTAACATAGAAAGGTTTAGTTTTAAGTTATATTAATATAAGTTAGTACATAGGATATTTTCATTATATGAAAAATATAATAGTGTATATATAACTAGCAATCGCACGCGAGGTGTGCGACGATAACGTCGAAAGTTGGAGATGGAAGTGAGGCGAAGGAAACTGGAATATATAAAAAAGGAGTATGATAAATGCATGTGGGTAGACAATAAAAGGAGGAACAAGTTGAAACGAATATGGAGTAACACAATAAGAGACGAGTAGAGGAGCAACAGATGGAGAGGGAACCGGCAATGCGGCTCAAGATGCGAGAAATGAGAGAAGGGAATGAAGGTGCAGAGGACATTTCAGAGTAACGAATGAATGAAAATGGAGGATAAATATGAACGAACGACAATGAGGGAACTCTTGATATATCCATGAAGGTTAGGCCTTGTCTTTCCGTTCCTCCAATGTCTGTAGTGGCTCACTGCAGAGTACACCCTTGAGATTTGTGTATTGAAAATGCCCAAGCAATTTTAAGTGGTAGTTTATTTCGGTTTCCTATGGAAAATGGTGGAATAGGAAGATGGAAGGTGGTTATTCACGAAAACCCTTATACAGACATATAACAGCAATCTGATGTTTTAATTCAAAAACACTTACAAAAACATCAACCCTTTAAACCATATATTATAATTATTATAGTTTGTTGGACGCTCGCAAAGTGTTTGACAATTAGCCGAATTTAATCATGTGTTTGTATTTCTATTAGCGTTCGATTTTACACTCAACGAGTTCGAACACAAATTCCTTTGCATACTTTTTACTTTCCTGCAAAAATATTTAGAAGAAGATTGCCCACTTTCCAAATTCTTTTCACGGAGTTCACTCTTCGTTTCATACCATACTGAGTTAATTTTACAGACCCTGAGAATTTTGTGGTTTGCTGTAATTTTGTACTGTTCAAGAAATCTCAGTAGCTTTGTTTTAGTCAGCAGTCTTAATGCATTATGTCCCGCAAATTGCAGTTTAAAATAAAAAAACCTTATGGCGCTATATCATTTAGAAAATTATTCATCTACATAAACCTTTTTATCTTTCTTACACTTTCTTTTGTCGTGCCGCACACACTGTTGAAGCAAATAATTGTTTCGTTGGGATAAATGTAACCGTTAAGGTTTGTATTTATTTTTGTTTTCCGCCAAATTTATAAGTATTGTGGTGCGGGCTTGTTCGCTGTGCAGGCGCGCATATTGTGTTAGACAACAATCTTCGTCATGTCTGCACCTTTGACAAATGGTGGCATCTCCATGTTGATTGAGGGGAGTGCAAATGCAGAACCAATAGTCCAACTTCTCAACATTTATCCCCTTCAATCTACGTTGAACACCGAGCTCCAACATCGCGTGCATCTCTCCGATGGTGTGCACTTTCAAACAGCTCTTTTGCCCTCAAAATTTACAAGCCAGATTTCAAATGCTCTGGTTATAACACTAACCATTGTTCACTTGTGCAAAACCCTTTGCAGAATGATAAAGCATGAATTGTAAGCACCCATTTTCCTTTGTGCCTGTATGCTCCACTTTCGTTTCTTTTATATACACTGAAATTTTTGTCCCTTTTTACTTTCATCCTTTGCAGGACTGTTCTTGTCTCCGACCTGGAAGTTGTGATACAAACACATCCACAAATTGGTGCTCCCACTCCTCTTCCTACTAGTGTCATTCGTGGAAAGCAATCAAACGATGATGCACACCATGGAGCCGTCGGAAGTCTGGTCCCGCAAACACCTCCCCAGAAGAAAATAGGCCTGCCTAACAATTCACGAATGCCTCTAAAAATAAGTGCACTGAATACAACCATGCGTACATGGTCTATTGAAGGTCGTGCCCTTGGGAAAACAACACTAAAGGAGTATGCTAATGCAAATGGCTCTAGCTCTTATTTTGACTTTGATTTTGTGGACTATGAAGGTGGGGAAATACGCATTACATGCTTCAATGAAATTGCAGCAAAGTTTTTTGGACAAATTGAGGCTGGAAATTTATACACCATCACGAATGGAAGGATAGGGAATGCAAAACCAGGTTACAACCACCTTAACAACGAATTTGAGATATTCCTACAAGCTTCTTCCACTATCTCTCTGTTGCTTGTCGATAATGCCATAATTCCTTTGCATAACTTTCACTTCACAGGAATCAAAGATATACCTACAAAACCTGTTGGTTCCTTCATTGACGTTATTGGCATTGTTTCCGCAATCTCTCCTTGCTCGACTATCCGTAGACGAGACAACAAAGTGAAACTAAACGAAGAAGCTTGCAATCAAGGACATGTCCGGACTTAGTGTTACTATAACTTTATGGGGCCAACATTTATATGATCTTGCTCAAGAACTTGAGGAGTTCCTTTCTATTCCGCAACTCCCAGTATTGGCTTTGAAGGCGGCACGTCTTTCAAGTTTCAAGGGCGCTTCCATGACACTCGCCTCCAAGACAAAATGGTTTGTTGATCCTCAAATTCCCAAACTAAAACATTGCATGACCGGCTTGCTCTCAAAATTACACTCACAAACTCCTTCAGTAATGAACAAATTTCTAGGTCCTCCTCAAAGCTTAAAACATGTGGCAACAATTGCCAAAATACTTCAAATGGGCAATACAGAGAGCAATGAATGGGCTACGCTTAAATCTATAATTGCAGACATCGCAATGGATAACTTCTTCTACATGGCTTGCCCCCTTGCAATCGGTGACAAACAGTGCCGAAAGAAGGTGAAACCAACAAACAATGGCTCATGGTTTTGTGCAAGTTGTAAGTCTCATGTGCGTCAATGTGATTACAGATATGCTCTCCGTATAAACTTGCAAGATGGCTCTGGAGAGCTACAATCGGTTACTGCATTTGACACAGCTGCTGAAGAAATCATGGGTGTCGCAGCGGTGGACCTCCAGCTGTTATGCATAGACGACGAGGCAACAACGGAAATTGCAAATCAGATAATTGGCCGTGAATACAAATTCACTCTATCTGTGAAAAAAGAAACTTTTCGTGGAAATACACAGCTGAAATGTGTCATACTTGATTCCCTTAAATTGGACGAATCGAAAGTCATTGATTGACTTGGCCTCTCCTGGGCACCATAACACTTTCCTATATTTTAGTTTCTTCAATTTTTGCTCATATCTCCCCTGTAATATGGTTTTGTCCGCAGATACATTTGTAATATGCTTTTGTCCGCATGTTATAATGGACTATAACTCTCCAAGTTTTCCATTTAATGGTTGTTACTACTAGTTTGCATGCGCATCTATATCGCAAAGAAACCTTTTTTGTAATTGAAAAAAATGTATGGTCCAATGTCTATATATATATATATATAGAGTTTTTGCTAACATTATGGAACGCTTTATTCATTTCTTTACTTTTTGTCTATATTTCGCATGGATTTTTTTATTCTTTCTAGCTTGTTCCTTCTTGGTGCCTATATAAAAAAAAATGAAGCCATATCTATATGTTTTTTCCTAATCAAAATCTCGATACACACCCTTCTAATTCTTCCTTTGCTTCCTTAAAAATATATGCAACAACAAATCGTTTTGCCTTTGTTTTATTGCCTTTAGCTACCAAAATATAAAACATTTACAATGAGCTAGCATTTACAAATGGTTTTTGCATTCATTTCCCCTTATGCAGATACAAAATGTAGCACTCTTTTAATCTTCTCTTATGCCACCTTTATTTTGTGATTTTCGCAGATTGTTTTATGCACAATGCCTACCCCGGAGCAAAGACAAAGAAGGAGAGATATTTATGCCTTGCACAAAGAAGAAATCAATGCTTCCCGACGTGAGCACTATCGCCAACTCCAGCAAATGCCTTCAACTTCTAACCCCTTCCAAACTAGTCGCCACCCCCCTTTCATGACTTCCCCTGCTACTTTCCCCTCCACATCGCACAATTCTCCTTTTCCTCTTTGCATTAACCGTGGCGCTTGTGTCGAACTACAACCCTCTCCATCGCTACACTGTCCTCCATTTTCACATTCTTCTGAGCGTGCATCCCCTTCCACCCAAACTCTTCGCGGTAACCACACCCAGGATTCCACCTTCCCTGTGCCGCTCCACAAAACAAACACTTCAGTGCCTTCTTGGGCGGATGCCCAACGTAGATTCCGCCGAAGACTGGATCTTTTGTCGCAAATCCAAACCTGCTCCATTTGTCTTGAGAACTACCCAGGCATACATACTACTTTCCATGAAGGAAAACACGCATGCATTAGATGCAAGTCCGAAAGAAATGGTCACCGCTTCTCCTCTCGAACAATATGGATCCCGCATTCAACCTATCGTCCTAAAATCTTTAACCCAAGTCAAGAAATGTTGATTGCTCGCATTAATCCTATTTTGCAAGTCACACAAATGCGCGGAGGACAATATAAATATTCAGTGTCACACAATAAGTTTCCCTCAAAAACATTTCTTCCATCACAAATACCTTCCTCGTCGGCCAGAGATTTGGATCTCTTGTTGATTCAAAAAAATGGAAGTCACCAAACAAAATATGACTTCTATGTTAGTAGGTCCCGTGTTTGGAAAGCGCTTCAATATAAAATTATCCATGACCCCTACTATAAGGATGTTCTTATTGACACTGAGGCTCTTTCTTCTCTCCCATCGGAACCAACAAACATATCCTCCTCCCTTAATTCTATTCCTATAGACCTTCCAGCCTCTCACTTCTCTGAAGCATAGGATAATGACAACCCTCCTTCCAACCCCTACGAGTATCCAGAGGAGTCGTCCTCTTTTGTTCCTACACACCCAAACACTGGCACTGAAGAAGAGTTGATCAAACAAGACCTCGATTTCAAATGGTCGGGTTGCACTCGCACTTGGCTTGGCCTGAAGTCGAAATTCGCCAATAAATGAATACACCACTGAGGGCCTTTTCTCAATGGATTTTCCAACTTTGTTTCCAACTGGTGCAACATTGTTTAAACAACCTCGCATGAAGGATGTTCAAATGCATGAATATGCCCTCCACCTTATGCGCTACCATGATGATCGTTTCGGATCGCACCCTAGGTTCCGGTATTTTTTACTTAACCTTATTATGAGACATAGGAGCCAATCTACAGCTGTAGTTTTCATGAGGTTAAACCTCGAACATGGTGTCCCCCCTACTATAGGCCAACTACGACAACGTCTACATGATTTCCCTGATGATTGCCTTCCACAGAGTTTAATGAGATTCGGAGCCAACCTGCGAGGGACACGAACATTTTGGTCAAAGAGCAGAGGGGAGGTCTCGACATGATTGAGCAATTAGGGGCACCTACACTCTTCTTCACTCTCAGTGCAACGGACACAAAATGGCTCGACTCGTATAGCACCATGCCAGTTTTTCTCTTCGAGGCCCGTGCCGCACAACAATGGAGGACCCGAGAACATCATTAGCCACCCGCACATCGTGTCGCTGCTTACTTACATTAGAGATTCACAATATTCCGTGAAGAAGTGTTAGAAAAACATCTTCAAGCCAAGGACTACTGGTACAGGTACATTTCTTCATTGGTCTCTACTTTTTTTTTTGCTTAAATACATAACGTTTAACATTCCTTTACCGTAGGTATGAATGGCAACATAGAGGTTCCGCACATGTTCATGGTTTCTTGTGGCTTGATATGCTCCCGACGTTGATCGCATCGATCGGGTCAAATAATGAATCAGGACAAAGCAAGACAATTCTTTGATACCTATATATCTGCATGGAATATGCGCCCTCCTTCCATCCACTCGGAATTTGTTCACAGGAATATCCAGGATGACCCTTGCCTCTTAGTTTCGTCTCAGATCCTTGCAATTTCACCGCTACAGGATTTGCAGGAGTTGATAAATCGAGTGCAACGCCATACCAAGTGCTCCGAAAATACTTGCCTCCGGAAAAAAAATAGCCGCCTCCAATGCCGATACAATGCACCTTGGGAGAGTAGACCCGCTTCTCTTTTGTTTGTTGATGAGACTGCTTCTGTTAAATACCTACCTGCCAGGAATGATGATAGATTGAACACACACAATCCAGCAATGTTATCCATATGGAGAGCCAATATCGATTGTCAACCTGTGCTATCTCGCCATGCTGTCCTCAAATACATTGCTAAGTATGCTTCCAAAGCAGAGCAAAGGTCGGAAACATACCACCAAATGCTTTCTAGATTTTCGTCAAATTTAGATCCTGATCAGCCAACACATTTAGCCATAAAGAAAATGTTAACTGAGAGTGTGGTTGAACATGACATTAGCGCACAAGAAACATGCCACATGCTCCTCAAATTGCCACTTGTAATGTGTAGTCGCACTTTTGTATCGCTCAATGTAGGCAGAAAAATCTTAAGAAAATTGGTTGAAGCAGAATGTGAGGATGCAGAGACATCCCTCCTTTTAGATGCATACAAGGTCCGACCTTCAAACTTGGAAAGCCTTCCACTCATTGAAGCTGCGCGCGATTGGAGTTACAACAAACACCGCAGACACGATAGATGGAGGAGTCATCCCGTACCGGCTATTGTTCGAGTGTTCCCTAGGTTTCAATGCATTCCATCTAAGGATTCCCCCTCTTTTGAACTTTTCTCGTTGGTCAACTCCTTCTATACAAACCTTTCCGCAACATTTCTATTGATATTGGTTCGACACCTCAAGAAACCATTTCTAGATGGAGCTTGTTTGAATACAATTATCAGCCCCGCATATTAGGCGGCATGAGTCAAATCCATCACCCTCCAAAGAAGCGACATCGACTCAGAGACGAGCGAGCCCCCTCACCGGTTCAACAATGCCGCATGATTGGCAAGTTTTGGCTCGATGCCTCCCGGGAACGCTTCATTCCTCGACAACTTGCAATCATTGGGCCTTCGTGAATTTGACACCCTTCACAATTGAGTGCACACCAAGTTCTGTTGCTCTACAATCTCTTGGTGCCACTTTTATCAAGACAAAAAAAAGGCAGACTATGTTTCTTCTTCCCTCATGGATGATTGCACCCTCCAAATTCTTCAGTTTATCTCCTGAACAACAACAAGCTTTCAACATAGTTACTCAACACTTCGCTCAAAAAAACAGCCTGCCTCCGCTGAGGCTTATTATACAAGGGACTGCTGGTATGGGAAAATCATTCCTCATTAACATTTTAAAGTCTTCATTTGCTTCTTCATCCAATGAAGGCCTTTCATCTCTCCTTCTGCTTGCCCCAACAGGGGTTGCTGCTTTCAACATTTCAGGTTCAACAATACACGCAAGCCTCCGAATTCCCATTAAAGAACTCAAACCCTTAGAGGGGCAAGCTTTATCGTCTCTTCAAGACTCCCTCAAACACATCGAGTACATACTGATTGATGAGATGAGTTTCATCGGGCCAAAGTTGCTTTCCAGAATCGATTACCGTCTTAGAGAGGCTTTCCCGCACTTCAAGAATTCTACATTTGGAGGGAGATCTATGATACTTGTAGGAGACCTCGGTCAGCTGCCTCCAGTTATGGACATTCCTCTTTATGCCAGCAAGTCTTACGGAGCTAACCTTTGGCAAGAATTCAACATATCTGTCTGCCTTCATTCAATTTTCCGACAACAAGGCTCAGATCCAGCTCAGACATCATTCCGTAACTTGCTGCTTAACATTCGTAATGCGATGCCTCTGGTGCAGGACTGGGAAACTCTCATGTCAAGATCCGTTTCCTCCCTTTCCGAACAAGAAAACATTGATTTTAAAGATGCGCCTCATCTTTTCGCTCAAAATAACCTTGTGGACTCGCACAACCTTGTTATGTTGAAATCCCTTAACTCTCCTATTGCCAGGTCAATTGCCGAACATACCAGACGCTCGGCATCGGGCGACACCGAAGATGATCAATTGAACCCCAAGGTTCTTCTCTGCATCAACCAGAAAGTAATGCTTTCCGCAAACTTATGGGTTGACAAAGGTCTTGTCAACGGCGCTACTAGTTCTATCATCGACATAGTCTATGGGGCTTCCTCCGGACCTCCTGCTCTGCCTCTTTTTGTCATCATCAAGTTTGATCGTTACACAGGACCTCCCTGGGATTCGAACAACCCCTTCCATGTTCCTATTCCTCCGATTTCAAGAGGGGGTCGCAGGCAACTACCGCTCAAAATGGCATGGGCTTTTTCTATCCACAAGTCTCAAGGGCTTACATTGCCACGTGCTACACCGACATCATGGCGGGCCGAGAGACAAGGCCTCGGCGTTCACCGCTGTATCGAGAGTTTCGTCTCTTTCTTCACTCCGTATTTCTCCAGCATTCTCTTTCTCCCGGTACTCTCGCATGTCCTCCACCCCACTTCTCCAATCCAGGCTCATAGAGGAATCTCGCCTTCGCTCCCTTCCATCGTCTCTCCCACCCCTCCCCCAACACTCGCCTTAATTCCTTCTCCTCTTCTAGCTTTCTCGTCCTCTGACTTCCATTGCTGCAACAACTTCTTTATACCGTCATCGCATGTACATAGCAAACACATTTTGTATCCTTTTCACTTATTTGCGAATGTTATATATATGTCCAACTACTTTCAGCACTCTATTAGAAGTTCGCCGCCTATCTTAAATCTTCCAAAAAAAAAAGGACATTTCGCTACTAATGAATCTATTATACCAAAACCTTTTCAATTAACTCCCTGTTATTCTTTTCTTTTTGCGTTCACAAACATAACTCTCCTCAATTTTTCTTTGCGTTTCAATACCTTCTACGTCTTCCCCTTTTCCTCTTTCGGCGTTTTCATCACACCCATCGTGTGCGATTGCTAGTAATAAAAGTATATTAATACATATATTTCTTTTAAATAGAAAACAATATACGTATATAAAAGTCGCGTATAAAAAAGTACACAAGAAGCAATAAATCGGTGGTTAAGAAAAAAATAATACTCAAGTCGTATACTTTTAATGGCCACTTGCATAGTTTAAAAGGGTTTGTTTCCTTTTATTTATTGGAGAATATAGTGTTGGGGGGAGCGGCGCCGCCCCATCCGTACCCCATATAAATTATATGGGTTGGGGGTGGGGTCGGCGCCCCTCCCCCTAACCATATTTAAAACATTGACTACAAGCACAGGCCGCGGCCCCATATGGCCAACCAACCACATTATTTTTTTTGTTTTTATATTTAATTACAAAATTACTCCCACTTGGCTGATTTAAAGGCTTAACATTTTAATATTAATTTTCACTATTAATAATTACCACACACACACACACACACACACACACACACACACATATATATTCCTTTTAAATGTAGTATTAATATTTATTAATAATGTTTATGCAATGCTATTATAAATTTTTGAAATATTTGATGTATATTTTTAATATATATCTATTATGTATTAATAATAGAAATTTATTTATTAATTAATTTTCCTATTTAAGTAGGGGTTGCAATATAAAAAAGTAAATAGGCTTGGGGTTAAAGACTTAATTTATATAAAATTGTATAAATGAAGAGATTTATAGTTGTAAGAGAGTGTGTTTTATACTTTAATCCAAAAAAATTATCAAATTCAAGGTCATTTAAATAACATCTAAGAGGATCAAAATAATTTTGTATTTATTCATTTCTTATAACAACTTCTATTGCAACAAGGAGAAAATTATATTAATAAATTAATTCTATTTATTCCTTTTATACATCATTTGAAATAAGAGAATATAAAAGATGCCTAAATGAAATTTATATCATTCAAATATGATTTCCAATGATGCCTAAGGGGATCAACACTCTTTTTCCATTTAAATATACTAACTTTTCAAAATAGATTTACAATACCACTTGATTAACATTTGGATTACAAAAAGGTCTTTTTTCCATTAGAAAATATTTTCAAGATTCCCATTCCAATAAAATAATGCAAGCCATATTAGACTCATTTACAAGAGTAACCAATGAAATAAGATTACATCGAATGTAGTCTTGGTAAAATTTACAAGTTGTAAAGCCATAATAGATCAAATTTCAACTCCACATGCCTTTTTCCAACAAGAGAACTTCTTCTATTGAGCTCCACCATCTCATTAGAATAAATCTCACAACAAAATGTGGGATTAGGCAAAACTCTCCACCCAACAAAATATCCAATGAAGAAGAGAAGCCTTCTTCCTCTTTGGCCCCGGCCCCAAGAAGGAAGCAATGAGGGTTATTTTTACACCCATATGCAACTCAAAATGGCTTTCACATACACATTCAATGCAATAACACAATACAATATTAACAAAAAAAGTAACAAATATCCAAGCACAAAGGCCTCATACTAAAGCCAAGGAGGAGAAAGGAACATGGGAGTTCTTCTTATGACTCCCAAGGGCTTTTGTATCCACCTATGAGCCTCCATAAACTCCATAAAAATACACACAACACTCTTATACCTCCCTCCAAGAAGATACAACACTATTATGACTCCCTGAAGAAATCACCCCAATCTTATGCCTCCCTCACTCTTATGCCTCCCTCAAGAAAATTAAAAGGTAAAAACAAATCATATTTATAAATTAGATGGACATCCCAACACAAATCCCTCTAGAGTACTCCATCACATTTCTCTTATGCCTCCCACAATTTTTAATCCCCTTTTACATTTCTCCCAACACCTAAGAATCAAATTTATTTCCCATAATCATAAGCAATGCAACAACCACCATCCACACATATGAGTACAACAAAATAGAAAGGTAAAAACAAAGTTGAAGATCTCTCTTACAAATGAAGAGGATAAAACACAAAAAAATCCAAGCCTTCCAAAATCCCAAGCAAGTACCATCCATTCCAAGCTCAAACCACCATTCTCAAGAAAGCTCTCAAAAATTCCATGCATCCACCAAAAAAATGAACAAGTTACCCCCAAATCCTCACACAAAATGAATTAAATATATAAGAGGAAGAGAGAGGTGATGTGTCTCCATGTAGGATGCCACATCATCTCTCCTCCAATCCACATCACCAAGGTCAAACAAAAACCCGAAAGCGTTATAAATTGGTAATTGTGGAAATGAGTACTCTCTTACACTCTCAACCCAACCCACACCCCAAAAGGACACAAATGAATACCCTTGTAATAAAGTGAAAATAATTTCTCTTTTTCCTTCATTAAAACATGAAATAGGGCTTAAAACAAGACCCTCAAATCATAGCCCTAGTGGGTGGGTCACTTTAAGAGCTGTGGGACAAGCAACATGTTCCACAAGTCACCAAAATGGCCTAGAAGGTCAAAATCCGAATTTCACTTGTGAGAGCGAGTATAGACTATTCTAAACAAATTAAATTCATTCTCATCCAACACACATTAATGATACAACCTCACATTTGCTCCCACCTCTTTAGTCACATCCCAATTAGCACAAGTTAAAAACTTATACAATTAACTTAAGAGGGGTGCTAAAAATAATAATAAAAGTGACTCCACATACTAATAAAATACAATACGTCTCACAATTAAATAAAATCAACAAGACAAAATTACAAGCTTTCCCAAGGTCACATTTTAGGTCACCCCCACCGAGGACCTCCTAACAAGCTACAACAACGTACAACATACAAATACATGAGTTTTCATGGTGACCTGTTGCTAATACCCCACATTCCTTGATTTTTGTTCTCTTATCCCCCATAGTTTGTTGTGTTATAATTTCCTGCAAAATTAAACAATACCTTTCTGGCCTCATGGCCATATTAATGATGTCTAAATCATAAAACACATACATTTATACATAACAATTTACATAATTGAATATCATTTTTAAACCAATGTTAGAATCAAGTAATTCACCAATTTTTCAATTTTCTAACATTTTGATTGTACCAATCTATTAATTTGCACTAAGATCATACATCAACAATCATCCAAAAATATCCATAAATCATGTCTAATATGTCACTACAGTAGTAACAATTAGAACATAAAATACTGGTATATGAATCAAACATATAAAATTCATCGCAATAGTCATATCATGTAACAAGTCTAACATGTTTGTACTTTATTTACCAAATAAGTAAAACAAGTGTATTTATGCCCATCTAGCGATGTCTAATGTATAATACAATATTAAGGTCTAGGGATCCAATACAATGTGAGCAGAGACATAACAATATAAAATATTAACAATATCAAAATCAGTCTTTTAACAAGGAAACCATTCTAGATCATTATCATATGCTTAAATTCCTATAAAGGTCTACAATACAACCATAAAGTTAAAATAATAATGAAAAAAAATAGTAATCATGATGTTCCACACATCTTATTAGTATTCTAACTAGAATGTAAAAACAAGGTTTAAGATTAAAATCAATTTGAAATTGATAACATGGTTTAATCGGTGTTGAATAGGAGTAGGCATTACATGTTGAGTATATGCAAAGTGTTCGAATAACCATGTGGTTTAATTGATTTTATGAATTACTAACAATATGATGGTATTAAGGATTGGTAATATTTTGTTGAGTGTATCTAGTAGTTTTGAATTACAGAGATATAGAGAATTTCGGATTATTCTAGAATTTGAATTGGATTATTGATGATTGAAAATTATGAAGTAGAGTATAAATAGAATGTTAAGTGATCTGAAATAATTTATAGAAATTTGTAAAATTGATGATAATGATTTATTTACATTATTTTATGATATAAATTGATAAATATATGTGTGTGTTGTATTTCTTAATGTATGTTGAGGATATTATGAAGCATGTTTTATATGTGTTTATGCCCATGACATATTGATACGGACTTGAGGCCATTAGGGTATTTTTTTTTCAAGGACATTATATCATATACATCGAAAGGGGATAGGGGACCAACCACGAAAGGATGTCGGGTGTTGTGCAACATGGCCAAATTTGACAACTTATGTATAATGTTATGTTTTGTTGTTGCATGCTTTGTTAGGAGGTTCTCATAGAGGGTAACCTCATTTACGTGGCCATGGGTGTGTGTTTAATGAAAATTTGCAAAAGCCATGGATTTGGGGTAAGAATCTCTAAAGAAACCCCAAAGGCTTTTAGCAAACTGATCAATGGACCATCTGATAAGAAATGAGAAAGGTTTTCTTCTTTGCATACATTAATTTGAAGTAAACAAGAAAACTAAGCAAATGAAACTAACCTCTATTCTTTGAAAGCTTGAAATAATGAACCTAAGAGGATCTAAGCATTTAGTTATGTGTTTAAGAGAAAGAGATCTCCCCATTAATGGATCAAAGTCAACATATCTTCCTTTTATTCCATTATTATGCTACAAAATACAAAAGGAAATTCTAATAGCTCAATGGAAGAAAGTGATGTACAATCTAAATCCTAAACAAAATACTATAGTCTATCTTTAGGAAGAAGATAGAATTCTTGGAAAATGAGGGAGGGGTATAGGCCTATTTATAGTTTTCTATTTGGGGAAATGGGAGATTTGGGTGCATGTTGGACAAATGCTAAAGTCCGAAAAGCACTTTTAGCAAGTCTAAGTGAGGTTTGACTATGTTTAGGTTAGTTAACCTATGCTTTAGACTAATTAATATCTCTCGAGAGTAATTAGGGTTTGGGAAGGGAATCGAAGGGCTTAATCAATCCAACAAAGTGGTTTGATATTCCAGGAGCTAATAGAAGAAAACTAGAAAGGGATAAGAAGCTAATGTATTTAGAACAAGGCTATTAGAGCCTGTTTATGTGGTTTATAAGAGGAAATATGACCAAAAGGATGTCGTGAGAAGGAGTTAGATAGGTATAACTAACAATGTGTCATCAATTTGCAAAGGAAAGAATGGAGAGTGCAACATTAAAAAATAGTGTATTGATCAAACTACGATGTCTACATTTTCCCTCTTTAAGGTGATGTAAGCTATATCACTTCAAAGAAAGTAGACAAACAGAGACGAGTAGAAATTTTTTGAAGGGGTATAAGAAAAATTAATAGGATTAAAGACAAAGGATGCCCCCTCGAGTGTCGATGGGGTGATGTAGAAACTCGATCCACGATCAAAAAAGAAAACAACAAGAGGAAAACCATACAAAGACAATGAGAAACAAGAAGAAAGAGGGATATTGAGCTATCCACAAATGTGTTCAATGAAAAGTTGCAAAAGCCATGGATTTGGGGTAAGAATCTCTAAAGAAACCCCAAATGCTTTTAAAAAACTGATCAATGGACCATGTGATAAGAAATGAGAAAGGTTTTCTACTTTGCATACATTAATTTGAAGTAAACAAGAAAACTAAGCAAATGAAACTAACCTCTATTCTTTGAAAGCTTGAAATAATGAACCTAAGAGGATCTAAGCATTTAGTTATGTGTTTAATAGAAAGAGATTTCCCCATTAATGGGATCAAAGTCAACATATCTTCCCTTTTACTCCATTATTATGCTACAAAATACAAAAGGAAATGCTAATAGCTCAATGGAAGAAAGTGAAATACAATCTAAAGCCTAAACAAAATACTATAATCTATGCTAGGAAGAAGAGAGAATTCTTAGAAAATGAGGGAGGGGGTATAGCCCTATTTATAGTTTTCTATTTGGGAAAATGGGAGATTTGGGTGCATGTGGGACAAATGCTAAAGTCCAAAAAGCACTTTTAGCAAGTCTAAGTGAGGTTTGACTATGTTTAGGGTAATTAACCTAGGTTAGACTAATTAATCTCTCTTAGAGAGTAATTAGGGTTTTGGAAGGGTTTCTGAAGGGCTTAATCAATCCAACAAAGTGGATTGATATTCCAGGGAGCTAATAGAAGCAAAATAGAAAGGGATAAGAAGCTAATGTAGTTAGAACAAGGCTATGACAGCCTGTTTAAGTGGTTTATAAGAGGAAATACGACCAAAAGGATGTCATGAGAAGGGAGTTAGATAGGTCTAACTAGTGGTGTGTCATCAATTTACAAAGGGAAGAATGGGGAGTGTAACATTAGGAGTAATAATGCATTGATCAAACTACAAGTGTCTACATTTGCCCCTTTTTGAGGTGATGTAAGCTACGTCACTTCAAAGAAAGTAGACAAACATATACGAGTAGAATTTTTTTGAAGGGGTAGAAGAAAAATTAATATGATGAATGACGAAGGATGCCCCCTCGAGTATCGATGGGGTGATGTAGAAACTTGATCGGTGATTGAAAAAGAAAACAACAGGAGGAAAAGCATATAGAGACGATGAGAAATAAGAAGAAAGAGGGATATTGATCTATCCACAAATCAATTGCTTTCAATATATTATCATCATAATGCTTAAGATCTTCCTCATTAGTCCTTATTAAAATGTGAGCATGCAATGGAAACATAGAATGACATGAAATCAAAGGTACAAATAACCATCTTATGCTAAAAATGACCAACTCAACATACATGAATGTAATGCAATACGAGAAATAAACAAAGTCACTTAACAGGGAAATAAGTAAAATCACACACACTAAAACCAACAACGTTTAAGATAGTTGCACAAATATTTTGTTATCAAGATGAAGTCCCAAATATTCGATAAATGAAAAGGGTGAAGAATGATGCCCTAAGTAGCGTGTATTATGGAGGGGAAAGATGGGGGACACTTGGGTACCGTGAAAAAGCAATGTGCATGACGAAAATAGTACCGGGCAATTTATAGTGCCCCAGTACGAGATGAAGTAAGCGACATAGCTTATGTAGGTGATTGACGATTTTGGTGATGTGCAACTCATTTTTTCAAACTATTTGAAAGCGTTAGCAAGATCTGGGATAAGTTCCATGCAAGAGACACAGATTTCAGCCGTAGATGATTTTTTAACCAATTTTGAGCCATTTTCAAAGTATTTCAATGTTTTTGATATTTGAAATGGTTTTACCATTATTTTTACTTTATTTTTGCATTTTTGAATTTTTTGAATTTTTGATTTTTGATCAGTCAGAAGAATTTCAAAAGATCAAAGATCTTCTAAAAGTACGCACAAGGGTGATAGTGGGAAGGAAAGGCTGTCAGAAAGCCAAAATATATTCCCACAAGAAGAAAAATGGGTCGAGAATAATTTATTTAAAATAAATTAATAAATAATTATCATGACGGGGGGTAAAAATAAATGAAAAGAGAAGACAAGGTGAGTAAAAGATGCCTAAAAGGGTCGTAAACTATTTTAGCATGATGGAGAAGTACCCGTAGGGTGTCACGAAGAGCCCTAGTGTGTGAAATTAGTAAAAATAATTATTTTAATACAAAAATAATTATCACGAAAGATAGAAGAAAGTCTAGAATGACTACAACAGAGAAAACATGTCATAGGGGCATCGCGATGGGTTAATATACCCACCCGGGGTCAGTAAAATAATCACGACCAATTCATGTCTACCAGAGATCTTATAAACTTTTACCACGAGGGAAAGTGACAACACTGTAGTGAGATGGTGAGATTACCAAGGAGGACGAGACACACGAATTACATCCAAGAGTTCATGCGGGACCCAATGGATGGACCTTTCATGAGTGGCCTATCCCTCTTATTAATTACATATTTATTACATTTTTAAGGCTCTTCTAGGGTAGGTAGGATGGATTTTGTCACATGCGCATGGGTGTAAGCATTGGTTTGATGGGTATGTGCACACGCATGTGTTAAAATAGACATGGACGTGCACGCGCATCCATACCTGACAGAGACAGGTACGTGTATGTCTTTTCGTCAAAAGGTAGATACACACACATGTACCCTTCGAAAGGAGGATACATGTACGTGTACCCATTAAAAAATATTAGTGTTAGAGGGTGCATATGCATTAGATGGAGTCAAAACATACATGCGTATGCGTGTGTGTAAAGTCAGGGCGCGTAGGCCTCGTGCTTTGGGTGCGTAGGTATCCTATGTGGCATGCGGCCAAGGGAAACATACCATGGGTGTGTATGTGTTAGTGAGGGCATGAATGCGCTTAATGGGGTGCACAAGCGTCGGAAGAAGTGCGTAGGTGCTAGAAGGAAGGTGCCAACAAACCCAGGCTAGTAAAAATAGCCAAGTATAGAAGATTTTAGACTGGGTTAGATTAGAAAAAATGAATAATTAGTAAGTTTGATGATTCAAAGAAGCATTTTTCGTTAGAAAAATAAATATTAGTATGTTCTTAACACTTTTGTTGATTATTGTAGCATATGTTACCCATTCTTCAGACTCGTGAGTGCTATGGGTAGTTAATAGTGATAGAGGCTCAGTTTGATGATGAGGATAAAGCGACCCTAGAGAGCCTTCTACATGTCACTGGATTGACTCATGTGGCCGAGATGCCACAAATTACATTAGACCATGACCTCTTAACAGCCATAGTAGAGCGATGGCACAATGAGAGTCAGTGCTTTCACCTCCTGACCGGGAGATTACTATTACATTGGAGGACATATGGCGCATTATGTGGGTCCCGATTCAGGGACAACTTATCGAGACTATGAGCCGCTGGACCAACATTCAACGATATATTTTAGAGTTGTTTGGCATCCCCATAATACCACAATGTGGGATGTCTATCAGATTATCACAATGCATTGATGATCCAGAGCTAGACCGAGTAGTGGTCTATATGATGGCCTTTGTTAGTGGAGTCTTGCTCCCTGACAAGACTGGTGCTTCTTTTCCGCTCGGCCTCCTTGGAGTGATACGCGGTTTGGTGGAGGGATAGACCTCTTTGCTTGGATCGGTGCATCTATAATTGGACCTTCATTTGATTACCTACTACTATCAGAAGATGGTAGGACCAACTCACTTACTACAGATTTGGGCATGGGACCATATTGCTATTGGTCACCCCTTAGGTGTTCTGAGAGTTTGGGCTCCCGATGAGCCTTCTACGATGGGATGGGGACGATGTGTGACCATTTATGGGAGTTACATACCACTATCGCATGAGAGTTGGATGAGCTGCGATAGGCTTCCATGGTGTGGAGGCCTTATAGACATTTCTAGTGGCCAGAGGATGGTTTAGAGCTCAACACTTACTATGGTAGAGCACTTTATCTTAGGTAGCCGTAGCTACATGAGGGAGCTATATAGAGTAGATCGGTGCCAGAGGTAGTTTGGCCTTACCTAGGATGTTCTTGGGCCAGACAAATGGTATTCCCACGCAGCCAGAGAGCATTTTGATATGGGTCCATAGATTTCATGATAGAGAACTGGCTAGTTTTCGATAGGTGGTACCTACTATACGGGTACCACTGATGCAGATTAGAGATCCGGCACTATGCCTAAGTATGGGCCATGGTACCACGGTGTGCTCTCATGCCATTTGATTATTCTCGAGTTTCGTATGATAATGGTGTGAGACCTCCTCAAGTGGGGCCTCCTAGCGGTGGCGAGGGTGGAATTATTGGTGGAGCAGATAGTGATAATGATGATGATGATGAGGGTGGGCCCAACATGCATAGATATGTCCAGAGGTAGGGGACATGGTCTAGCACCACAACATCCACAGGGAAAGGGCCCCAAGCCTAGGCCAAGACAAGTGTACAGGGAAATTGATATAGATTTTCCCCAAGAGGGCATTCCAATGGGGATATATACCCCTCTCCATTAGGTACTTCCAAAGCAAGTCCCGCCACCTTATGTTCCAGAGGGTGGTGGTAGACAGTTAGCTATCCTCCAAAATAGTTACTGAAATAGTTATTGTTGTGCAGTTATATGTGGTTAGAGAGATAGATGACATCGGGGCATGAGTACAGAGCCCTCACAATAGAGCGAGTTTAGGGACACGCTCGGTGAAGATTTTGACACTGATAGAGATCGGGCTAGAGCACACAGGTCCCAAAGGCGGTGATAGTGCTTCATGGCGAGTCGATTCGTGAGATGGCCACACTGGGGGATTAGATATTGAGCCTTTTACACCAACCCCGACTTAGGTACGAGATAGTTGTTGCTCATAGGTACCATGCACGGGAACACTCATAGGGCTATATCATATAGAGGAATCGAGCACAAGCACATGTGCAAGTTATCACTATAGATAGGGATTGAGAGGGTGCTTCCTCTAGATAGGCTCAGGTTGATATAGGCAGGGTGATAGGTGAGTGCGATGTTGCTCTTCGGAAGGTCTTACTTCTCAAAATGTGGATTTGATATGGGATGCTATGAGATCCGGTGGTGAGGCCTTATATTATAGGACTACCTACTTCGGGAAGTCCCCACGAGAGCGAGTGAGTGGTATCATTCTAGTAGTCAAATGTGAGTGCGGTAGGCTCTAGATCATGGAGATTAGGTCATTCGGTGATATCGGTTCGATAGCCTATACTAGGGCACCGGTGGAAAACAACCATCCGAGATAGTTTGGTGGTACCCCTGGTGTAGGTCCATCATAGCCACCACTCTTCCATCGACTAGGTCGAGGGGACCGGAAGGCCTGATGAGGGTGAGAGATGTGGTTAAGCTCTTTGACTTCTCTTTTTGTAAAGATTATTGTATACATACCTCTTATGAAGGCTAACTTTTATGGATAGTTGTATGTACCATTTATTTTGAGGATGCCTCTTGATGAAGGCTCAATTATTTTTGATGTATGCCCTTTTCGGATGGCATATTATATCAATGATGTATATTTTGAGCAGTGACCTAGACAATTATACATGTATATATGGACATTTTATTAAACCATACTATGATTGATTTATGATGTATGATTTCTCTTTCCTTTATGTATGTGACATACTTTAGATTTAGAAATATATATGTTTCATGCTTTCATATTGATCATTTACTTGTAGATAACACCACATGTTTTTAGATTTATGAGATCTTTTTGAGTTTTTTTTTCTAGCACTTGGGATGATACTAGATGAAATTGGTGTGGGGGATATATTTGTTATTATGTGTAACCCCTCTTGCCCCCATTGATGATACAATATGTGATGATTAACTTAACATACATGCATGATGTAAGACTTAGCATTTTTGTATATATGTGATGTAGTGAATGATGTTAGAAATGTCATGGAATGATAGATGATAGATGTGATAACAAACAAGCATGTGCGAAACACACAAGCAAAATTTAATAGAAATAAACAAATATACATATTCTAACAACACAACAAAATACAACTAAAGCAAACACATGTAAACACTAATAAGAGATTAAAAATGTAGCTAATCGAAGAAAATAAAAATGAATTCTAGTAAATTCAAATAATAAGCAAGGAATCCTAAAACAATTTTGTAAAAGTATGAGAGTTCCTAAATGAATGCAATTCCATACACATTCAAATCAAACAAGAGTCAATATAATGTAAGAAAATTAACTCATTCAAAGAACAAACAAATCAATAGGCTAAGCACATCAAAACTATACAAACCAATAACTAAAAGCAATTAAAACATTACCTTGTTTTTGTGGGACAACATTAATATATTTTCTAATTTTTTGGGTTTATCTAAAAAGATAAGTTTTCACACTATGATCTTCACATTTGTCTAGGTTTCCCTCGAGATAATGTTGTGAAACGAACGTTTATCCTTTGAAAGTGATATTTTCCATATACTTTAGGTATCAAAGAAGCATGGATTCCCATATCGTGAGGTGGGAATATAAAAATATAGAATGCCATGTGTCTACATGTATGAGAAGGTGGTAGTGGTGTAAGTATGCTCAACATTGAAAAGTGATATTTTCCGTATACTTTAGGTTTTTGTGAAAAAAATTTCCGAATGTTTTTATATAAGTATTTTCCAAGGTCATGTTCGAAGCAATGTACAAGAACAAAGAAGCATGGATGCCCATACCGTGAGGTGGGAATATAAAAACTTTTAGATAGAATGCCATGTGTCTATGTATGAGAAGGTGGTAGTGGTGTAAGTATGCTCAACATTAGATGGGAGTATACAAAAGGTAATGTCCTTCATACGAGGGTATATAAGAGTAGACAAACCAAATCATGGTACCGCAAAAGTAGCTCAAGTAGGGTTCCTAGACCTAGCAAAGAAGGAAGTCATATCCAAAAAGTGGTGATGAATACCCATCCTTCCATAAGAGTAACTTCTTTAAAAATTGCAACAATCTGGTATGCGAACCTTCCTTGAGCACCAAAATTGCATGGTTTTCACACGAGGATGAGCAACTTTTTTTGGGCTACTATTTTCTCATCTATTTTTTTTTCTTGTTTTCTTGTTTTCTTTGTTTTCATTGATACTGTGGATCAATAAACTTTTAGGTGATGAGTATTTCTTTTAGTTCTTATCTCGATATTCTCGTCATTCTTAAGCATAGAAACATTTTAGGTGCATGACATTCATAAGTTATATAAGCTCCTCACCATCCGAATATGTAAGTTTATAGGCTCTCTAGATCCGATTCATATATTGTAATCACTACATAAGGACCTAACCCTAGATAGGAGCTAGCCTCAAACTTTCCTTTCTTTTCCTGTATTTGATTGTGTTCTTCGATTTACTTTGAAAAATCACAAATCTTTTTTTGAGAATAAATCTCCTTCATAAAATTCCCAATGAATGATGTGTTTGTTGTATGCTCTAGATACTGCTGTTAAGGCAAGAGGATTACGATAAACTTTTAGGTGATTGAGCGCTCGAATACATTTTTCATCTAATAGTTCTAACTCTGCAAAGCAAAAATATGACTCAATACAACTTTGTAGTCCTCTTCCTTATCAAGATAGTCTCTCGAGAGATATACTCAAGGATGGAAGCTCCACTTCTAAAGGCATGATGGCTTTAGTGCCTTAGATGAGTGACTATGGGGTCACACCGGTAGGAGTGTAGATGGAGGTACGATAGGCCCATAGGGTGGGATGTATCTATAAATGCCAATTACGGTTGGTTTTATTGACCATTTTCTCCATAATCTGCATAAGGGTTTTATTAGTGGCTTGTTGGCACGTTGATTGCTTGTCCATTATCTTGAGGGTAATAGGGGTAGATGAATTGAGTTTGATATGGAAGCATTGACATAAGGTTTCAACCATTTTTTTCGGAAGTTGTTGTAAGGATTTACCATTATCGCCTGAAGTGGCACATGATGCCCAAAAGGAGCCCGTAATAGCATATGAGATGGTTCATGATGAATTTTGAAATTTGTGCACTCGTGACATAGGTAAGAGGAAAACCTCTACCAATTTGGTAAAGTATTTGGTGGTAGTGATAATGTGAGTATGACCATCGAAGAAGGATCGTCGTATTTTTTCTCCTCGGATAGGTGCAGTATGGAAGTATGGCTTTCTTATTGGATAGGAGACAAGATAGGCACGTGTATGGACAAACTATTCCAGTGATGGCTTAGGACATTATTCGGATGTTTACCCATTGTTTCCCATGAAATCTTGAAAACGGGTTAACCAATGAAGGAAATTCTTGATTGAAAGGCGTGAGGGATTCTAGATCTATTCATTTTTTCATACTGTTTTTTTGTAGAGGGACAACTACATATGTAGAAGGACATTCATAAGCTGCACGAGAAAAATTGTGCAATGATCTACAATGTATGAATGGTTTTGGGTCGCCCAAAATGGTAACCACTTGACCTCCATGATATAATTTGATGCACCGATGGAAAGTGGATGGAATAACTTGAATGCCATGGATCCATGGGTGCCCAAGAGGATGTTGTATGGAAATTCCAAACCAAGGACATGGAATGTTGTGTCATGACATATTTTTCCTACCTCCATGGGAACTACTATTGTCCTCATTGAATCTCTTTCTTCGTTGTCGGATGCCATGATTGTGATAGTCTTAGCACCTAGCTCTGTTTCTGAATGGCCTAAATGCTTGAACAACTTCAATGTGTAAATATTTAGACCAGATCCCCCATCTACAAGTACTCTTTTGATTTTGCGATGGGTAACCACCACTTCGAGATACAAGGGTAAGTTATGCTCTGGGTTGTTATGTGGGTTTGCAGTATGATCAAAATTAATATGATCATTGGTGTCTAAGTGTGCAATCATGGCTTGAAGGTTCGTGGGATCTACATCTATAGAAATCCCTGAATTTTGCAAATTCTTGTACAATATATTATTATGGGCATTAGATATCTTGAGGAGATTGAGAATAGATATCCTAGTAGGTGTTTTCTCTAACTACTCTATTAAATTATACTTACCATTACGAGGGATAGGTACAAGATCTGTTATGACTAAGCGGGCACATCTTGTCCCTACTATGCAACTCTTTTCTAAAATTTGAATGGCATTAATCTATTCATTAGATGAGATAATACATCCAGTGAGGGAATCATAAGGACTATCATTTGGAAGGTATACATATGCAACAATCTTATAGTCATTGGAGGTTTGCTCTTGATCTGGTTTCCTTTTCTTTTTATCTGCATGGTAAGGAAATGGCTCCTTGTCAATACCCATCTTTTCATTTGGACATTTCCCAAACTCGGGGAGAATCCACAACGATATTTCAATCCTTAATGAGGTCTTGTATATAATGGTGCAGTCACAAACACCTATCCGTTTTGTGTCCTTTAACATGATGGAAGTCACAATATTCATGATTTTTGAACCAAACCGGCTTTGGATCATCCTCTGGGTATGGTACCATTGTAGTTGGGTATTCCACCATCTTTGCATCATCCAATTGTCTTAGTATGGTATATAAGGACTCCATTAAGGATGTAAATGTTCATTTTGTAGGCACTTTGAGATGAGGTCTTTGTGAAAGTTTTAAAAGTGTGTCTGTTTGTACGGCTTGGACTCTCTTGGAGTCTATAATGCCATCACCAACAACATGGTTATTCTTATTGAATAATTTAGGTTTGTTTGTGGATTTGGCTTCATGTTTTTTTTAATAACATGTTTAATTGTTCCCTTGGCATTGAGGGCTTTCTCAATTTGACTACCTTTCTCTATGACTTCTTTGAATTTTGAGTCATAATGCATTTGTAAGTGAAAGGCTATTTCGGGGTTTAAGTTAGGGAAAAATATGCTCACTAATTGTTTTTCTAGTAATGTACAAGAGAAAAGTGCTAGCTAACCCATTCCATTGTTGTAAAAATCCTGCAAATGTTTCATTGGGTTTTTGTTTTGTATTGCATAAATTGTTCATTGTGATTTTTCTTTCCATATTATAGGAGTAATGTCTTACAAATTTCTTCTCTACTGCGGGCCATGTTATAATGGAACCCTTGGGTATGCTATAGAACCATTCCAATCCCATGACTCCTAGATTGCAAGGAAAATGTCGTATTAAGAAATTATTGCTATATGCGAGCTCTTGGCAAGCCTTATAAAAGTCTTTTATATGATCATGAGAATCACTTTTGCATTTATATTTATAAAACTTGGGAACGGTAAAGTGTTTTGGGAAAGGTTGTTGTAACATGTCCTTATCAAAGGGGTAAGGGCATAGTTCTTCATATGAATATTTCTTATTTTGGCCTAAATTTCAATGTTGTAATGTAGTAAGCCTATCTTTCATAGATTTTAACTCTTCCTAAATGAGTTTCTCCTTAGTAGGTCACATTGGTCTTTATACTTGATTTTTCTTAAAGGTATAGTCTATGTGTGAGTCAATTTAAAACTCACTAAGTTTGTTTTTGTCTTTGTCTTTGTATATGTTTCTTCTTGAAGAACCTAGGTTTGCTAGTTTTTGGCTCAACTTCAAGATCTATTTTTGGAGGATCTCCTCCTTAATCAGGGGGTCCTCTTCTTCATCAAATTTCACTTTACGTGAAGGTTTATAGTGAGGTTTTCATGATGGTTCTCCTTCAAAAGTGGCCTTATGTTGCCAAAAGTGGAAGCCTACCCCACATAAAAAGGTTTATTCTATGTCTAAGATGAATTTTCATTCTCCTAGGTTAGGGTTAATGACCTTTGTTTCTTCTTCACACTCATGCGGAAGTTTAACTTCTAATGCTAAGACCTCTTGCAATTACTTGATCTTTCTTATAATATAGGATTTCATCAAATCTATTTAGGTCTAACCTCTTGTTTTCTCGGAAGAGTTTGACTCTTCACTCTATGATCAATTAACACCTTTGTATCTTTTACTTGAGAAAAGATAGGTGCCAAATTGTTGTGACTAAATGGGAATGTCCCGAAAGGGTTTTATTATAGATCATGCTCATTTGATTTGGTTGCCATTTTTATGATCTTAGGCATTAGTAGCAGATGTTTGTTATGTATCTAGCATGTCCCCTAAGTGTATGGTTTATGCAAGCTGCTCAAGGTGATGTTTGAACTATACCACAGTGTATCCTAGATGTAGTGTTATGCAATCAAATTTATAAAGGAACACTCACATGCACACCTAAATGCAATGATCACTCAATAACCAAACTGTGCCTTAAACAAAATTGTGACAATGATGTACCAATGTGTAGGTTGAGTTAGAATTCTAACAAGGCCTAAGTATTGATGTGATGTTGATGTAGTCTCTTGACAAGGTATACCTAAAACGAGTTTGAATGCCGATGAAAGCCAAACTTGCTGAAAAATGGAAGTTGCAAATAGATATAATGTAACAACGTCACCGTGATACATTAACCAAGAAAGCAAGGTGTTAGTACCATGAAAACCTTATCACGGTATATATAAGGTGTTATCGACACTTTTCAAGAAGACTCAGATGATGTCAAAACTGAAACCAAGTGATAAGTAAAACAAGGAGTTTTTAATCATGTGAGCAGCGTAACCACATAATAAAGGTACTTATACCATCTTCTCACAAAATGAGAATATGATGTATGTACTGAGATTGTGCATCTATGATGCGAACAAAACTATGAACTCAAAAAGATACAAAAGATAAACCATACCCACAACAATGAAGATGATCTTGAAATCAAGATGGAAGGACCTTTATCAAAGATACGAAAAGTGTACCTACACACTTTAGACATTTAACAACCCAGCCGTAAACATGGATGGGTGTAAACAGACAAAAAAGTGGCAAGAACTATCTTTGATAAAAATGTGTAATGTATGCACCTTTCTCACCCCAAAAAATGGGCGGTGAGAATGCAAGGGTATTGATCAAAAGATGGAAACAAACCAAGCACCACTTGGGTAGAGTTTCACCTCGTCTGAAGACAAGAATAAAAATAAGTGAAAGTGGGACGTAGTTTAGTTTCATGAAGAAAGACACTTAGATCAAACTTACAAGGGTTCTTTGCCTTTCCAACAAATAAGGTTTAGATTCTAAATGAGTTTTCACTTTGTGATGGCTTAATGTAATGATGGACTAGTAAAGTGTTCTCCAAGATAGAATGGATTCCTTAATAAGTTCTCTCAACTAGGTGTTACAAAGCTATCTTAAGTGAGTGTGATTTACCCAAATAGTCCCTTACCTATCTTGGGAGTATCTCGGATTTACTTTACCCCCTTCGAGCACAAAGGGAAACTAGTACATCCATGTGTGCTCTCTCATTAGGGTCACTATATAGACAACTAGTAACTCTATCTCATAAGGCATACTAGTCAAGTGGGTAAGTAGGCGCTTCTTGTTTCATCCGTGAGGTTACTTAGCGGTGGATTATTTTAAGGTTCCCGGAACCACCCCCATTGTTGTAGATTAAGGTGTTATGCCAAAGGGGTTACATTACAATTGAGTGGATAAGGATGTACCCTTTTCTAAAACTTGTAATATGATGTTTTGAATATGGTGTGTTTTTTATGTTGTTTAACTTAATGTGGTTTTAGGTAGCACACCATTTGGCAATCTACAAGAACACTTTGTATTAGAAGTTTTACATTTTTGTTTTTGACACCTTTCTTTGACAAGCTTTAGGTCCCGTAGAAATTAATTTTTAGTAATTTTCTAGTTTGTAGGTTGATGTTAAGAAAGAGAACTTTACACTTGGCTTTTGATTCCTAAGATCACAAAAGGCGCGAAGGAAGAGCATACACAACGTGAAAAATTCCTACTAAAATCAAATGAAATTTTACTTCATCCCTTATAAAATAAGAGTTTTTAAGTGTTTGATATAAGTTTGGTATAAGTGTTTTGGTCTCCAATATCACTTTTTTAGGCATGAGGAGAGAAGATACGCATTTGTTTACAAACTTAGTGTTAGGATAAAAACTTAAAAACACTTAACTATGCAAACCGAAAGACCAAAGAAAAACTTTGTTTTTAAATTGTTTGTCCTAGAAATCAGTAGGAAAAGATTAAAAAAATTTGTTGCGGTTTATAGAAAAAAAAAAACTTTATACTGAACACTGCGCACTCAAACCGACACCAAGCATTCCCTAATTGATGGGTACATGCCCAACCCAATGTATACACTGCTGCGATTAAAAATTAGTGAAACCTAGTATATTAAAACACAGACGCTCGCAACTAGACATGGACGCTTGCATAATAACGTGGAAACCTAGGTTGTAAAGTGTACATGCCCAAGTGTAATTTTTTTTTCTATTTTTACATAGTCGGCCCTATTTATGCATACACGTCCAAAGAGATGGATACATGTGCCATATGATGGAGATGCATGCGCATCCTTGTAGAGGTGAAAATTTACAAATTTTTACACGAGTCAGTGCACGATGTGTGCGTGGCCGAGAGAGGTGGATACACATGCTAGATGATGGAGAAACATGTGCATCCCTATAGAGATATAATTTACAAAGGATGAGGACTATTAGATAGGTACACACCTATTCCGATGTAGATGCTAGGTTTTTAATGTATATGCGGCCCTTGTAAACACCTATGTGCACCCTATGAAAACCTACAAAACTCACAAATTTTCAAATTTTCAAGAGTACATAGGTTAGTTGTTAGTCAAAGTGTCCTATTTATCTAGTGTTAAAATAAACTTGAAAATGAACCTTGAAAAACCTAAAAGACCTTCATTAATGAAGGATGGACATAAGTCTCCCACTAGGTGTGCCAAATGTGTTCAAAGAGAGGTTGCAAAGCCATGGATTTAGAGTAAGAATCTCTAAAGAAACCCCAAAGGATTTTAGAAAACTGATCAATGGACCATCTGATAAGAAATGAGCAAGGTTTTCTTCTTTGCATACATTAATTTGAAGTAAACAAGCAAACTAAGCAAATGAAACTAACCTCTATTATTTGAAAGCTTGAAATAATGAACCTAAGAGGATCTAAGCATTCAGTTATGTGTTTAAGAGAAAGAGATCTCCCCATTAATGGCTTCAAGGCCAATGGATCTTCCCTTTTACTCCATTATTATGCTACAAAATACAAAAGTAAATGCTAATAGCTCAATGGAAGAAAGGAAAAAATCTAAATCCTGAACAAAATACTATAATCTATGCTTTAGGAAGAAGAGATAATTCTTAAAAAATGAGGGAGGGGTATAACCCTATTTATATTTTTCTATTTGGGGAAATGGGAGATTTGGGTGCATGTGGGACAAATGCTAAAGTCCAAAAAGCACTTTTAGCAAGTCTAAGTGAGGTTTGACTATGTTTAGGATAGTTAACCTAGGTTAGACTAATTAATCTCTCTTAGAGAGTAATTAGGGTTTGGGAAGGGTTTCTGAAGGGCTTAATCAATCCAAAAATGTGGTTTGATATTCTAGGAGCTAATAGAAGAAAACTAGAAGGGAATAAGAAGCTAATGTAGTTAGAATGAGGCTATGAGAGCTTGTTTAAGTGGTTTATAAGAGGAAATACGACCAAAAGGATGTCGTGAGAAGGGAGTTAGATAGGTCTAATTGGTGGTGTGCCATCAATTTGCAAAGGGAAGAATAGGGAGTGCAACATTAGGAGTAATAGTGCATTGATCAAACTACAGGTGTCTACAATGGGTGTAATGTATTTCATTTCTTTTAATTTTTTTGTTCAATTTGTTATGCATTTGTTTAATTATTGGGAAAATATTGTTACCTTTTTAACACTTGCTAATGTATCTTAATTAACTAATTTTGCTTAAATTTAAAGTAAAAGGAGAAGATATTACATGTGGACAATAAATTTTGTAGATATTCCTTGTTTTGATGCATGATTTAAGTTGAATCAAATGCATTTAGGTGGTGTGTATGCAACAATACTTACCAAATTCGAATTTTTCCTTGTTGGCCACTTTTAGAGATTTGATGGACAAGTTAACCTTGTCCCTCACATCTGAAACTTTCCTACCAACCCTACTTTATATGTATGGGACAAATGTTTACAATTTTGATGCATTTTTAAGTGTAAAAAGGGTCAATAATTACATTTATTACTTACCACATTTAATTTTTTACTTGGTAAACATGGTATGCAAGTTGGAGTGTCATGTGGGCAATTCATATTTAATTTCTTTGGGTTTTTTGTTTGAATTATGTGTTTGAATGGAGGGATAATGAAGTGGCATCCTACATGGAGCCACCTCATCATCCTCACATACCCTTTATATTTATGGGATAATTTTGACAAATTTTGGGTTACTTGCCTTAAAGGCTTCTCTTGCGTTTTTGAAAATGGTTCTTTGTTTTCATACTTGGAATTTTCTTTTGGGAGTTGCATATTAGTTTGAGCTTGGTGTGAAGGATTATAAATATTGTTGAGAAAAGGAAATGAAAGCTTGATGGGGAAGTAGGCTCTCCTCTTTTGTATTTTTTTATTAATGAATTTTGATGTAGAAATTGTGCTTATTTGAACATTATAGAAGTGTTGTGGATATGTTTGATTGTGAATGGGTAGATTTATTTAAGTTTGGTGTGGGAGATGGATTTATGGGACCATTGGGGAGGGAAAAGGGAGAAGTGAGGCATGAGTTGTGGAGGGAGTGTGAGTTTGAATTCCACCTATGGGGAGTGAAAATGATAACAAAGATATATTTTCACACTTGCAAGTGTAGAAATAAGGAGTTGATTATATTTTTAGTTGTTCACATCGATGCTTTTGGGTGTAAATCGTACATCACTTGGGATGAATAAGAAAGTGGTGCCCATATTCCAATTCTTCTTATTGGTTTATCATTGTCAAGCCTTTTTGCTTGTTGGGAAAGTTGTAATATTGTTGAGTGTATTGTTTGAGTGTATTATTCGTTTGTGTTATTGATTGTGTTATTTTGTGGAATGCATGTTATGGAAGCCTTTTTGTAAAAGTTGTCAATTCAGTATTATACCCCTCATTGTCCTATGGTTGGTGCTCGAGGACAAATAAGGAGGATGGCTTCTCCTCTTATTGGATTATAGGTTGGGCAGAGTGTCACCTATTCCCCTTATTCATTTTGTTATCCATGATTTGAAGAATTTGAAGAGGTGGAAGAGATAAAAATGATGTTTTGAAGGAGTTATGCTACATTGGAGCCAAATGTTCACTCTTGTAATATTCCCCTTTGTCATAAAATGGATGTTGATATCTTGTAATTGTTCTTTTTAAATTATTGTAAAGGACTATTTTATTGTAAGGAAAGAGAACTCTTACCCTTGAGGAAAATTATATTGTTACCTTGTTACAATTCTTATTTGTAAGTATATGATTCTTTTAGAAGTAAATAAAATAAATTTTGTTACAAGTATGTTTCTATTGTAAAAGGATTAGTGTGTTGAATGTTGAAGTTATTGAAATGAAACCCTCTCAAATTTGAATTGTATTAAAAATTTGTATTGGTATTCCTTGTTGCATCATTTGGTAAAGTTGTATTGGAAAGATAAGGACAATTATTTATGGATGGATTTTAATTTTTACTCTTCCTTGAAAAATTGATCAATTAGTAAACTTTATTCAAGTTGTTGTCACATTTAGAGAGAAATATCATATTTTGAATACCACAAATTCCTTGTTTAACAAGAGAAAAAAAATGACACTTCTCCTTTAATTGGGAAATTTCTTCCTAAGCCACTTTTAATCAAACATTTATATCCTCAATTATGCCAATCCAACTAAATCTAAATTTTCTTGTTTATTTCAAATAAGACAAAAACAAATATACACGTTTAATTATATATGACTATATGAATTTATATATTTTTATATATTATAATCATATACATATGTAAAATTAATTAAAGTGAATATAGTGTGTGTGTGTGTCTATATATATATATATATATATATATATATATAAAAATTTAAAATAAAAATATTATAAACCTAATATACAACCATACAAGTTTATATAATAAAGTCAATATTTATGTATAAAGAATATTAAAACAAATTATTATTATTTTAACAATACTTAGAGAGGGGCATGGGTTGGGGGAAAAAGTAAAGATTTAGCATTTTATTGTTATTCACCCAAAATGGGTATATACACAATGTGTATTCATCAAACCTGCAAGAGAAATTCTAAAATAAACATAAATAAAAATGGTTAAATAATACGAACAAAGATAATTGGGAAGATCTTTCATTTTAACACAAAAATAATACAAAATGTGTTGGAGTTGAGCAAACCCTCCATGGCTCTTCAATGGCTTCCATGGCTTCCTCTCCCCCTCTTTCTCCAAACCTACAAAAGTGAAAATGAGATAAGATTAGGGAAAATGGAAATAAATTAACTCATAAGGAAAGTTAGGGTAACCTAGATCCAATGGCCCAAATAGATCATTTCTAATGGTTGAAAATAAACCGTAAGTCACTTAAGTGGGTGGAATTTTTATGGGAATAGAAATTAAATTAAATTAAAAAGGGCATTGGTAATTGGTTAAATGGGGCCACTTGGTGGCTAGGTCAAGTTATGGCCTTATGGGGTAGGAATTTAAATAAGCTTGTGCATGGATTTTAATTATTGAACTAAAGGAGTTTTAATTAAATTACTTGTAAGAGTGTAATTAAATAAATTAATGGAACTTTGTAAGTGCTTATAATAAATGTAAGGGGAAATAAATTTATAATAATTAATTATTAATTTATTTTTGTATACCGCATGATTGTGCATAAGCTTAAATCAAGAGATTAATTAATTTGTGCATAGTGTTGAACCTTTAAAAAAAATCTGCAAAATATTTTCCATTTAAATATTAGACTTTGGTGTGGTTTTGAAGCTTTATTTGTGGATGTTATAGTTGGTATGTGATTTATTGGATCATAATTGATCAAATTCTTGCACAAGAATATTTTGAATTGATTTAAAATTCTTCTCAATTGGTTTAGCATCTAACCTAGTAAAAGAACGATCTAATGGAATCTAATTAAAGTCAAACTTCTAGAAAAAAATTCCCAAAATTCCAAAAATTTATGTGGTTTATTAGGAAAATAAATTATTCATTTTGGATTGTAAAATTATGGACATTACATATGCAGGTCATTCATTTGGGTCAAACCTTTTAAAAATATTTCCTATGTATTTCATACTACAAACATATTTATGTCAACAAGGTTTCTACCCAACTCAATTTTATTTTCACCAACTCTTGCTCAATGTAAGGGATGCACTTTTTTCTTGCATTAAAGCTTACTTGATTGAACAAGAAATTAATGAATTCCCCCTCCCATGTTTTTTCATAAAAATGGGCTCACTGATAGACACAACTTGAATATATTAAAATCATTGAATTTTCTTGTTACATGTTCTATTACATAGATTACAAGTACGGAATCCCAAAGGATCCCAATGATAATGAATTATAGATCAAAATAATTCTCTACAAACATCAAAAAGTTATGATAAAATTTATTCATGTGTTGAAGTTGGACATGTAAATTGTTTACCTAGCACAATCATAGAAATCATCTATAAAAATTCCATTTTAAAATTGTATTTTCTCGTCTTTACCGACATCAAATTTTAAAAATAGATTGTCCCATGTTGGGATAGTTATAACTCATTACATCTTACTCTTCCTCTAATTTCAATATCCAATCACATGTAAACTACCTTTAAAAATGTCTTAGGCATTGACAATCAACAAATTCAATGTCTAACTTTACAAAAGGCAACTATTAATCTTAGAAGCACTTTGAAAACCATGTACTCGATTAAAGAGAATCACATTTCATCTCCTTTCTTTGTCAAGAAATTATCTTACACATCTCTTGGGCCTCTTCTTAATAAATTGAAATATGAGGCAAGTCTATCCAAATTGCAACAATTTCCATTGTTCTTTAAAAAAATTATGTATTGAAACTCTAGATTGCATATAGTTTTTCTCCTCTCATATGATGTTTAACAATAATTTCTTTACCAAAATCAGAAAAATACAACATGAAAAAAATTATGATTTCTTATTTCTTATGAAAATTAAATGACTTTCCACATCCTCCCTTCATATTATTTCCCTTAAATATATTTTCTTTAGAAATTTATTTTTCGGATGGTTTTAACTTTGCACAATCAACCCAAATATACCTTCCTCTCACCATTTTATCATGTCATTGAGTTCTCCTCCCACTCTCCTATCACCTTCTATGCCACCTTTCTTTCCCTCTTGTAATTTATTTTATACATTTTCAACTATTACATCACATGGATTTCTACATATCTATTAAGATAGGAAAAATATTTTTTTACATCCAATCCAGGATAAAATTTAACTCTTCAAAATTCTTTACACTTGTAAAATTTGAAAATATGCATGCCAAATATCTACAAGAAATATTCTACTAGAAGTACACCCTCTAAATAAATATGCTACATCCACATGAAATGTCATACAAATTACATCTTAACACTCAATGTAAAATATAAATTAGATTACGTTATTTGTTTGTACACATTGAGAGAGAAATTTTGATTGTGTCCTTCACCATATTCAAGAAAGAGGAGGGTTGAGACATTGACCATGTAATTTTCCACATGGATGATGTTGATTCCATGATCGAAAACTCCCGAATGTCATTGTCCCAATTCTTTGTAGTGTCAATTATTCATGGATATGTATTTCTATATATATTATTAGGTTCATTATTATTTATCTATAATTCACCATTTAATTTTTTCTTATGAATTTTGATATATCTACACCCAAATTTATTTATTCATGTAGTTTTTTGTTCTTGGTGTAAGGAAATGTGGATTTAAAAATGTCTACAATTCAACCTTAAATATAATATTGCTTAGTGACCATAATTTTACTTTGAATATTGAATTTTATTTATAATTTGTTGTGTTGGGGATAGGAAGTTGAATTTTCCAAAGGATTTAAGTGTGTAGTTAAAATAGTAGAGTTCGGGGTGTTGTGCACAGCTCCCAACAAACAAGGAGAGGCATCCCCTTAACAAAAGTATTTTTGGTCGACATGGTGAATATATGTAGAATATATTGCAGTTGGATGATAAATTATATGCTCTCCTACTCCTACCTTGTAAAGCCCAAAATGTTGACATTATAAAACCACATTAATCCTTAACAATTATCTAGAATTTTGCAGCGATTTTTTTGCTTATTTTTAAGTTATAAGGGTGTCAAACCTAATATTTGTTTAATTAATTCCTACCAAAGAATGTTATATTTCACAGGGATAGATCCAGTCTAGATTATTAGTTAAATATTCTTAATCCAATTTTAAAGTCAATTTAATTGTCATCGGTAGATAATTGTTCAATAATTCCTTTCACTAGGTTAAATAGTTTCTCCCTTAGGAATTAACATTCAGCTCACATTTAATAAACCTTTATCCTTAGTTACCTTATTCCTCTTAAATTATTTTATTTAATGTTAATTGAATCATTTACTAAAGCACACTAAAATAGTTACATAATTAACCTAACATACAATGGTATTATGTTGCCCCATTCACCTATTTACAAATACCTTTAAATTATTTTATAAACCCCATAATATTCATTCTTACGTAATAATTGTAGGGTTGATTCTCAACCCTTGGATCTAATCAATTGTGGCCACTAGATCTTAGGGTCCCACACTAATGCTAACTATCCTTATGAAATTTTATTAAACATTTTTCTTTTCCCTAACCTCCTCATTTGGTGTCTTTTCTTTTGTTTAATACCCTTAATGTATATGGGTCCATCACTAATATATAGGTTAATATTTAATAATATGAAATATTTATATTTCTATTATTAAATATGCTAACCTAGGTATATACTTTAGGTTAAATATTTAATATCATGAAATGATTATATTTCTAATATTAAATATTATAAACCTAGGTGTATGTGTCAACCATTTTAGGTCAAAAGGTGGGTGGGTCAGAGACATACCCATCACCTTATATAAAAAGGACTTTAGGTCCTCATTTGATATATTCGGAAATATATCAAAGGTGTGTAAATCAAGTGATTTGGTTTTACCCTTGGTAAATAGGGTTTCAAAGGAGGAGGTGATCTTACTAGATGTAAAATAAGTTCTCTGAAGTAAAAGGTTATTTTCAAAGTGGTTTTTACCCTATTGGGGTTTTCCACTATAAATATGTGTCACATGTGTTATTTATTTCCTATAAGTATTTCTTTATTTACTTATGTTATGATGTAATCTTTATTTAAATATTTATTGTAACATTATGTAATATGTAAGTTGATTAAATCTCGTATTTATTAGAATCCTCAAATTCTAACATGGTAATAGCGAGGTAAATTAAATAAATTAAGATCAAATGTTGTGTATTTTATTTATTTAATTTGTATAGGTTTTTTCAACCAACCCGAAAGGGTATTTAAAAGTATCCGGTCCCCTTTTTTTTTTCCCAATTTATTTTGGCATTACATTTGTGCAATTAAACTCTCTGGTAAAAATTTTAAGGTTTTTTAATTTTAAATCCCTAATTTTTTTTGGGGGAGATGTAATATGATATGATTCTTACTTTCATTTACATTTTGTAAATTATATGGAATTAATGTTTGTTTGAGATTGATGTGTGCATAGGTGAAAAGGGCTTCAAATATTTACCTACGTGAAAATCACATATATAAAAAATAAAAGATTTATTACTATATGAAATAATTTTCATGTTTTCTATAATTTCAAATGTTTGTAGGTTAAATATTTTAGAAGGTAAATTCATACCCATGTTCTTTGGTCCCCTCTAAAAGGATTCAATTTGAAAAACTATAGTTTATAGTTAATCTATAACTATATCCTATATAATTTGAAAACTATATTATTATTTTTAAATAAAAATATATATAATATAGAATAAGGTTTATATAATAATTTATATAAACATCATATTAAAATTTATATAGTTTTGGAAAAAAAAACTATATATTAAAAGTCTTTAACCATATTAAAATTACATGGGATTGAGGGAAGAGTCAATAGACCATATTCTAAGCCTAAGTTTAAATCATATTTAAACTTAACTTATAAATCTAGGCATATATAGTTTTTTAAAAAAAAAAACAAACCTAAGTTTAAATCATATTTTATATATGGTTAGTTTAAACCGCTTAAAATATAAATTTTATTAGATTTGGTTTATATATGTTTAAAAAAAAACTTAAGTGCTTACTTTTTTGGAAAGGGGGCCTATGTTTATTGCTTTGGCCATGAAGGGATTACTTTTTAAATCTTAATACTTATTAAATAAAACCTAACATGTGTCCCTAACCATTTATATTATCCATGTAAGGGGGTGGCCCCATTCATTTATATCTTATAGTTTATAAAAACTATATAAATAAACCTATTTAAAGGTTTTCTTTTATATAAGAGTGGGAGTGGAGAATAAAATGAGATAATATCTCAAGTATAAATGTGGAACTCTCAAGTATAAATGAAGAATTAAAAAAAAGGGCTAGTTTATTGGTGGCCCACGTGAAGTGTGGTAAATATTTATTAAAATATTGGTAGTTATATCCACATAAAAGTTTTAAAGTTTTTAGTTTGTAAGAATTATATAAAATATTTTGTCAATATTTCCATAGTTTTAAATGTGTGCAGGGTAAAATTAAGAGTAAATGAAGGGAGGAGACAAGGTTCATGAAAATAGGGATTTGAATTTATTTCATTGGTCGGTGAAATTACTTGTCCCCTCTGTAAAATATGCAGTTAATCTATACTCTCATAAATCTACTTTACACTGTAAAATTCTTTTAACTGGTCTATGTCCTTTAAACCCCTTTAATAAGGGTTATGTGTTTTTTATATAAAAAAATATACTATAGTTTATAATTTTTATGAACTATATGTTGTTTTTTATTTACATTCTATAAACTATATACCTTTTTTTTTTTTTTTAAAAAAGTGTATATATTTTTACATTATAAATTATAATAGGTTATTATAATGTGTTAAAATATAACCTCCCTAATATTATACAAAAAGAAATTCTAGAATTTCACATTCTAGAAATACACAAGTTTTGGCTTCATTAAATTTGACGGTCAAATGACCATCATGGTAGACCAAACATAAGACAATATGATGGTCATTTAGACGTCAAATTTAAGCTCGTAGGTTCCATAGAAACTTTCATTGTGTTAAAATTGATGGTCAAATGACCGTCACGACAAACAAAAAAAGCCATTATGACGGTCATTTAGACAAATTTAAGCTAGCCATTTTTGTCTACATTAATTTTTTTTTAGAAATTTGAAGTTGTTATGCATTCTTAGGGGTCTCTTCTTCACTTCTATATGGTCGGAAATATTTTTTATATAGATCTAGGGTATAATGCATAGAGCCCTTTATATTGCATGGGTTATTATTTTGATCATGGAGGTTAATTAGTATGCATTATAATGACATAATTAGTTATGATCAAATAGTTTCTTTAGATCTATAAAATTTAGATATGATTCTATTAAAAGTGTTGTTTTTATTATCGATAAATATGTATCTAACTCTATGGTACATTGTATATTATAATGGGGTGTGTTTTACAAGTTTAGGAAAACAATGGCATCCAACTATTTTTGTCTTGACAAAACCCAAATCCTGAATGAAACCAACTACAACATTTGGGTCAAAACAAAATTTATGGTGAAAAAACTCTAGATGATTATTTCTGATCTGAGGTTTCTCCCACCGTTGTCAAACAACTATAGATAACATGAATACATTCTTGCAACGAATGAATGTAGAGGCTCTTTCTATGATTCTATGCAATGTGAACAATGAGTACCTTCTACACATTGGTAATATCGAACATCCGAAAGAGGTATGGACACAACTAGAATCCATGCATGAAGGATACTTGGTATATCAAGGATAGTAATGAGAGTAAAATAGCTGAAGGAATTCAAATAAATGTTTTATATATTTTTTGATGATTTCTCTTCTGTACATCTTGTTTTATATCTCAAAGTTTGAATAATTCAAAACTATGGCATGAAAGGTTAGGACATGTTAATTATCAAAGCTTATATGAAATGTCTAGATATAATCTAGTGAAAAGTTTACATGTGTTGTCTTCTTCTCTTGAAGTTACTTCATTAAATGCTTCTAAATGATGGTTTTGATTCTGATTTAGTAAATGGTCATGATGATGTTTTGATGCTATATATGTTTCTGAAACTCTTATCTTCCTAGATAAGAAATTAAATTGGGCTCAATCTATGTTAGAAAGTTCAAATCCTATTAACCTTAGGAAAATGACCAAAAACCATCATATGTACCATGCATTAATTACCTTGTATGAACCTAAGCCGTGAAGTATTATAGGGTCTAGGTGGATATACAAAGTAAAATATAATGTTGATGGTAGTATTAACAAACATAAAGCTAGACTTGTTGCTAGAGGTTTCACTCAAACCTGTATTGATTATGTTGAGACATTTCCTGTAGCTAAAATGAGTACTGTTAGGGCCTTATTTGCAATTTCCACTCAATTTGGGTGGGAAATCCACCAAATGGATAAGAAAAATACTTTTTTGAATTGTGATTTAAAAGAAGAACTTTACATGTTTCAACCTAAAGGATTTGAAGAAACTAGTAAAGAAAACTATGTTTGTAAGTTGAGAAATCCTTGTATGGTTTAAAACAAGCTCTTAGAGCTTGGTATGTGAAAATTGTTTCCTTCTTTAAACTATTAGGTTTTGTTAATTGTTCTTCTAACAATGATATATTCATTAAGCAATAAGGCTCACATATTATCATTATATGTATATATGTTGATGATTTACTTATGTCTGGTGACAATTATGATTTAATTCATATGATTAAAGAGAAATTGAAGCAATAATTTGAAATGAATGAGTTAGGTCTCTCACATCATGTTATTTTTATGACTATATTTCATTCTATTGTTATTTTTCAAAACACAATATGCAACCATTGTATTGAAAAAGTTTCTTATGATTGATTGTAAACCATTTTCTACTTCAATGGAAGTTGGAATAAATATTGATCCTAAATCTGCATATGAAAAAGGTTGATCCTATTTTATATACGTTGTTAGTTGATAGTTTGATTTATCTAACTATAACTAGATCATATATTTCCTATACAATAGGAATTACTTCAAGGTTTATGCAGAACCTTTTTAGAGATCATTAGAATCTTACAAAAAGAATTTTTAGATATTTGAAAGGAACAATCAATTATGGGTTGCATTATAATAAGAATGAAAATGCTATCTTATATGGATTTTGTGATTCTAACCATACCGATGTTGTGTTATAAAATATACTAGATATGTGTTCAAGTTTTTTGGTGTAGGAACCATTACTTGGAACAACAAATACAATCAACAATCTTCATTTCTTCTACTGAGGTAGAGAAGTACAATGGAAGAAGTAAAGAAGCCATGTGGCTATAATGGCTATTGGTAGAGATACACATGGAAGCTAAAGGAAGTATTTCTCTTCTATGTGGTGGTCAGAGTTGTATTACTCTTGATTAAGAATCTAGTTCAACATCAGAGGATGAAGAACATTGAGATACATATACACTTCACCCATGAGAAGGTGCAAAGTGATGAGATAAATCTCAAGTTCATGTTGACTGAAGAGCAGGTTGTTGACATCTTCACAAAGTCCCTGAGTGCTACAAAGTTTTGTCACTTTCATGAAAAGCTTGGATTGTCGAGTTTCATTGAGGGGGAGTGTGCATGATAATGTCACCTCCTAATGGAACTTGTTTTTGTAAAAAGACCTTTGTAAAAAGACCTTCGGGCAAGTGTAAAAAAGACCTTCGAGCAAGTGTAAAAAGACCTTCGGCATGTATACCTCCTCGACTTCTTTTTTAAAAGAAGTGTAGAAAGATCTTAAAGGTGGTCTTCAATAAAATCTTTAGTGCTATTGAATTTACTTGTAAACATCCAAAGACAAGCATATTTTTAAGGAGGTCCTTGGTCAAAAAGGCTCCTATATGCTTGGGTTCAATAACCTTTTATGAGAACCTGTGAGAACATGTAAAACTCACAAATCATACTTAGCCATTAATCATGATCATGGGATGATCTTTGGGATTCCAAATCCTTTTGTACCAAAAGGTAATTTGAGTATGATGAAGGTGTTATAATTCCTTCAACCGATATGCTAGCCTAAAACCTTTATGGTTTAAGGATTGTAAATCTTGTAGTGTACCACAAATAGGTAATCTATTGGCATATGTTATGTTATCCCACTTAACATTAAGGGGGAGTGTTGAACATAATGATTAAGTGGTCTGGCCAACCCTTAATGTATATGGGTCCATCACTAATATATAGGTTAATATTTAATAATATGAAATATTTATATTTCTATTATTAAATATGCTAACCTAGGTATATACTTTAGGTTAAATATTTAATATCATGAAATGATTATATTTCTAATATTAAATATTATAAACCTAGGTGTATGTGTCAACCATTTTAGGTTGAAAAGGTGGGTCGGGAGACATACCCGATCACCTTATATAAAAAGGACTTTAGGTCCTCATTTGATATATTCAGAAATATATCAAAGGTGTGTAAATCAAGTGATTTGGTTTTACCCTTGTAAATAGGGTTTCAAAGGAGGAGGTGATCTTACTGGATGTAAAATAAGTTCTCTGAAGTAAAAGGTTATTTTCAAAGTGGTTTTTACCCTATTGGGGTTTTCCACTATAAATACTATGTCACATGTGTTATTTATTTCTTGTAAGTATTTCTTTATTTACTTATGTTATGATTTATTTAAATATTTATCGTAACATTATGTAATATATTAATTAAATATTTTATTAATACTATTAGTCTTCCACCTAAGGAGGGATTAGATGAATGGTTTTCTCACAAAGAAGGATTTATTTTGACTTCACAAAAGCTTCAAATGTCAATTCCTCATCAAGAGCTACACCATTTCTTCACTTTAATTATAAAAATAAAAATAAGGGAGCAAGTAACAATCTCCACCTAACCAATAATAAAATGAGGAGAAGAAGCAATCCTCCTCATTGGCCCCCAAACTCCAACCAAAATATAATAAAGGATGGATCTAACTCATGGAAACTATCACAAAGTTTCCACATCACAATAAAACATTTCACAACCATTTCAAAACACATTTAACACAATGTGTAATCACAAGAAAGAAACTAACCAAATATACAAGGATTGAAAATGTAAAGCCAATGGAGCAAGGGTCTATGAGGAGATAACTTATGCCTCCTAATGGGATTAGGTTCCCACCTTAGAACACTCCAATATGCATATCAAACTCGCACACAACTTTTATGCATCCCTCAAGATCATCTTATGCCTCCCACATTCTCTTATGTCTCCCTCAAAATAACTAAGAAATAAATTCAAGTAGTTTACTTATCTAGTTTGGGGCACCCAACCCAACTCCCTCAAAAAACATGAAATAAACTCTTATACCTCCCTATATATAAAATCCCCATAGCATTTTACTACACCATACTTAGGAATCCTACCCAAGAACCCAAAAGCATACTAAAACACTCAATAGCATATAAATATACACATATAAGAGAAAAAATAAAACAAGGCTGCAGTTCCTACCTTTCCATTATATAACTTAATCAATGGATCACCCTCCAAGCTCCTTCAAGCTCAACCCAACTCCAACAAGCTCCAAAATTCAACAAGCACTAAGAAAACTATCTAAGTACCCAAAATACAAGAGCAAAAAATGAAATGAAGTAACCCCAAACAAATAAATAAACATGCATATATAGAAAAATGACAAAGTAGGGTGAGGTGGCTCCATGTAGGATTCCACATTACTTTTTTATTAATAGACTAGTTGTTCTATCTATTCCATTATTCTCTCCTTCTATTTTGTAACCTCTCCATCCATTTAGGGGAGTCTTGTTCAATCTTGTACCTATAAATAATGTACGTGAGTTCTTTGTTCAATAGAATAATATGAGATAATATATCTCTATTCTTTCTCCTCCATTTCTACCTCACAGTTTGGTATCGAGCTTTCTTGATCTCCGCTATGCATGGAAGTAGTCTTCAATTTGCAAGAAGCCTACGTGGAGAAAGGACAGACTGCATGGTGTGGATAGAAGCATTTCTATCTGAGTAATACGTGGAAAGGAGAAGTTTCCAGCAGCATGCGTGGTGGAGAAACAACAACCTGCATTTTTTTTTGTCTTTTTGTGCTGCCAACTTCTATTTTTCTTTTTTTTATATCACATGTTTAACACCTGCGTGGAGGAATTGAGGAGTTTGAGTGGCCTGAAGTCGCTGGACTGTGTGTGAAAGAAGAATATTAATCTTGTTGTTGCTGCTACCTAAAAGGCATCCTAGTGTGAGTTGACATTGGAAGGAGGCTGCGTGAATGCAAATGCCTACGTGGAAAGAGGCTACATCAACTAGGCGTGAGAAAGATAAAATGTTTTGGTTTAAAACGTGATTTTTTTTTTAAATGTTTTTTTTTCTGTGCATGTTTTTTTCTAGTTTTCTGCGCTAAAAACAAAGTATCTATCCACCTGCGTGGGAGGAGAGGAGTCAGAGCAGACTGTGTGTGGGAATTGAATTCCATCTTCCTGGTGCTATCCTAGAAACCTGCATGGAAGGAAGGAAAAATGTGGGATTTCATCAAGAGATCAGCGTAGAAACAATGTGCAAAGTTTTTTTAAGCTTCTCTTTGCATTATATCTCTTTCCAGCGACCTGCATGCAATTCAAAAGCCTATTTTTTTTTATTATCACACGTGGAGGGAACACTGCATCCTACAATTTGGCCCACGTGGAGGAAAATTCTAATCTTGTAGCATGCATGAAAAAGTGGTGGCGCATGGACAAAGGATGTGGTAAAAATTCCATCTTCCTGCAAACTATTCAAATTTCACCGCATGTTGCGTGTTGTTAGAAGCTCCTGCTGAGTGAAAGAATTGTAGAGGAGCAGCCTTGCATTTAATTGCATGAAGACTTGCATCCAAATAAAGTTTGGAGTGTGTCACTTGCTGCTCCGTGGAGGAACAGACCAGCTACCTATGTGAAAAAGTAGAACAACACGAGGAGAAGAAACTTGGAGATACTTCAACACTTTGTCAAATGTCGAGTGTAGAAAACTCGATTGAGAGCGTCAATAACACGGTCACCATAGCAAAAAGCTAGAATATCAACTCACCAGCTAGAGAACACCATGAAGAAGCTCTTGAGAGCTCCGGGTTCTACTTTTCTTTGCTGAACGAGCTTCGAATACCGAAATCTTGCATTCGACAAGCTAGTTCGAGAAGGACTTCTTGAATACTTTCTTTTCGATGTCAGCTGCAAAAAAAGTGAGTACGGGAAGAATTAGAAGCTAGGGTACGATGACACCGACTGTGATGACAAAGAAGAACTCCCTACAAAGCGTCGTCATCTCACAACACGTGAATATCGCGAGCATCTATGAGCAAGTAATTCTTGTCAGTGAGTCAAAATTGTAATAACTCTTCAAATAAATAAATATTTTTTTTATTACGATGTTTGCTCCAAAGTTACTTCTGTCCGATGCTCAGTTTCTCAAAGGGTCCAATTTTGTGGCCTGGAAGACAAAAATGAAGACAATCCTTCAGTTTGAAGGATTATGGGGAATTGTCACAGGGTCTATGTCTACTCCCACAGCCCCCGATGAATTAATAAAATATGAAATGGCTAGTGCTAAAGCCTTGATGCTGATAATGCTCAGTATCAGTGATGATGTGCAACCACATGTTAGGAATGTGGAGAAACCCAAGGAGGCCTGGGACAAGTTGGCAACCATTTATGAAGTGAAAAATCAGACGAAGATACTTCATCTTCAGTCAAAGCTGCACACCCTCTCTATGGGGTCAGATGAGAAAGTAGAAGAATTCTTACATCGTGTGGCTGAGCTAAGATCAGAGTTATTAGCACTCAGTGAAATGGTGGATGATAAACTTCTTGTCACGCAATCACCTTGAGAGCACTCCCTTCTCAATTCCGAGTGTTCGTTATGACATTGAATGTGTCTAAACAAATAGTGACATTCGAAGAGCTTGTGAATTTTCTGCAGCAGGAAGAGGCCATCACTTCATCCCATGAGGAGTCTCAGGACAAAGCCTTGTTCTCAAAGCCTTACCATGGCCAAGAATAATCGAAAGGTCCCCCAGAGAAGCCAAATCCAGTGCAACCCAAACAACAACAGAAAGATCAAAATTCAAAGAGATGGTGTCACATTTGCAGAACCAATACTCACGACACTGATCACTACTGGCACAATAGCTTGAAATAGGGGTCTTCAAGCCATACAAGCACATCCGGGCATGAAGATTTTCAAAATTCCAAACGACGTCCCCGCTGGAGAAAGCACAAGGGACATCTCGTAGCCCAACAAGAAGATGATGACTCTGATGAGGAGACATCAGAAGGAGCCCATTGTAGTAAGAATCTTGTACTCATCTCTCAAACTTCTCAGCCCACAAAGAAAGTTTGGTTGATAGACTCTAGTGCAAGCAAGCATATGTCAGGTGACAAGAAGTTGTTTGATTCACTACACAAAGAACCAATTGGAGATCGAGTTCGGATAGCGGATGACAAAGAGTACATTGCAGAAGGAATAGGGAATGTCACCATTCCTCTGGGACCATGAAAATGTACACTTACAAAGGTACTATATGTTCCTGGCTTGACTAGTAACCTCTTGTCAGTTACTCAGCTCTTGAATCATCACCTTAAGGTAGAATTTCTTGTTCAAAATGGCATTAAATCATGCTTAATCTCCCGAAAAGGTACGGTTCTTGCTAAAGATTTTGTAAAAGATAAGTTATTTGCTTTAGATATTGTTTCATCTTCTGCAGTAGCTTTATCTACTTCAACAATAGAATCAACTACCCTATGGCATTTTAGATATGGACACTTGTCGGTCAGTTCATTGCACCAGATGAGTTCAAAAGCAATGGTCCATGGACTACCCAAATTGTCCAGTTCCTTGCCTATTTTCCCTGGCTATCTTGCAGGAAAACAACATAGAGATCCATTTCAAGTGAGCACCTTCCATGCCAAGAAGTGTCTGGAGGTAGTTCATACCGATCTAAATGGCCCATTTCCTACTTCATTTTTAGGATACAAGTACTTCCAATTGTTCATGGATGACCACTCTTGCAAGATGTGGGTATATTTCCTAAAGAAGAAGAGTGAGGCTCTTCAACACTTGCAAAACTTCTATCATCGTGTTGTCAAAGAGTCCGGACAACCACTTCTTCTACTCTACTCGCTCGATCGAGGGGGGGAATTCACATCAAAGAGGTTCTTGGCCTTCCTAAACTAACACAGCATTAAAAAACACCTGACTGCTCCCTACACGCCACAAGAAAATGGCATTGTTGAGCATCGTAATTGCATAGTGATGGAGATGGCTCACTGCATGCTATCAACTGCAAAGCTAGGAGAATGCTATTGGGATGAAGCAGTACAAATGGCTATATATCTTCTCAATAGGGCACCAAAAAAAGATTCTATAGAACAAAATGCCAAAAGAGGTATGGAGTGGTAGAAAGCCATCAATTTCTCATTTGTGAGTATTTGGTTGCACAACATACATGCATGTCCCATCTCAGAAGAGAAAGAAGGTAGAGCCAAAAACACTCCCGTGTATCCTTCTTGGCTACAGTACTACCTCGAAGGCATATCATCTCATGGATCCTAGATAAAGAAAATATACGAGAGTCGGGATGTGGTTTGTGATGAGTCATCCTTTGACTCAATAGTATCAACAGAAGATCCACTTCCAACCACATCTCACCAATTAGTCTCTGAATCAGATGATGAGCCAGAGGAGACTACTCAGAGAAAAGAAATGCTGCCAGGAGAACTATTTGTTGACCTTGGAGAACTAGAGAATGTGACTCCACATCAATCCACACAACAATGACATAGTTCTTCTCAAAAGTATCCAAGTTCTCATCCGAAGTGGGTACAAAGCACTATCAAGGACTCACATTTGCAACAACTCCCAGATACATCATCCGAGTCAAAACAAGGAGTCAAACAAGAAATGAGGTAAACTTTGCACTCATGAGTTCACTAATGAATAGCTCCGAGCCAGATAATGTTCATGAAGCACTTAGTCAAACTCAGTGGAAGGAAGCCATGGATACAGAATATGACTCACTCATGAAAAATCGACATGGGAACTTGTCGATCTACCTACAGGAAAGAAACCCATAGGCTGAAAAAATGGGTTTTCAAGACAAAATATAAGGTAGATGGATCCATCGACAAACATAAAGCACGACTTGTAGCAAAAGGATATGCTCAGAAAGAAGGCATCGACTATGAAGAAACCTTTGCACCCACTACGAAGATGAAGACCATCAGAGTAGTTTGCACACTTGCAGCACAAAAAGGATGGAGACTTCAGTAGATGGACGTCAAGAGTGCTTTCCTAAATGGTGATATGAAAGAAGAAGTATACATGACCCAACCTAAAGGATTTGTTGATAAAGAGCAGCCTAAGAAGGTATGTCATCTCATCAAATCACTTTACGGACTAAAACAAGCTCCTAGGGCATGGTATATCAAGATCAACAATCACCTTTTGTAGCATGGGTTCACTCGTAGCCCCTCAGATTCAAATTTGTATATAAAGAAGGTAGGAAAAGAAATTGTCATTCTTGTTGTGTATGTAGATGATCTTGTGATCATTGGCAGTTCAAAAGATCAAGTTGATATTGTAAAGAATGATCTCAAAAGAACCTTTGACATGATAGATTTGGGGCTACTACATTATTGTCTTGGCTTGGAGATATGGCAAAAGGAGCATCACATTTTTGTCTCCCAGAAAAAGTATGCCAAGACACTCCTGGAAAAGTATAGAATGTCTGACTGTAAACCTATATCCACTCCCATGGAAAAAGGCTTGCAACTTTCAAGATTCTAGGACTCACCTCAAGTAGATGCTACTCTCTACAGGAAATTTGTTGGAGGGCTCATCTATTTGACATATACTAGACCAGATCTCTGCTATGTTATCAGATTATCTTTCCAGGTTCATGCAGGAGCCAAAGAAATGTCACTGGAATGCAGCAAAGCATGTTTTGAGATATGTCCGAGGAACAACTGATTATGGTCTAGAATATAAGAAGAATGATCAATTCTTCTTACAGGGATACGTCGACTCGGACCACGCCGGATCTGTTGATGATAGGAAGTCAACTATAGGATACATATTTCATCTCGGATCTAGACCTATCTCGTGGATAAGCAAGAAGAAGAATGTTGTTTCTATCTCATCCACAAAGGTAGAATATTGCGCCGCACGAGGAGCTATGTGTGAAGTGATATGGATATGTCACATTTTGGATGACCTGGGAATTCTTGAAAAATAGTCACCTATTCTCTATTGCGATAATCAAAGTGTGTTGAAGCTCAGTGCAATCCAGTCTTTTCATGAACGAACAAAACATATTGAAATTGATTGCCATTTCATTCGAGAGCATGTCTTGAACCATCAAATTCAGCTCCAATACTATCCTACTGAAGCACAAGTTGCCGACATTCTCACTAAATCTCTTGGAAAAGTGAAGTTTGAACTTTTCAGGGGTCACATTTGCAAGAATAATGTAATAAGGGGGGGAATGTTAGCATAGTCTACGTACTTGTTTTTTTATTAATAGACTAGTTGTTCTATCTATTCCATTATTCTCTCCTTCTATTTTGTAACCTCTCCATCCATTTAGGGGAGTCTTGTTCAATCCCGTACCTATAAATAATGTATGTGAGTTCTTTGTTCAATAGAATAATATGAGATAATATATCTCTATTCTCCTCCATTTCTCACATTAATGTCACTTTCTGTCTTACAAAACACATATGTTTAATTATGATGCACTAGATAGTGATGTAAGAAAGTTTATATCTGTTTATTTTCATGATATGGATTTCCTACTCGACACAATTTTTTTGGGATGTTTTAAGGAGAATTGTAATCTTATGGATGTTATGTTTAGAGTTTGAAATATTGATGGAAAATATAATTGTCAAATGTTGAATGACGAACATTTATTTTATATACATATTTTCTCGATGTTGTTAGTAAAATACAAAAAATGCCGTAGAGAGGTATTTTTGTGTGTAGGAATTTTATCACCAACATCAAAGGTGATAGGAGAAACCCCCAGAAGTATGTCGAGCATTGAGCAAAGAGGCCAAAATTTAAAACTTGTGTAATGTTGTTTAGTGTGTGTTTTGCATGTCTTATTTTGAAGTCTTCCATGAGCGGTTGATTTCAAATATCTTTCCATGGGGTGAACTGTCTCCCTTTCTTTAATTTTTTTATGTGTTTATTTTTGTTTTGTGTATTTAAATTTGTAAAATTTTTTTCCCTTTATTAGCATGTGTAAATATGTGTTTATTAGACTGAACCCTTCTTTTTACATTAACCAAAGTAGAGATGTGGCTAATGGTGATGATGAGATCTTTTAGTCCTTGTGTAAGTATAATTTATTCTGATTTAGGAGTGTTTTACTCCACCCCAAGTTGAAAATGTGGATTTTGACTTGGGGGCACTTTTGGAGACTTGTGGTACAAGTAAGACTTGTCATGTGCCTCTTAATTTGACCAAACAACCTTACTTATGGGTTGGGAAGCTTAATTTGGACTTCTTTGTCTATTTTTTAATCTTAGAGAAGGAAAATCATTGCTCTTTATTTCTACCCCAATTTATTTTTGTCCCTTAAAAGCATGGTGTACAAGTTTGAGACATGTGGGTTATCATAGTCCTTGATTGTGCATTGATGTTTATTGGTCTTGGTGTGTTTGAATTGAGTGTGGGGATCGGGGATGATGAAGTGGCATCCTACATAGAGCCACATCATCATATTCACTTCCCATTTATATTTATTTGTAATTTTATGTTGGAATGGGGGTTACTTGCTCATTTTGCTTCTTATGCACTTTTAGATTTTGGAGCTTGTGGAGTTCTTTGAAATTACTTGAGTTGGATTTAAAGACGCTTGTGAAGGTTTTTATTGGATATTGATTGATAAGTGGGTTCTCCACCCTTTTATTATTTTTCTATTTTGTTTGTTGTGACCGATGTTGTGCTTGTTAAAAGTATTTTTCTCTTGTGATGATGTTTGTGTGGGTTGGTTGAGTAGTTGGCCTTAGTTGAGTGTCCGATAAGGGCTTAGGGCACCATTGGGGAGGGAAAGGGAGTTCATGTGAGGCATGAAAATTGGTGGGAGTGTGAATGGGATTCATACCTATGGGGAGAGAAAATGGATTCATGGATTTGTTGCTTGTTGCAAGGGAGAGATAAGGATTTGTGTGATTATTTTGTGCACTTGGAGGCTTAGGGTAAGACTCCCACTTCACTTGGGAGGCATAAGGAGGTGGTCTCCCATAACCATTTCTCTACTTGGTTTGATCCTAAAACCTTTGTTTTGTTGTGTATGTGTAAACTTGTTGGTTATGTGATCTTGGTGGAGTTTCTTGTCTTGTATGTGTGTTTTGTTGAGAAGCCTCTTTGTGATAGTTGTCAATGTTGCTCAATGCCCTTCATGGTTCCTTAGTTGGGGTTCGGGGGGCCATTAAGGGAATGGTGTATTCCGTTAATGAATTTAAGATTGGGCAGAGAGCATTGCCTACTCCCCTTGTTTTGTGATTCCCTTATGAACTTGAAGAAAGCAAAAGTTTGAGCTAACTTTGTGGAGAAGACATACTTTTTGAAGAATTAAAAGTTGGTTATGGATGGACTTTTGTGATTTAATTTCAAATTCATACTTCCCACTTTGATTGGGCATTGTAAAAAAATTGTAAGTTGTGATAAATTTTTGTATCTCTTGGAAATTATTTATCTTGTAAAACTCCTTTAAAAAGTGTGGATCTTTTGAAATAAAATTATAATGTTTTAGCTTGTCTTGGTGAAAAGAAAAGGTGGAATATATTTGAAATGGATATGCATTCTTTTAAATCAAATTAATTTCATTGATTCTAAAATGTCATATAATTTTATTTCAAAAATAAAAATAAAAAGAAGTTTGATAGGCCTTATTTTAAAAGATATAAGTATCTTTAGTGATTTGTATTTGCCTTGTGAAGTGGAATGGTTATTGTGTTTCCTTAAAAGAAAATAAGTTGAAGCATCTAAACTAGTTGAAGGAAATAGTAGTTAAAATCCTTAGATTAAACGAAAGATTTCCTTTCCTATTTTCATTTGTTGAATGAGTTGTGTATATAATCTTTTTTGTTATCTTCTCAACTTGGCCTTGGATGAAAATTTAAAACTCAAAAAAAAAAAATCCACATACACTTGATTGTTCTACCCTTATTAATATATTAATATATTACTATTATTGCTAATGTAATGAAAATATTAAAATAGAAATATTTTATTATTGATAAAATATTGTTTATATATATATATATATATATATATATATATATATATATATACCTAGATGGAAGCTAAGCTCCCACTCACAACCCATGTAGCAAAATACACCAAATAGGAAGTGTAGAATGATTAGCTCATAGGGACCACCGTTATATAACCATTCATCAACAAAAGCAAGTTAAGAGTAGAGAACCGGAGCCGTATGATGGGAAAAACTTTCACGTTCGGTCCAGGGAGCACTTTTCTCGTAGATGATGACTATCCATAGTCCTCGTTCCCCCTCGAGCGGCAGTAGAATGCCACCCACTACTATATGGATAGATCTATAAGATCCATATAGCTGGGCCCTATCTCCCGGGAATATATAGGCGCCCGCCCAGATCTCTCTAATATATATATATATATATAAATTTTTATTATTAAAAGTTAGTCTTTTTAATACTAAGATTTTATTATTATTGTTATTATTAATAATTATCAATTGTTAATCCTAGAATTGTATTAGTGCTATAAATATTGATACTTTATTATTAATAATAACAATTAATTTTTATAAATTTTATTGGAGGGGGAGGGGAATAAATTAAGTTTGAATCTTTATAACATTGTGGATTTTTATTTGTTTTGAGTTTGAGTCATGTGTTGTAGTTGTAGATAGGTATGGGGTGGGGAAGGGACACCAACCCCACAAATCTTTTGCTTTACTGATGTATATGGTGGAGGTCGAGCCCCCACCAAAAAAACCTTGCTATTAAACAATCTACCTGTGACCTCCTTGCCATGGACTATGGGTTTTAAATCTGCTAGCCATGTTTTCTTTAAATCAACACTAAAAATTGAAATTTTTTCATATATATATATATATATGTATATATATATGTATGTATGTATGTATGTATGTATGTATGTATGTATAAATATAATAATCTATATTTACACATTTTTGGGTTTTTCTTTTTATAAGAAATTTAACACTTATACATATATATTACATATATACATATATACATATAAACATATATATAGGCAAGTGTGTATATGTGTGTATATCTATAGATATGATAGTATATATATAAAAGGAAATTTATTTGTGTATATATATTCACACAAGAAGATAAATGAAATGCAACAAAAAAATGGATCTATTGGAAAAATGTGGAATACCCAAATGGGTATTTTTGGTTGCATATTGCTCTTAACAAATTGGAAAATTTACAATCCCTGGATAGGGAAGAATAGAAAATAATAAAAACTAGAATAAATAATATTGGGGGATGTGTATATCCATCCCCCAAGCTTGCAACCTTCTCATCCATGGCTTCCTCCTCTCCCATACCTTCCCTTAACCTGCAAAACCAAGAAATGAGCAAAAGAAAAGGATAAAAGCCTTCCTTAAGGATTTTTAGGGTTGTTTTGAAATCCTCTCATCCAATGGTCCATATTGGTTTCATCCAAGGGCCAATATTGTCCCCTACAATAGTTAGGTGGGGTTAGGTGAGGTGATCATTTGATCACATGGGTCTCCTTTTTGAATGGGGCCACTAGTGTGTTTTGAAAGAAATTTAGTTATTTCTTTTATCCTTGAATTAAATTAAATAAATTTTCCCTTATTAGTTTAGTTTACTTTTACAATGGAGAATTAAATAATTAGCTTGGTGTAATGAAAGGGTTATTTTTGACTTGGGATTTAATTTTTTAATTTTACATGACCTTAGGAAACCATTGTATTAAATTTATTTAGGAACATTTGAATGAAGTATGTTAAACCTAATTGTAGATTAAATCAATTCTTTTATTTAAATATTATTATTTAATTAATTGTGTGATGATCATTTATTAACCTAGGGATTAGCTTAATGTTGCATTTTTCCTCTAATAAATAAAAACTTCCATAACTTTACTATTATAATCTATGTTTGGTTTTCGGTTTCATGTGCAAGTTTTGTGGGCGTTACATTTGGTATCGAGACATGAGTTCAACATTTAGACCTCTCGAACACCTAGAAAATATGAGATAAAAATAAATAAACATAACACATCTTTAAACCTAGTACACACAACTATACATGATATTTTCAAACATAAAATTTTTAGAAAACTTAAAACAAAAGCTTAAATGATTATAAACTAATTCTCTCCTTAGTCTGTGAAGGAGGCATGGACTAGACAAGGGGTTCCTACACAAGGACATACATCTACCACCCCATATTAGGTAGTATCCACTATCCTACCTCAAATATTATAGATGTTATAGGATGTTAATTATGATATATGTGAAGGATTAATAGGAGGGTGACCTAGCAGGTAGGATAGGGAGCCATCAGTGGAGGCTCATGCACCTTCATGTCATAGTGCAAAAGAGAGGGCAGAGAACTCCCACATGGAGTCAATTAGATATGAGTCACCTCCTGGAGAGTTCGAGATCAATATTTGATGCACAAATCTAGGTCTAGGAGTGCTAGGCTAAGAGCTTATCATGTAGAGATGCCTAGAGGGTAACAATAATCTACAAAGAAAGCACATCGTAGAGATACTCATTTTACACCGGACTTATTTTTCTAGAGACACAGGGTGTATTTTAGGAGGAGGTATGGTTGGTTAGCTTTAGCAGATGCTTTAAGTTATTACCTTTTTCTAATAACATTAAAGATCATGTTTCCATCAACCTTCCGAGAGACAGAGCTAGAGTATGGTGGAGGACTCGAGGAAAATAAACTTCATGTTGATTCCGAGATAGTCACTTGAGAGATCTTTGAGGAGCGTTTCAGGAGCATGTATATTTCTAGGAGGTTCTTTCAATAGTGCATTGATGAGTTCTATGATCTGTGATAGTCCTCCATGATGGTATTAGAGTATGAGGGAAAGTTCTTAGATCTACTTTAGTATGTATATTAAATGAAAAATGAGCAAGTTTGAGTTCACAAGTTCATCGGGTGCTTAAACTAGGAATTGGTAGGGTCATTACGTATTCATTTCCCATAGACATTATCAAAGGTTGTGTAGAAGGCCTATATTGTAGAGGAAACTAGGGGAAAGACTCAACATCCATGTGACAGAGTGCGGAGTTGCATACGGGAGATACTAGAAAATAAGTCAAGGGGATCATCTCCTCCTCCTCGTAGTGGACACACCTCAGCATAGTCTTCCTTCCAGCCTCCTCCACCTCCTCCTCAACAAAGCAATAGTAGTAGAAAAATGGACCACCCTTTCAACCTCCACATTTTCATGATGCTATGAGAGGGCATAATATGGGACATCTACCTAGGGGCCCTAATAGGATACATGCTCAACCTCAAGGATAGTAGTAGGTGAAAATATACCGCTGTACCATAAAATATATATGGATGGATGAATAGGCCCTTCAAAGACATACTACTTGGGCCACCCGGAGGTATATCTACACAATGGAGATGACCAGGGACTTGTTATGGATGTGGTGTGCACAAACATAATTAGAGAGAGTGCCATAGAACCCTGCTAATTAGGTTCAAGCATCTGCTTCTAAGCTTGTTGTTAAAGACATGGATAGGAGCCATAGGATATATGTAATGGTCTAGAACCGCCAAGAAGAGCACCATGACATAGTGATAGAGACCACATGTATCATTAGTGGTATTTCTATCCCTATTTTATTTAACTTAGGCTCATCAAACTCTTTCATTTCACCATATTTAGTGGAACGTTGATATGGCTTCTAGATCTAAGATCTTAGTTAAATCCTTAGTCATGGAGTGTGTAGTGGACCTAGGAACCTTTACCACTAATATGGATCTTTACATCCTTTCCTTGGGATCTTATGGTGTTATCCGGGCATGGATTGGTTGTTTGAACACGTATCTAGAGTTGATTGCTACATTAATATTATATCTTGTGCAAATGATTTGTGTGTGGAGTCAGTGATTGTTGGAGTCTCGGAGAACCATCTCTATCTACACTATTTCCACTATGCAAATTGAAGTGGTGTGTGCGGTAGAGTTGTGATAGGTCATAAGATGAGGTTAGTTGAACTTCACTCAATGATCACCCCATTTTGCAAGAGTTTTTCAGATGTGTTTCCTAGTGAGGTGCGAGGGATGCCTCCCTAGACAAGATAGATTTTCACACTGATTTCATTCCAAGAGCGTAACCTATCTCGCGCGCTCCTTCCAGGATGACCACACTTGAGATATGTGAGCTCAAGTTGCAGCTTGATGGCCTTCTTGAGCAATTCCTAATCCATCCTATTGTATCCCTTTGGGGTACACCAGTGATATCTATAAATAATAAGGATGAATCCTTGTGTTTGTGTGTGTACTATCGTCATCCAAACAAAGTAATGATCAAGAACCGTTACCCCCTTCCTCACATCGATTATTTTTTTGATAACATGAAGGGATCCATTGTATTTTCTAAGATTGATCCTAAGTTAGGTTACCATCAACTCGGGATTTCAAAGATAGATATCCACAAGTCATCTTTCTACATGAGATATGGCAACTATGAATTCACAGCTTGTTCTATTCGGACTTATGAACTCCTTGCAGCTTTTCATGAGTTTGATAAATAGGTTTTTCAGGACCCTTTTACATCAAGTTTTACTCATGTTCCTTGATGACATATTGATCTTTTCTAGAATGCATTAGGAGCACAAGGATCACCTTCATCAAGTTCTTTAAATTCTTCATGAGTAACACCTTTATGGGAACTTGGAGAAGTATATGTTCTTCCAAATGAGGTTTGGTATTTGGGTCACATCATTTCTGAGGAAGGTATCATAGTCAATCCTTCCAATATTAGATCCATTATGAATTGGCCGGAAACCACTAGAGTGACTGAGGTGCACAATTTCATGGGGTTGGTAAGATAATGCATGAGATTTATTCAGGACTTCTCTTAGGTTGTGCACCCCATCACTTCCCTTTAGCCGAAAGGGAAGAAGTTTTTCTGGTCAGATAAATATGAGCAGGCCTTTAGGAAACTAAAGGAATTCCTATCGAGAACATCTATTCTTGATGTGGCGAGAACCTTAGGGTGAATTCTTCATTTACACGATGATACTTTGCTAGGATTAGGAGGTGTGTTGATGCAATAGGGGTCATATCTTGTAGCTTTTGAGTCTCACAAACTCAAGGATTATGAGCTCAATTATCTAACTCATGACCTTGAGCTAACAAAATTTTTGCATGCTTTGGTTTGATGGAGACCCCTTGAGGGGAAGTTTGATGAATTCTCATTAGAGGAATATGGTCTTCTTAAAAATAGAGGTTGGATTTATGTTCCTGGAGATGGAGGCTTGAGACAAGATGTCTTGATAGAGGCTCATCGTGCACCATATTCAGCCCACCCAGTGTGAAGAAGATGAACACTACTTTTAGTCAAATTTACCATTGGAGAGGTCTTCGGTGGGATGTAGCTTAGTTTGTGTCATGTTTTTAGAGTGCCAAAGGTTTAAGTTTGAGCATTAACATTCTACTGGCCTTTGTAGGGCTACCGACATAGAGATATCACCATGATGCCATCATGGTCATGGTGGATAAATTGATGAAAGTGGCTCATTTTTATCTCCAGTGAAGACCACCTATATAGCTAGTGCAGTATCGTGGGTATAGCTTGATGAGATTTTCAGGTTGCATGGGATTCCATGGAAGATCATTTGTGACTACAATCCCTTTTACACTTCTCACTTCTAGACTACCATGTAGTGGGTTCTTGGTATGAGTATCAACTTCAGCACAACTTATCATCCAGAGATAGATGGGTAGATAGAGTGAGTGAATCATATTTTGGAGGATATGTTGCAGATGTATGTCATGGAATAACATTCTAGGTGGGATGAGTAATTGTATTTAGTAGAGTTTTCCTACAACAATAGTTTTCAAAGTTTGATTGGCATGGATCCTTTTTAGGAATTGTATGATAGTGAGTGTGGGACACCCTTGAGTTGGGATAGGTTATCAAGAGTAGGGGTAGGTGTCCATTGAGCCCAAGACCTTGGGCCTTCGAGGCCATGAGATTAACTAGGTGAGGGTCCAGTGAGATAGGTGCGACAAGACCGCATCCACTTGGGAGGATGCTACTATTTTCTCGAGACCGCCTCATCTATTCCAAAGACTTCCGGGAGGATGTCAAGTTTAAGGGGAGGCGATGTAGTGATCACTCCTCTTTGACACTATTATATCTCTATATTTATATTAGTGGACTGATGTTTATAAATTTAATTATGATACATTGATCAGTAATGATAGATTGTAATGATATATGGATTATTGACACTATGGTGTTATGTTTTATGATGATGCACTAGATAGTGATGTTATACAGTTGATATATGTTTATTTTCATAATATAGATTTCCTACGACATAATATGTTTTGGGATGTTTTGAGTTGAAATGTAATCATATGGATCTTATGTTTAGAGTTTGAAATATTGATGGAAAATAGAATTATTAAATGTTGAATGATGAATATTGATTTTATATCCATATGTTATCGATGTTTTTAATACAACCAAAAGGCAGAGAGAGGTATTTGTTGTGTGTTATTCCAAAATCTCCATCAACCCATTATAATATCATATCCCATGATACATAGCAATGTTTCATGTAACTATGTTAAACAAATCTCTTCAACTACTAGTCACCATCCAATTTTAGTACCATGTTGAGATAAATGAGCTTTACATACGAAGACAAGTATTTATCCCTAATTTATACTCATTCTATTATACACAAATTGATTGATCTAGATCTAAATTTGTATTTGAATCTAAAGTGGATCATTTGTCTATGAGGGGAAAAGGAAACTACTATTGCCACTATTTTGTTTGTTGTATGAAAAAAATGAAGAAGAAGCTGAGGAGTAGAAGGTGATTCTATTGGTGTAGTATTTTGCATCCTATCTTCATCTAGAATCTTCAATAGGGAAACTCTAGAGGATTTTCATCATGGCCATTGTTGATAATTACTCTATCTTTTTTTTCCTTATTGGTTGTATTTGTTAAATTTGGGTTCGATTTTTTGTTGGATATGGTTTCATTCACCGCAATTATTAAGAGTTGAAGATATGGTTTGATTTTTACTTACACTTTTGGGGTACTATGATGTTCAAAACTCATTTTTTATGCATCTATACTATGCATTGATACTACTTATGACATGGCCATTCAAAAAAATTCTTTATACCACTTGCTTTTTGGTTTTCTAATCACATTTCATTTTAGTATCTATATCTAGCTTGCTAGTTAATGGGTTGTTCTTTGCATTTATTTTGGGATCATATTCTATCTTCTAGATTATGGTGTTTTGGGAGGATTTGAAACATTATTAGTTGAATAATGACGTGATTCGTGAGACTCATAGCTGATGTAAAGATCTAGATATGTTATAATTTTACTTAACATGCTCAGTTGTACCCTTCTTGCCTCAAGAGTTTGTATTGAAGCTTTGGATTTCATCCCGATTAATTATAGTTCTCGATTTACTTTCCATGTCTATTATTCTTTTCCATTCCTTGTTTTTTTGATATTTGTGCAAGATCCTTTTATAGAGCTGCCATAATCAAAGGTAAGGTTCTAGTTTTCCTTTATGTTGAAGCTAAAGCCTCATTTTCTAATGATTGCTGCATATTGTGGAGGTTGATGCACCAAGACCAATAGTAGAAAAGTCACAATCCTAGTGAAGAGATTGAATTTTGTAGGCAAGATAACCATCTCTTCGTGTAGCTTCATTGATGAAATAGAAGAGAGAAAAAAGATAAATCACATATAGTTTATTACTCGGTTCTAGCAAAGGTAGTAAATCAATTGGATCAGGACACTTCCTGAAACATTTAATTTAAAAATAAACATTATTTCCTTAATGGAGTTTTCAAGAGACGAAGGAGATCGTCACCATTAGAGTAGAGCTTGGAAAATACTTCACTCGTAACATAGTAAATACAACCCTTTGAGAGATCATTTCTTGAAAAATGAAAGATTTCAAGGAAATGGAAAATAGTGCAATGGCCGATGCGTGCAACCGCTTGAAAAAATTCTTAGACAACTACAAACCACACACTTTTTGTAATTTTTTGGCAACTCACCAACTCAAATAGGCATGGTTCATCTCTCTTTATCTTTCATAATTCTTGTTCTTTAGTTTTTCATTTGCAACGAAATAAAATTTTAAACCATAGGATAATCGTACATTTGATTGTTTTAAATAAACTTGTTTTTTAAACAATAAAACGTTATATCGTAACTTACGGAATTTAAAATTCCTTGGTAGAAAACCATGAACTTAAACCCTCACTTTGAGATGATCTAGAAAACTTCTTGACCCAACTAGATTTTGACATTAATTTTTTTATTGACAAGCTGAAGTTGATTTACTTGTTAATATGTTGGCCATTTCCTTGTTTAAATAGATAAATTTTAATTTTCAAGACTCTCGAAATAACATTTGTTACTCTAGAAAGGAGTTTGTTAAGCTTCCTTCATGTACCTTGTTATGTAAGAAGTCACTTCAATTCTTGGATCGAACCTCAAATGATCATTTGTGATATTTTTATGGCCTTCTCAGGGAGCCATGTTTCACCATTTTGCAGTGTGGGACGTTTGTAAAAATTAAAAGTTGGCCTTCATTTTGAATTACCATTTGAACCCCGAGAAAACAAATTCTTATCTACCTTCATAAACATCTAGTATTTTTACTAGAAAATTACTTGGAACCTTCAGCTCGGGAAAATCACATTCATGGTTAGTTTTGTAAAGAGGTTTTGTATGCCTCTGATCACATATTGACTAGGTCAAACTGAACCAATTAGGATTGGTTGATCTAGAAAAATAGTCGTTGTTTAAAGCCCATTACTAGTTCTTAGTCCCATCGATTCTAACAAATTATCTATATATGGGGTAACTTGTAACAAATTTCTTATGGTTCATTCATCAATTGAACGGTAGTTTTAGACGTGGTTTTTTGAGCCCTTGAGCTAAATTTTGATGATTGAAACTAGGAAAATTATGATTGATGGCCTTGGAAAACTAGTTGCCAATCGTAAATAGTTTATAATTTCTAAATTTTGTTAGTTCCTATGAGTTCTTGGTGTATATGAGAAAACGTCAAAATTTACTTCGCTACCCCTTAACCTATTGCTTTTATTAGGATATGACTAGCCGACTTGTGGCTTACCATATTATTTTATTAAATCATTTATACTTTCTCATGCTTACTAGGTCATCCTTGGTGATGGCCATAGCACATGAATATTATATATAGGGGATTGTAGGTATTAGTTCATTATTTTTTGAGCATTTGAGTCTTATTATATGGTTTGGAGGTTGCCCCTCGAAGTGGCGAAGCTATTATAATTACATATTGAGATCATTATTCTAAAATATTGTGTTATTTGGTGTTCTATTGTTGCTCATAATCTAAAATATACTAGTAATTTCATTACAAGTGGTATCATAGCTACGATTTGGGCAAAATTAGGAAAAAACATTAAAGTTTTTGTTTCCACCATATATTGTGAACCGAGTGAATTGGTGGGAGATAGTTTGAAAAAATTGTGAAACCATCACGTAAGGTTCCTAAAAATTTCATACTTTTTTATTTATTTTGCACAAGTTATTACAAATTTAGGTTTTTTCATAAAATATCTCCCTAGGGTGCAAATTGTGGATTATTTTCAAGTTCTTTACATTTTTAGAAATCTCTCAAAAAAATAGTATTACCATATTCTTTGTTTTGTTAACTATTTGGCCAAATCTATATCAAAATCCTAAACCCTAAGGTTTGACATCATGACAAGGCCTTCCACAAGAGAAAAAAGAATACGGTTACTCCAAGTAAAACCCTAGTTAAATATGGGGTAGTGATTGAAGATATGGAGTCAGAAGGTGTAAATACAGATTTTTTAGCACTACAATTTACCTCAGTTGATCATAAGGTGAGCCAACTTGACTATGAGATGTCAAATGTACAATCCGAGATGGCCTCTAAAGGAGACTAGACCAAATCAATCATCGATTGGATGATATCATGCAACATGTAAAGGGTAAAAAGTATGGCCCAAATCTGGCCCATATCATCTAAGGAGGATCTTTAATTCAAAATCATGGAAAAATAACCATGTTGGATCACTTTTCCAACCCAATCGAATCCAACTTACTCGTAACCATAGAACATGATGTCGAATGTGTATATGCACAAATTTTACGGTAAAGATCCCCTAAATTTGATAAATCAAATGGAGAAATTCTTTGAGCTACATCAAACACCATCAAGGAAAAAGGTGACATTGGCATCCATGTATTTTTATCCGCACCAATTCATTTGGTATCAATGGTTATGTGATAAGAGGAAAAGAATGGTCTCGGTGTCACTTGGACAATTTTTACCGAGGAGTTATAATTACACTATAGTTCCAAAGTGTTTCGAGAACTAATTTAGTCAAATATCAAACTTATAGAAAATAGGATCACCAAATATTATGTGCATTAATTCCAGAACCTATCCTTAAGGGTGGAGAAAATTCTAGAAGAGAATCTAAATGACCTATTTCTTGGGGTCTTAAGGACCACATCCAACATGAGGTACATATATTTAATCCACTCAAGCTTTTGATTTTATTATCATGGCATGTCAAGTAGAGGAAAATTTTTTTAGTAGGATGTCACATTTCATTAACACTGGAGACCGTAGTATCTCTTCCCCTTCATTTTCTAGGCCAATTAGACCGAATCCTCAATAAATGGAAGAAAAGAGAGAGAAACGACTATGTTTTAATTGTGATATTAAATATGGACCAGGACACAAATGTGCTTTGAGAAGAAGTTGTTCGATATTGATGGAGGTAATGAGGATGATGAGGAAGCTGAAATTATAGGAGAGGCTGAGGAACCAATAGAAGATGAAGTAGAGGATTACCAACATATAATTTCTTTCCATGCATTGTTAGGTATTAGTACTCCTCAAACACTCAAGGTTATTGGCTATCTCAAAAAATAGAAGGTGACGTTTTGATTGACTTGGGGAGTACTCATAACTTCATAAATAGTAATTTAGCTTCCCGCCTCAATTGTTTTATTTACCACTCCATAAATGCAAGTTATGATTGTAGATGGTGGGACATTCAAGTGCACAAGAAATTTTCATAGTATCAAGCTTTCCATGGGATACTACATGTTAGACTCACCTATGTTTTCTATTTCTATAGGAGGGGAAGATATTGTTTTGGGTGTCCAATGGCTCAATACCTTAGCTATTATAGAGATGAATTTCCAAGAATTATTCATGTGATTTCATTTAGATGGAAGGATAATAAAATTGAATGGGATGGTAGCTAAGTATCCACAGATTATTATGTCTCATCGATGAGTTTCTCGAAAAAGGAGTAGATGTATTTATAGTAAAGTTATTTTCCATAGAATTACAAAATATAGAATCCTCAATTCCACCCAATCTTAAGAAAATTATTTATGCTCACTCATTTGTTTTTGATGCAATTCAAAAGGAACTACCACCATTCATGGATCATGATCATTCCATTCAATTGATTCTAGGGAGCCAAAACCTAACATCAAACCATACAGATACCCATATTCCCAAACAAGTGAGATCAAGAAAATGGTTCAAGAAATAATGAAGGCAGGTATCATCGGGCATAGCCAGAGTGCATATTCTTCACTAGTGGTCATGGTATGTAAACGGGATGAAAGATGGAGGATGTGTCCAAATTACCAAGAACTCAACAAGTACACCATCAAAGATAAGTTTCCTATTCCATTAATTGATGATTTACTTGATGAATTGTATGTGCTATTTATTTCATAAAATTAGATCTCCATTCAGGGTACCATAAAATTAGAATAAAAGAGGAAGATGTTCATAAAATGGCTTTTAGGACTCATGAGGGCCATTATGAGTTTTTGGTAATGCATTTTGGTCTTACAAATGTGCCTTTAACCTTTCAAAGATTGATGAACACTATTTTTAGGCCATTTTAAAGGAAATTTGTATTAGTTTTCTTTGATGACATATTGATTTATAGTAAGACATGGGAAGAAAACTTACAACATGTAAATAAAGTGTTCAATTTTTGGAGAAACATACTCTCTATGAAAAGCCATCCAATTTTTCTTTTGGTGTACAAGAGGTAGAGTACTTGGGTCACATTGTATCCCATGAAGGCATCAAAGTTGATCCTCAGAAGATCAAAGCTATGGTGGAATGTCCAAGGCCAAAAACTCTCAAAAATATTCATGGGTTCCTAGGACTAACAGGGTAATACAAAATATTTATGTTGGGATATGGTAGAATAGAAACCCCACTAAATGCATTTCTAAAGAAGGATGCCTTCCATTGGACAGATGTAGCCACTAAATCCTTTGAGTAGCTAAAGGAAGCCTTGTACAACACCCCAGTTTTGGCTACTCCAAACTTCTCAAAAACCTTCATTGTTGAATGTGAGGCTTCGGGATTAGGATTAGGGGTAGTTATAATGCAGGAAGGAAGAACAATTACATTTTTGATTCACGAATTCAAAGGAAAAGATATGCTCAAACCTATCTATGAGAAATAAATGATGGTTATTCTTCATGTGGTCAAGCAATGGAGGCCCTATCTCATGGGTAGACACTTCAAGGTAAAAATTGATCATGACAGTCTCAAATACTTTTAGGAGCAAAGGTTATCATCTAAGGAACAACAAAATAGAGGGTAACAAAAATTTGGGTTATGATTTTGAAATCATATACAAAAAGGGTAAATAAAATGTATTAGCTGATGCGTTTTCTAGAAGGATACATCCGTAGATGCGTTACTATGTGGAATGTCCATGTTGACGGCTGATTGGGTGGATGAAGCATGATTGGAATGGGATCAAGAAAAGGATACACAATATCTAATACAAAATATCAAGAAAGGATCTATGACATCTAAAAATTTGAGTGGAAACATTATGCCCTAGGGTACAAGGACATGTTATACTTGAGTAAATATTCGAGTTGAAGCATAAGATTCTTGTAGAGATACATGCCTCAATTGTTGGAGGACACTCGGGTTTTTAAGACATATCGTAGAATAAAAAGAGAATTATTTTGGGAAGGACTCAAGGGGATAGACAAAAGTTTGTATCAGAGTGTTTAGTGTGCCAACAGAACAAATGGAAAACAATTAAGACACAAGGTTTGTTGCTACCCTTACTGATTCTTAGCCAGAGATGGGAGGAGGTCTCCATGGATTTCATCATCGGATTGCCTTGTTTAGAGGGTAAGAATGTTATTTTCGTGATTGTGGATAGGCTCACAAAATATGCCCATTTTTGTGCCCTATCACATCCATTTTCAGCTAGTACAGTCGTAACTATTTTTTTGGAGACAGTTCAAAGGCTACATGGAACCCCAAAAATAATTGTAAGTGATCGTGATCCTATTTTCACAAGTAATTTTTGAACGGAATTATTTTCATGTTTGGGTACTTAGCTAGCTCACAGTTCATCTTATCATCCTCAAATTGATGGGCAAATGGAAGTGGTCAACAAATGCTTAGAGGGGTATCTACGTTGTTTTGTATCAAATAAGAAAGAAAGATGGATTAAATGGATACCACTTGTAGAATGGTGGTATAACACATCTTTTCATACCTCTTCTCAAATGACCCCATTTTTAGCATTATATGGTTACCATCCACCTTCTATCACTTCCTCCTTGAGGGTACAAACTAAGGTAAGAGATGTTGAGGAACACATTCAACATCAACAATAGGTTTTGGCTAGTTTGAAGGAGAATTTGGCATTAGCACAAAACAAGATGAAACAACAAGCAAATCAACACCGTAGTGAAAGACATTTTTAAATTGGTGACTGGGTTTTTGTATGTATCCATCCTTACAAACATATGTCCCGAAAGAAACAGAAAAAGGACAACAAACTTGCTCCTAAATATTATGGCCCTTATCGTGTTCTACGAAAAAATTGGCAATGTTGCTTATAAACTAGAGTTACCTCCATGTTCACACATACACCCAATATTCCGTGTTTCATGCCTAAAGAATGTTATTGGATAGATATTTGAAGCCCAAACAAATTTAATAGAACTTGACAAGGAAGGAAGAATCATTTTAGAGCCAGAGAAGATTCTACAAACACATACTAAGAGGTTGAGAACCAAAGACCTTAAGGAATATCTAATCAAGTGGAAGAATCTGAGCATAGAAGATGCAACTGGGAGGATGAAGGTTTTTAACCGCAACATCTAGGATTATTTAACATTGAGGAAAATATTGGTTTGAAATGGAAGGGCATGCTACACCCTTAACCTATTATTTGTAATAGGATATGAGTAGCAGACTTGTGGCTTACCATATTATTTTATTATATCATTTATAATTTCTCATGCTTAATAGGGTGGCCTTGGTGATGGCCACAAATATGAATACTATATATAGGGGATTGTAGGTAGTAGTTCATTTTTTTGAGCATTTGATTCTTATTATATGGTTTGAGGTTGCCCCCTCAAAGTAGTGAAGCTATTCTAATTGCATATTAAGATCATTATTCTAAAATATTTTGTTATTTGGTGTTATGTTGTTGCTCATATTCTGAATTATATGAGTTATTTAATTACATTTACCTATGTTGTATTTTCTCATTCAAGACAATGTTTGAAAGTGGTTTCTTCACCTTTGAGCCAAAATTGAATGCTTTTACAACTAGAAGGAAACTAAAAAGAAAGTCGTACAACCCCGTCGGGTTGCCAAACCATTGTGAAAATGTTTTTACACTTTTAAATAAATGTTTTAAACTCTATCATGTGACTTGTTGTCTGAAATTAAATGTTTGGGAAAATAATGTTTCTCTCTCTTCCCTATATCTTTCTCTCTCCTTAGTTAAGAAATGAAGCAAACCAAATGAAATAGATATTTGTTTCTAACTCTAACCTTTCAAATGTAAATTATTAATATTATTATGTAGGTGGGAAACTAAAAATGTTCATTATGCTAGATTAGGTGGGTGTCATGCAAGCGATTTACCATTGATTTCATGCTCACATTGTTTTGCAAGATGGAAGTGAGATATCGAAAGGACGTGGTGTAATTAATTTTTGTTATTGCAGTTTTATATATCTTATTAGAAAATGTATATATTTATAATATATTTTCATGTTAAAGAAATTTATATTTGAAATTTGGTAATAGGTATGAGATGCTAGTTTTACAAATGCCTTGGGAAATGTGCATTTAATCATAAGTACCATTTCTATTTAGATTTACATATTGTAAAAAGGTTGGATATGTATATCCTAAATTTATTAGAATGTTATATCTTTTAGTGCATTTCAGTGTGCAATAGATGATTAATTAACTAGTGTGTTGTGTTCTTTACCTAAAAAATGCAATAAAGAAATCTAATCGAAATAGTCAACCCTAGTAAAAAATTGGTGCATAACTAACTTTCATGTGTTATTCTTTTTAGCATAGAAAACTGAGACCTTCTAATGAACTTAAATCTTGTATACTCGATGACACCTTCTATCTTAACTAAATAAGAACCCTAGTTTGAATTTATTGTCATAGTAGAGTAAGTTTAGTGACATTTAATAAACCCAACGGTTAGGAATGTCTTTGTCAAACTATTTCTAGTGTAATAAAAACTAACACCTTCTTAGGACCTTAGTAGACTACCAAGTCTTACGAAGTTATATCTAGAAATTAACTTCATGATTGAATGAATTCCTTGTGGGATCTAGATGACACAAATGGATCTAGTAAAATAGTTGTGCTCAATTAAACTCTTGTTAATGATCTTTTTAGTTCCTTGTAGATAAATGTGTTACCTTGGTTACTAAAACCATAACTCTTTGGTCTTTCATGAATTTTTATTAGCATAAATATGTCCTCTCACCTTAAAATAATATATTGTTGGGGCCTAGATCCTTACGTGTAATTGGAATTAAACCAAATCTTGGATAAGTAAGGGGTTACCTTGCAGGTGGAAATTGTACATAACTCTAAGCAAATTCAATTATATTTATAGTAAGTAGACTTAAGAGAAGTGTAGAAAAAAACAAAAAGGGGTGTTTCTAACCCATGTGCCTAGTTTCCCATTTGTACCCCAGTGAGTTACGCAAAACTAAACAAAGGTAGTATTCCTATGATTAATCTCATGGTGGGATTTAAATGACACAACTAGATGTCTTGGTTGTAGCATGTGTTTAACACTACAATGTATAAGAGAAAGGAAATGGGATGTATCATGCTAGGTTACACTTTGCTTGTAGTAGTGATTTCATTAGTGAAAAGTATGTGTTATTTTGTTTAAACTATTATAAAACAATGTTAATAATGAGACCATAGTGTGATGTAAGAGTAAACCATATAAAAGTAAAACTAGATTTGAGGTTAGGAATAATCTCACTCTTGGAGTCCTTATAACTCATTAAACATTTTCATTTGTTTCAAAGAACATGAATTTCCTGTGTGAGATCAAACTTTGACAAAAAAAAGATATATATAAATATAAATAAAATTTCTTGATGTAGAAATGTTGAATGGATTCAACAAGTTATTAAACTATATTAACTGTGGTAGGGAAATAAAGATACCATGATCGAAGAATGTTTATGGGAAAAATGTATCTTGAATCTAAATCCCCCTTAAATTCTAAGATTTATTTCTTGACATAAAGTCAGATTCACTTATGTAGCAAGGGTAAAATTTAAACATTGAATAAACATTTGAGAAGTATAATATTAACATAAGAATGAGATAATTATGTAATTTGAAATATGCCAAATAATTATGTAAGTTATGGAGATTTTCGTAAAGGATAAAGAGGTGACATAAGTGGTTGAACTACAAGGTGAATGTGAAATGAATTTAAGAATTTGTAGGTGGAAAAAGGATAAATGTATCCTTGTAAAATAATGTTGGGTCATTGCTAGCATTAGTTCATTGTGAAAAGTGTGGCATTGACATGTATATGGTGTTGTCATGTGTCTATGTGAGTTGATGACTTATGTAAGTGGCTTATGCAATGTTGAGTTTCTCTACTTGGAGCCCTTGTGGTGTTGTGTAGTGACAAATGTTGGTTAAAAAAAATTATCCCAGTATTTTTACTTTTGTATTTGTGTGTGTAAAATGTGGTCATTTTATTTTATCTGATCCAAATCATTTTTTAAAATAACATTAGTTTCCTAATCTACCTATGGGTAGTAGTAGGAACATGAACCATTTTCAGGGAATATTTATCTCTTCAAGGAAGCTATTTCATTTAATTCATTTGGAATGTATAAGTATCAACCTTAATTTAAAGACATCTGAGAAAAGAATAAACATAATTCTAAAATATTAAATTTTTCATAATAGTCATGTGTGGCCATCCAATAGGTGTGTAAAGGAGATAAAATAGGAAGACTTGAATTAGATTCATAATCATTCATTACATTTATTTTTAATCAATCTCAATCATTGATTGTCTACTATGCAACAACAAATATCCGGCCTAACACTCATCATTACCAATTTTTCCTGATGATGAATCATAGAGATCATTCAAAACATCAATTGAAGAACCAACCAAAAATTGTTCTACAAATCTCTCTGTATCAAGATGAATATCTTTCTATAGGAACATTTTTAGTACCAATATTTACATTATGGACCATATTTGGCATAAGTATAAAAGTTTACATACTTCAACTAGATTGACATAGAATTTCCATTAATAGAAATCGTATGAAATTTTTATGCTTTTAGGTGGAGGGGTAACCAATATTCTCCTTCAGATTCCTTGGTATCTACATTTATCTTGGGTTCTTTAACAATTTCGTCTCTACCCCGCACAAAGGTGGAAATCATTCACCATGGAGAATCAATAATCATTTTCTTAGATAACATATCATGATTGCCAAGAGAAAATTTATTCCATTGAACACAATAGAGAAGTAAAGGGTGATAATGAAAATATTACACCATTTGAAACTTGAAGGAACCTTATTTATCCATGACAATTTAAATATTTTTTTACTCTTTCATGTTGGATTTTCATACCCACAATCAAGAACATTGATTGTAGTGCTCCACACCACTAATATTTTTTTTTCCATAATCAAATATGCTAGAATGAACAAAACCATTACTGGGGCACAATTAAACCAAGAAAGAAGAAAAGAATCATTTTAATGTAGACAAATGGCCAAAGTGAGTCAATGTCTTGAGAGTGCATTAATATATTATAATTTTCAGAATGCTAGAAAGAATAACAATTAAAATTAAGTAATAAGAAGTAAAACTACTAGTAGGAATCAAATAACCTAACAAGAAGGAGGTTGACTCTATTGAAATCAATGTATACAAAGCCATGTAATGGAAAACAATATAGATAAAGTAAATTCCTTAGCAAACGGGTCAAGAGGATAAGGATAATTGAGACTCTACTTTGCATAAAACTCCATAGCACAAAAATATGTATAGAAAATTTGAATAATTTTTGGATAATAGAATTTCTCTCATGAGCATGGTATGCTTCATAAACATTTATTATCTTTAGGGCATGAAGAATTTAAATTTCAAGCATTTATCAATTGTTTTGAACATATTCTATGGGAAGAAGGATAATGTAATAATAGAAATAGGACCAATACGAATTTTGAGATGTTTAACTCATTTAGGAAAATGACAAAGATGAACCAACTTGAATTTTATTGCATACTAGTATTGAGAAGAAAATAATAACAAGACTTATATTCCAACTTAATGTGAATTAATCAAAGTGTAGGAAACTCATAACAAATCTACCCAAGTTGAAATCTATCTCATTTTGGAAAATGGAAAATGCAAACTAACTTCAAAAATCCCAATGCCTCTACAAGAAAATTATAGTAAGCCTTAAGGTCCAACTCATTGTGCAGTGATTGTAGTTGGGGGTAGTCATAATATTGCAACCAAAGTTATACGTCCAACAGAGAAGACATGGAAAACATTCTTTTAACATTTACATGGCACATTCAAGCACAACCAATGTTTTCAATTAAAAGTCATAAAACATCTAATATTCATTATTAAAAATTTTGGTTTAGGGTTTTCTATATTGTCTAATACTTCTATTAACTAATATTAGCACATTTTTCACTTGATTGTAATTTTTGGTTAAAGGGGTCCAAAAAAATAGGAAAAATTCAATAGGTTCTAGGTTTGAAACACAACCATCTGAATTTGTTGTTGCAAGATAAGTTGTCTTACTTTTGGTTCCTTAAATTTCCAAAAAAATCTATAATGGTTTGAAATAAGAAGGTGTCTTCTTAAAAATGGCAAAAAAAATTAATAAAAATATTTTGTTTGGAGAAATTTTTGTGTGTTGTTTTCCCATTTTCCCTTGTAGGTCCAAGATTTACAAATGACTGCGATTATTGTTATAAAAAAGTTTTTCTCCTACAAAACATGAATATTATGCATCAATCTGTAATAGCCCCTGATTATTTCCCCTTTCCACCTACATGTTAGAGAGTTGTAGTTGACAGGGATGGCAGTTATAAAAAAGATTTTTCTCTCTCTTGAAGAACATGAGTGTTCTGCATCAACTATTCCAATAGTTTATCAGAAACCTAATGTTAATCTTTCTAATACCTTTGCTATGTTGGATAATTTTGAAAAAGAAACAAGTCCCTCCAATCTTATGCATCTTGTAATAGAGACTTTTGAGAAAGGGACAAAGTCCCTTCAATATTTTGTATCTTCAAATGCATTGATTTATATTTCAAAATAATCATGCATGTCTAAATAAAATATAAAATTATAAACTATGTGCTTAATTGTGCAATATTCAACTTTAGAGAGAGTAAATTTTCTATTAGAGCACATGTAAATCATAAAATATTGCAAGTATATCAAATGAAGAATAGGAAGTATTAGCTCAACATCAAAACATGACTACAAATTTTGTAATTGGAATAATTGGATCGATTATCTTAACATCAAAACATAACATCAAACCTTGTATTTGTAGTGGAAAATCTTCCTGTGAAAGATCCCCAAGGAAAGAGATTGATAATTTACCTAATAGTAATTTCTCCTTTCTCAAATGATGATATGAAATGCCCTTTTTGGAGATAATTTTGACAGAAAAATTAATTACATACCTCACAAATCGGATGTTAACCATCTCTAGTCATAAATCATTATAAGAAATTAAACAAGAGCTCACAAATTCCATAGTTGTTAAAACTAAAAAATTACAAAAACAATTTGCATAAATATCGGCCCATAAAAAGTAAAATAGGCCGTAACACCTTATTTTCTTTCTTATGCAAAGGATTTACTTATTATAGATTGTTTACCCCTATTCAATCACTATTAACAGGTAGATAAATTGTGAAGGACTAGATGATATCACATTATCACGAAACATTGACCTCAATGTAACATACTATTAACATCACATGTGTAAACAAGATGTTCTTGGCTATAAAAAAGGAAAAATAAGGTTTAATCTTTGCAAAAACATCAATATTATGGAAAAATTTCATAAGAAGAAAGGCCCAAAAATTATTAATTGGAAGGGAAACATTCTGAGATGTAATCATGAGCCAAAATATGATTGACATTAAGCTTGTTTTTTAACCTACATGAACTTGGAATGGTTTTATAATCTATTTAACAAAGTGGATATGAAAATAACCCATCTACAATTTATAATATAGTAGGTAGCCCCAACAAAGGAGTATGTATGTATACATTAAACCTATGAATCAATTCATTTAGCTAAAATTTAGAAATAATCATACCAAAGTGGAAAATTCTGCAACAAAATATAGTCAATAGAAGAATTACATGGTCATTGACTCATCAACATCAATCTCGAAAGGCACCTTCAGAATTACAGTCAATATATAGTGTACACAACCTCAAAATATATTATATGATATTAGTGAACAATAGACACCCAATCCTTAAACCAAGTCTTTCACTCGATATTTTTAAACAAATATATCCACACAAAAATGACAAAGAAGATGTTATCCAATTTTTCCCCTTGGGAAACATTTGATCAAACAAAACCTTGCATAGAAGGAAATGGAGAAGTTGGTTCAATCATGTAAGCTCACATTTCAATTCAAAAAATTAGGTTGCAGGTAGGCTCGACAATAGAAAGACAAGGTCAATAAATGAATGGCCAAGGTAACATCAAAGGAGATCAGAGTTCAAGTGGAAGAATGGAGAAAGGATCAAAGTTTTAGGACTTCACATTTTTGGCATTTCAGGGGATAAGGAAATGTTTTTTTAAAAAAGTTGGAAAAAGTGAGAAAAATAGCTCGAAATCCAAAATTCGAAAGTCCAAAATTCCATAATTTCATACTTCAGATTTTTTAAGATCTCGATGAGTACAGGAAGGTGAATAGTGCCAAAATTTTTGAAACCAAAAGTTCCAAAACTTTGAAACTCCAAAATTTCGTAATTTCAAGTTTCTGAGTTTCAGAGATAGGAGATGACCAGGTGGAAAATGGATCAAAAACCCCTGAAATCCCAAAAGTTCCAAGTCTGAAAGGATTTGGATTTTAGAGGTCAAAATTGCTTTTTGGGTCAACGCGGAGGATTTTCAGACTTTCAAAGGTTCTGATTTTAGGATTTTGGAGGTATCAATTTTAGAGGTTTGTTTCAGGGATTGAGGCAAAACAAAGTCTAAAAGGTCAAAAGTTTCAAAATTTTGAAATTCTGAAATTTCAGACTTTTAGGTTTCATAGTTTTGGAGTTTAGGAAGTTTGGATCACCAAAACATAAAAGATATGACAAATTGTCTAAAATTACGAACTCTGAAAGTCCAAAATTTAAGAGTTTCAGGTTTCAGAGTTTTAGAACTCTCAAGCAGAATTCGTTGATGAACACTAGCTCAACTTCTGAAATGTAAATTTCCAAAAATATGAAATTTCAGAGGTTGAATGCATTTTGGACTACGAAAAAGAAAAATCAACAATTTGTATTTTTTGCGAGAATGACACCCGACTTTCATATGGCCATAAATTTTGATTCATAGATCAGATTTACACAAGACAAGACTTATTGGAAATCTCATAGGGTCCTCTACTCAAGTGGAATTAAGTTATTCAAAATTAAAAATGCAATCCGATATTTTAAAGGGTGTCCCGGTTCCGACCTATAACTATAATAAAGGTATGGGCTTCCTTTCTTTACCAACAAGACATAGTACATGGAGGCATGGGTTTTGTAGGGGTGTCCATCACTATTGCAGGTAATTTCAATGCATTCTAGGGTGGTTGGATCAAGAATTTTAATTATTTTATCTCTTTCTCTCATTCTTTCTATATATTGTAAGGAGGGGTTATTTTCTAATGTTGGAAAATTTGGCTTTGCATCCTCCCTTCTTCTCTTGTCTGTAAGTGAATTTTTGGAGTTCAAACCTACCATCTAGACTATAAAACAAAATCCTACCTCTTGGCCTTTGTAATGCACTCTATCAAATTTTTGGAGCAATAAAATAAGTCTGTGGATGATTTTAACCCTCTCTCTTATTCATTGCCTTCCTCTTATCTCTCATTGCAGTTTTGGTTATCTGTGCATGGTGTTTGTATTACATTTTTAATGGTTTGTATTTAATTTTAAAGAAGGTGTTTATCATTCCTTTGGTTCCTCACCTCTGTTATTTTAGGTTTATTTTATTTCCATCTTCTTAACCCTGTCTCCTTGGCAATTTAGAGTAGATTGTAGAGTAGATCCTCTACAATTCAAATCAGGCATAAGAATAGAGGAATAGGAATTGACGTACATCTGAAGAGCTTTCTAGATTATAAAGTTCCACACTTTGGAAAAAGCTTTATGTTATGCAACCACATTGATATTTTCAACCTATCGCATTTCGACATTCGAGAGTGTTGTGATTACGCATCAACAATTTTTGTACGCCCGGTGGGACCAAGAGGTCATTCCATAAGATTTGAAGGCATTTTCATCATTTTCGGACATAGAAATTGCAAGTTCACCAATTTCAGATTTTTCACCTCTCAAGTTGAACTCTAAAATTGATTCTCAAGGGCTTAACTTGCTCAAAAGAATTCCAAATTTCACCAGTTGATAGATCGGGAGCTAATCTTAAAAAGGATATTTTTATTTTTTGGAAATTTTGATTTTTGAGATTTCGGGTTTTTTGAATTTCAGGTTTCCTGATTTTAGGATTTCAAACATCTCAAGATTTGGGAATTTCAGGTTTCATGATTTCGAGAGATTTCCAAACTTCAGATTTGAGAGTTTCGAGACATTTGTAGCTCTTGCATTTTCGTGTTTTTGGGACTGTCATTTCATAACAAAGTTCAACCTCCATAATATCAATCACATAGGTTCTTCAAATTTTAAGCTTTTAATTTTTTCAAGTTAGTGTGTAACTTGGAAAAATCCAACCTTCGAGGATCATTTCCCAACACATCCGATAACTCTAAGGGATAAAATTTAGCGGTGTAGTAGTACAGTCTTCCTAAGTACATGAGAAGATTTCAAAGTAAGTCTGAGACTAGATAAGAGGACTTTTTTCTACTTGTAATTATCACTACTCAAAGGAAGGAGAAGAAGAAGACCAAAAAGATCACCATCTTCACCTAACAAGAATTTATCTACACCTCCACCTGGTAGACCTTTTCTTCAATCAACGAGATTTCTTTAACCAATCAAGATGGTGTAACCCAATCCCTATGTCAACTTCATAGGAAGTAGCCCACTTTCCCTAAATCATACTATTATTGAACACATCAAGGACATCGCCAATGTCTATCCACTTCATGAAATCAATGAAATGGATATTGTTGTCAAGTTGTTAGCTTCATCTTTTAAAGGTAAATATTTTTAATTTTTTAGGAGCCTAACAATAGGTTCTATCCAGAATTGTGACCATTTGTGTAAAGCTCTCCACAATAAATTTTCTGAAAAGGGAGGTAATCTGTCTTTATTGGAACAATTAACAACAATCAAGAGGGATCCTAATGAGTAAATGACATATTTCTATTTCTATTTCTAATGAACATGGGACCGGATTATTATAACTGTTAGACCAACTATAGATGAAGCATTCCTCTATTTCTTGAAGGCTATAAAATTAGATAAATCCATGATGATGTAATCAATGGGACGAATATCTCTAACAAGAGCCTATAACATTGCTATTAGAGCTAAAAAATTCTTGATTAAAGTTGGTAAGCTAACAGCAAGGCCACCAATTCTTCTTTATGTAGACATGGGAGCTCCTACAACTAGTCATACACTAGATTTGAATCCCATTCCACTTCATAGAAATCAAAGAAATAATGAGGCATCAAATTCTTCAAGAATTTCAAAAGAGTTATACGATGTTATAAAACAACTACATAACCTAGGAAATGAGCTAGTGACTATTAAGAGACAACAAGCTCAGAGTTTTAGACCATATCAGCCTTAAACTCATTATCAAGCTAGCCCCCATACTAGTAAAGTAGGCCACCAACTCAAGTTGTAAATCAAAACTCAACCAAGGACAATCTCAAACAAATATTTAACATTAAGAGCCTTGGTTCCAACACAAAATAACATGGCACAAGAGTACAAATGGTGTTACCCCTGTATTCTACCTCTCAATTAATAAAATTGTTTCAATGGTTCATTGAATCAGGATTTGATGGTATAGACCATTGGTGTTTCCCAAGAACCAAGTCAAGAGGGAAATTAGCAGCAAGAAACTTAGTAAGAGGTGCATCCAATAGAAACTATGCTAGTTAATTGGAAAACATAAGACTTCTATGGAATTATCTAAACACCTTTTCAAGGCATTGTTGATAACACATGGTCAAAGAAGAGAAACATAGAAGAGGGTCAACCATCTAATCTAGTTTTTTCTCATCCCACTCCTACTCAACAAGTAGTTAGTTGACCAAGTGCAGCCCTGATTGTGTAAAATTAGCCTAAGGCACCCGTTTTTGTAGCACATGTGCATGTTCAAAATATAGAAAAGGTTATCCCAAGTAAGGGGAAAAAAGGATAATTCATACCCTTTCAACATCATCTATGAGATGAAGAAAACACATGTGAATGTTTACATGTGGGAGTCACTAACATTCCCAAGACAATGAGATTTACTATGAGCTACAATGGATAATTGGTTTACCTCGAATAGATCAAACCAAAGTCAAGAGAAAGTTCTCACTAATGTAGTGCAACAGGGTGGGAGTCAACCAAGTAAAATTTTGAAGCCTCCATTATTTTATGTGTCATTGATTTTCAGGAAAAACTTAGTGCACAACTGCATGATAAATTCAAGGGCAAGTAGCTCAGTAATGCAAAAGTAATTAATAGATCAATTGTGTATAAAGTATGAACCAGTGCTGAAAGGAGTTATGTAACTAGGTGGAATAGTAGTAGGAATGGTTGGGTTCATCAAAGGTTTAAGTCCTATACCACATGTTTTTCCTAATGTCATAGTCTTATAGGATGTGTCTTTAATCGTCTATCCTCCACTCTTTATGTTGTGTCTATCAAAGGGATTCACCACCAAAATTGGTGGATATCTATCTGTGGATTGGTCACACATGCTTTTCAGAAGAAGATATGGAGATAAGGTGACCATCAAATCTGAGGCAATTGCACAATTTCACATTGAGCCTCATGTGCCTAGCTCAATCAATGAATTTTTCTCATCCTTTGATCAGGAATAATGTTTAAATGATCTATAAAAAGTACGAAGTTTGAGGGTATTCCATATTAACTCTAGAGGAATGGGAAAACAAAAGGCATGCATTTTACCCATACAAAGAAATGCAAGAATTTGAACTAGGTGTATATTGTGTGCACAAAGAAAATTCACCCATTCCTAACATCACAAAGCCAAAAAATAAAGATGACAATGAATTTTGGCAACTGTATTTCGATGGTTCAAGAAGCAAATAAGGTGTTGGAGGAGGTGCAATTTTGGTTTCACCACAGAACATCAAGTATTATTTAGCTTTAAGATTTTAGTTTGCATGTTCGAATAACACAACTGAATATGAGTCTTTGATTCATTTACTTCATTGGGATTGGAAAATAGGTATATAATCTTCAATTATTTGGTGATAGAAAGATAATCATAAATCAAGTCAAGGGGAAGCATGCTGCAAATAATGACCTACTCTAGAGCTACAAAATTAGGGTATGGGACCTAATCAAGGATTTCAAATCTTTTAACATTGTTTCCATACCCTGGAAGAAGAATCAAGTTGCAGATAGGCTTGAATCATTTGGAGAAACTTTTGATGTGGTTGATAGAATTAAAATAGACAAAACATAGCCACATATCCACATGATTATAAGGCTAGCAGTTCCAGAAAATAACACAAGTTGGAAGGTATTTGAGAATGATCAATAGATCATTTATTTATTGTAAGAAGATTCTAAATTCTCATCTATGAATCAGGACAAATTAGAGCAGCAGTAAAAGGATCAAGTAGTGCAACTGCAAGGAAAAATAAGGTTCTCACGGGATTAGTGAAACTGGAGTCAATATTCAATCCTAATGACCAATTTCATAAAGAGAAAGCCAGCATAGAGGTTAAAGGAGATGATTCATAATCTATTTCAGTTTGGGAAGGAAAGACACTCCAAATCAAAAAATTTCCACTTACCAAGAAAGATACGAGTTCACACAACTATTCCAAAAATTTCAAGATGTCTTCTCCTAGAGCTATGAGGACCATGCGAGGATTCAATCCGAAGTTGGCATAATATATAATTAAACTGGACCTAGATGCTAATCCCATCATGGAGAAGCAAAGACAAATTAACCCACAAATTGAGCCTCTCATGAAGAAAGAGATGAATAAGCTGATAGATAAAAACATTATATTTCCAATAAAGAACTCAAAATGTGTCACCAACTTGGTTCCAAATCGAAGAAGATTGGGTAATTCAGGTTGTGTGTGGACTTTTGAGACTTGAATAGGGAATCTCTCAAAGAACATTACACACATCATTCAATGGAACAAATCTTACAAGTAGTAGCTAGATCAGAAAGAATCTCTCTCCTAGATGGCTACTCAGGGTATAATCAGATAATGGTGAAAGAATGTGATAATTTCAAAATGGCTTTGACAACCAAGTGGGTGACCTATGTCTACAGGAAAATTCCATTTGGATTATCTAATGATAGAACCACTTTCCAAAGGGAAATGGACATGGAATTCCAAGGGTTGATCAAAAAATAAGTACTAATATATATTTATGATATCAATGTGTTCTCAAAAAATGCAGCGGATCACCTCTTTTATCTGAGACCGGTATTTCAAAGATGTATGAGATTTGGGGTATCATTGAATCCCAAAAAATGTGTATTCCTAGCTCACGAAGGAAATATCTAGGCCATATTGTGTCAAAAGAAGGATTTATAATTGACCAAGAAAGAGTTGAAGAAATTCAAGCATTTCCCTAGCCAAGTCATAAGAAGTATCTTCAATGCTTTTTAGGAAGGATCAATTTTGTCCACAGATTTGTGCAAAATTGTTCCACTCTTGTAAAGCCAATAAAGTTGATGATGAAGAAGAGTATGGCATTTTGGTGGACAAATGAAGGAAAAGCAAACTATAAATCAATAAGAGAGATTATATCTCAAGTTGACACACTCATCAATCGAGACTTATCTAAGTACTTCATGCTCTATGCCTTTGGTACTGGGGACATAATCTCTACAATTTTAGTGCAACAAAATAAAGGGGGATCTGAACAGTCAGTTACCTTCTTTAGCCAAATTTCTGAGGTATAAGAAACTAGGTACTCTTTTATTGAGATGCATGTCCTTTCATTTATTAGAAGTTTGAATAAGTTCAAACACCTAGTTTAAAAAAAAAATCAGTTGTTGGTTTCTCATTTGAGATTCAAGGAGTTCCATCTAAACAAAGATCAGAATGATAAATGTGCAGGGTGGATCAGTCATGTCATGGAATATGAAATTGAAATTAAGGTCACTAAATTGGTCCGTGGGAAGGGATTATGTGAATAGTTAGCCTTGAGTCAACAAGTTCACGCAGGTGATGAAAATGAAGTCATTTTGGTAGTACAAGATGGCCAAGAACAGGAAAATATAGATTTGTCCACTCCTTGTTAAACTTACAACACAATAAACTTCCTACAAATGATACTTCATATTACAAGACATCACATATGTCATTGTTGATGGTGTTTTGTTCAAGAAGGAAATCAACGGAGTTTTATTGAAATGCATTAGAATAGTTCAACTAGAGAAGTTATTGCAGGAGTTCCACAATATAGAGGTCGAGAGGTCATTTTTTCCATGGGTAACATCTCTCAAGATAATGAATGCGGGTTATTATTAGCCCACAATGTTCAGAGATGGTGTATACTTGGATATAAAAGTGTAAAGAATTTGCATTCTTTACGAGCAACGAAAGAATAACAACATTTCCATTGCACCCAATTTTGGTTGAAAATTCCTTCATGTAGTGGGGATTGGAATTCATTGGGGTCATCATTCAAGATTCAAGCCAAGGTCACGGTGGATTCTCACAAAGAAAAAACTATTTTACCAAGTGGAAAGAGGTGGTAACACTCAAAAATGATAACGAGTTTAACACACTGGACTTAGTGACAAGGTTTGGTGTACCCTCCACTATCATATCAGAAAATGCAATGTTGTTCCTAGGTACGAAGATCACAAAATGGGTTTTCAAGAATGGGATCTACTTGAACATCTCTTCAAATTATTACCGATAGGGTAATGTGTAAGCGAGTCCACAAACAAGAATTTTCTAAGAATAATCAGAGGCCTATAGATGAAAACCAAAGGACATGGCATACCAAGCTAAAGTCAATGTTATGGACTGACATGATCGAGACAAAATACGTCAACATGTAATTTCCCTTACAAGTTATTCTACGAGAAAGAGGAAGTGTTTCCTATATCACTTGAGCTACTCACATTGGAGCTCATGAAGTAGTTGGAGTTGTTTGAGTTTGAAACAATGGAGGCTAGGTATGCAGAGCTAATGGAATTCGAAGAAATTAGAGAACATGTAGTTAAAATGATAGAGAAAGATCAAGCGTTAGTCAAAAGGATTTTTGATAAGAAAGCAAGATCAAGGACCCTCTAAGGAAGGGGATCTAGTTGTATAGTGGTATGCAGATTGAGCAAAACTAGAAGGCATTCAAAATTTGATGCCATGTGGAGTGGACCCTACATGGTCATAGGATGTAAAACTAGCAATGCCTTCTAATTGTATACATTAGAGGGATAAAAACTCCCAATTACGGTTAATGGGATCTACCTTAAACATTACTACTAAAAAGAAAAGTTTCACCCTTGTATATGTTAGCCTAGGTTTTTAATTCATCTAAATGTGTATGCACATTGTCTTATTTTAGATTAGGTTTTTCAATTTCCCTAAGTGCTTTGGCACAAGTTTTTTTGTTCCAAGGTTGTATCATTGTGCAGTTTGATGTTCCTCCAAGTGAAAGTTGTAATAGAGAAGAATTTCACACTAGTAGGAAAAGTTATTGATTCAAATGGAAAACAAATACACAACAACTAAAACTAGGTTTTGGCATATTCCATTTAAGGGATAGGTTAAAGTTCCAGTCAACACAATTTTTACTCTCATGAACCTCATTTTAAATATTTTCTTAGGAAAATTGATAGTGCGGGAAGCCAATAGGTTATAGATAAGCGGGTTACAAGTAGGTGGGAAAAGATTCAAGAACAAGATCATACACTCAAAATTAGTTATCGTAGCCATCATTCATAACTTCATTCCCAATGGATACTTTGAGAAACTTTGCCCACAATTTGATATTTTGACCTTTCATCTAGGAGGAAATGGAGAGGTTGTTTCAAAGTGGTATGAAAACATGTGAGCTCACATTTCAATTCTTAAAATCAGGTTGTAGATAGGCTCGACAATGGAAATGCAAGGTAAACAAATGAATGGCCAAGGGAACATCAAAGGAGATCAGAGATCAAGTGGAAGAATGGAGAAAAACTTAAATTTTTTTGATGACTTTGCATTTTCAGCATTTGGGGGACAAGGTGAATCTTTTTGAAAAAAATAAGGAAAAAAGCCCAAAATCTAAAATTTTGAAAGTCTAAAATGATATTTTATCCTCTTCATTCACTTTAAAATCAGTATTTCACAAAGCTAATAGTCTCCCTATGCAGGTACCATTTTTGACATAGTTTTTACTTTTCGGAATGGTTCAAGTCCACGGAAGGACTAAATTTTGATGTTTCAAATCGCTTTTAATGTAAATTCAGGATTTGATGTCCACAAATTTACATACTTTCATACTTTGGAGTTTCAAAGATCTCAGTGAACAAGGGTAGTTCAACAGTGCCAAAAGTTCTGAAACCAAAAGTTCTAAAAGTTTGAAATTTCAGGTTTTGGAGTTTTGGAGATAGGAGATGACCAAGTGGAAAATGGACCAAAAACCCCTAAAATTCTGAAAGTCCGAAGTTCGGAAGGATTAAGATTTATGAGGTCAATCTCCCTTTCGGGGACAATATAGAGGGACTTTTGGAATTTTGGATGTTCCGGTTTTGGGATTTTGGAGGTCTCAGTTTAAGAGATTTGTTTCAGGATTGAGGAAAAAAATTCTAAAAGGTCAAAGGTTCTAAAATTCTAAAAGTCCAAATTTTTAGACTTTCAGTGTTTAAGAGTTTAAGAGTTTCGAGGTTCGGAGTTTTGGATGTTAGGAGCTGCAAAACAGAAAAACATGACAAAATGTCTGAAATTTCAAACACTAAAGTATAAAATTTAGGAGTTTCAGGTTTCAGAGATTCCGAACTCTCAACAAAAATTGGTGGATGAACAATAACTCAACTTCCAAAATCGAAATATCTAAAAATCTGAAATTTCAGAAGTTGCATGCATTTTGGACTCCAAAAAAGGATGATTAGCAATTCACATTTTTTTCAGAATGACACCCCAACCTTGAGATAACCATAACTTTTAACTGGGAGTTCAGATTGACACAAGAAAGGACCTTATGGAGAGCTCACATGGTCCTCTACTCAAGTAGAACTAATTTATTTAAGATGAAAAATGTAATCCACCATTTTAGAGGGTCTCTGGGTTACTCACCTACCATAATAATGAAGGTATGGGCTTCCTTTTTTACCTAATAAGACATTGTACATGGAGGCATGGGTTTTGCGGGGGTACCCATCACTATTGTATATAAATAAAATGCATTATAGGGTGGTTGGATCAATAATTTGAATTATTCTATCTCTTTATCTCATTCTTCCTATATATTATAAGGCGAGGAATTTTTCTAAGGTTGGACAATTCCGCTTTGCACCCACCCTTCTTCTCTTGTCCTGTAAGTGAATTTTTTGAGTTCAAACCTCCCATCTTGATTTTCTAAAGCACAATACTACCTATTGGCCATTGTGATGCACTTTATCAAATTTATGGAGCAATAAAATAAGTCTATGGATGATTTCAACCCTCTCTTGTGTTAATTGACTTCATCTGATCTCTCATTACATTTTTTGTTATCTATGTATGGTGGTTGTATTACATTTGTAATGGTTTGTGTTTAATTTCAATGCAAGTGTTTAGCATTCCTTTTGTGCATCACCTCTGTTAGTTTAGGTTTATTTTCTTGCAATCTTTTTAACCCCATTTTTTTGGCAAGTTAGAGCAGATTTTAAAGTAGATCCTCTACAATTTTAATGTGTGTATCATAATAGAGGAATAGGAACCGGCCTTCATCTAAGGAGCTTCCCAATTGCAAAGTCCCACAATTTAGGAAAAGCTCCATGTTTTACAATCAAAATGACAATTTCAACCCATCAAGTTGTAGACATTCGGGGTGATGTGATTACGCATCAACAAGAGAATCATGAGGAAATATCATAGTTAATACACTAGAATGTAAGGATCCATTTACATCTCTAAATGGAGTGTTCGAAATCATAAAAGTAAATAAAAAAATAAGAGCATATTCGTACACAAGGCCAAGTCTAAGATCAAAATACTTTTGTAGTGAATCTAAAGCTCTATACAACTAAAAATACAAATCCCACAATTAAATTTAAGATATTTGTGTTACTATTCCACTTATCCCTCACACCTAGCCTACCCATCATTTCTAAAATCACATATTAAACGTCGATATAACACACAAGTCTAGCAAGAGACCAAAATAAACTAAATGAATTAAAACCAAAACCTAAATATGCATAAAATCATTGTAATTTATGAAATTTCAATCCAAACAAACTACTATAATTAAAATCAAATTAGTGGCACATAGGAAAAGAGTAAAAGGCATGTACTTTTTCTTTTATTTTTTAGCGTATTATTCGACACGATTTAAATCTCTGAATATCCTTTGAAGTTAAGTAAGGTAGGGAATTGTTGTTAAGGTTATGGCCTAGTTAGCACCCCTCACAGGATAATGAAACTAAAATAGGGAAGCTTTACACTTAAATTAAATAGTGTTTAGAGTTATATTTCTTGTGTTTTTTTAATTATTCAATAAATGTAGGGTTAAGGGGTTCCAAAAAAAACTATGCATAAGATCCATTAGTACCAACCTACAATAAAATGAGATAAAAATACTTCAAAAAAAGGAATGAGACTCAAAAAATAAAGCTTCAACATCCTGGAATGAGGGAATCCACTGTTAGCGAATTAATACATTTTGTTTGTATTTGTTTAATTAACAGTTATTAAGTTCATTTCCGCCACGGGCTCCCCCTCTCGCTTGCCTATAAAGGTGTCTCTCTGTATTCTGAGACATAGCAATATTCAAATCATTATTTGGAGCGCCTTCATTGGTATCGGAGCTGAGCAAGATGTGGCCCTTCTGCCTCTTATTACGAGCATGCCATCGGGATTTCTTGGAATATCCTCGACCAGAAGTGCTCTCTTCGCCAGAGTTTCCATACTTGCGACCATTGTAATAACAGTTCACAGTCGTGTGCGTATCCGTGGAGAAAATGTGGCACCACCGATCCGCCTTGTGATTATGTTGCTTCTGGGGTGGCCGCTGTGGTGGCCGCTGTGAAGATGGCTGCTGAGCATGCTGCTTCTGATTCTGGGGGGCAGATTTCCCTTTCCGAGGCTTATGTTTTTGCCTCATGATGAGAGCCTTGTCTTCGAAGGCTTCTTGTACATTTTGCATGGCTTCTTCTTGCTGGAGATAATTCACCAGGGTTGCAAAACTCACCTCCTGTTGAGTGATTGTCAACGTGGTGATCAATGTCTGAAACCGGGAAGGAAGAGCTCACAGGGTGAGTGGGACTAGCAACTTGTCATCCACTGGTTCACCGAGTGCAGAGAGTTCTGCACGTAACTCAGCTACACGCCACAAGAAGGCTTCTACTAATTCACCATCATGCATACTCATCGTATGAAGCTTTGTCTGAAGTTGCAACTTTGTCGTCAGATTCTTAGCTTCGTAGATGGTACACAATGCACTCCATGCCTGAGAAGAAGCGGTTGCTTCCCGAATGTATGGCTGCACCTCATCAGAAAGACTCAGGGTGATGAGCATTAGCACTTTCGCATCAGCCTTTTCATATTTTTCCAACAGATCATCGTCTGTGGGAGGGGCGTCTTTGCCAGAGACAATCCCCCAAAGATCTTCGAATTGAAGAATCGTCCGCATTTTGGTTTTCCATGCGGTGAAATTTGGCCCTTTCAAGAGTTGGGCATCGGATAGCAATATTTTTGGAGCAGACATTTTCAAAAACTCAAAAATGTATTTTATTTATTTATTTATTTTCAAAAATGGCTACAATGCTTACTAAAGGAATCATCTAAAGATGGCTCTATAGGCTCGTGGGTGAGACGCCGATGCTCCACATGGGCATTCTATTTCATGTTCATCATCTGCATCATAACCACGTTCAAGTTCTGCACGAATCCACCGTGCTTGACATCGAACGTCGAACCAAAAATATTCCAACATCCTTGCGCACAATCTCCTTAAAAAGAATGTTCCCATGTTGTGTAGCTCGTTGACCAAGGCAAAGAACATCCCAAAGTGGTGTCTTCGTTGTCACTCAATGCCCAAATATTTGTGCATTGCTCATGTGCAGTGCTTTGTGCATCAGAAATTTGAGACATACGCGCACACACAGTTTTGCAATTTCCCATATTTGCTTACACATACAGGGGTTTGTATGGGATTTCACGTGGTTCTACAGGCAGTATGGCAGTCACAAGCACGACTCTTGCTCAGCAATGTCTCCTTTCATGGTCGCTGTCCACACGCACAAAATCATATTTCACATGGTTCCACTCTGAATCTCCACGCACAGTTCACCTTCAAGCAGCCTGACAAACAAAAATGGACAGGGAATCTGAGTCTCCTCTCCACGCACAACACGCAAACCTGCTCCTCCAACGCAGTTCTTCTTCGATCTCCATGCTCCATGCTCTATTACACCTTACATTTTTCGAGGTTTAAACCTTTGGACAAAGCTTGTGATGAAATAATCCTTGTTTAAAAAATCAGGATATTAGCAATAATATTACTCAAAATTTCTAGATTCAAAAGACAGAATGAAACCATTTCTTACCTCTATCGGTTCCTCTGCTCTCTGAATGGATGTTGAGGTGACAATGGGTGTCAAACTCGAGATCCTAATCGGGAAGAGAATCAGATTACTCACCCAAATCATTTATCATGCTATGTAGAAATTAAATGCTTTAAGCTATATTGCGAGAGGTGAGAGAGATGTTGAACTCTACATATAAGGACAAGTGCTACACTAGGTGGAATACATGATAGACACAACTAATCCAAGTGAGTGAACAATAACCCTATGATTTCAACGCATTTCTTCTAAACTCCTCTCCACCATCGATTATCTGGAATGTGTAACATCTAATAGGTCTTAGTTCACTACAAGAACACCTCCATCATATTTAAAGTAGGGTCCTTGTTTATATTCAATGCATGTACTTCAAGAAGTATCTTAAAACTCAATAGTCTTTTGAACATATTGTGAAAATATTAAATGTGTAATTGAATATAGTCATAATTTCAGCCAATGTTAATACTCTACCCTAACATAGTATCATGTTCATTTACTAAAATGTAAAGTACATATAGAGAGAATGGGGATTAGATCTATATTAGTGTCATATAGTTTGTTAAAGTTATTAAAATAATTAATTAGAATATAGTAGATATATGGGGTTATAGATCAAAGCCCAACAATAATTATGGATATAAACAAGTTTTTGGGATGGATATGTTGGTAATGATATTCTCCCTTTCTCCAAATAAAACATTGTCCCCCTCTCTAAACCTACAACAATGCGGATCTAGAAGATTCGGGCGGATATTGACAACAAAATTGTAGGTTGCATTTTTCACCTTCTCAAACAATTTTAAACACCTATATTTTTATTTAGAAAGTTTACATTTTTGGAGGATTATTTTTTCTTTTAATTTATATTTATATGCCATTTTTCATAGTTTTAAATTGGGTTATAAAATATTTTCTAAAAAATTATATTATGGATGAAATTTTCACAATTGTCTTACTTTAATTGGTTATTATAAATATAAGTAATTTTACATGGTATAGTTTTTTTAGTAGCTTTATTCAACATAAAATATACACAACTATTCAAAATTACTTTAAAAACAAGATCTTAATATAAATATTAACCACTATAAAAGTGTATTAGCAATATTTGATTATTATTTTAATTGATTAAATGGAAAACATATTTTTAATTAATTGAAAATAAGTGTAATTCCCCTTGTCTACACATTTCTGACCTGGCTTGCATGATATCAAGTTGGTCTCTTGTTTATTGATGAATGTACTATCCCTACCTGTTGCACCTAGTCATCAAGATTTTGTAGGGTCATCTTTTGGACAATGTGATTGTTTCAAATGTTTTACACCAAATTATTAGATCAAATCATTACAAATTCTTATTACCAGATGTTCTTATAAAATTTAATGTCTCAATCAAGAATTACTTGCCTTTTGGGATTTCATATTATGCTTCAGTGTAAGACCTCAAGAACCTTGAACCACATAAGTGCGTTAGTTATGGCGTGGTTTCAAATATTACATTTTCAAACTCAAATTCAAATTTATTTGAGTCGATCTAGAACTCAATCTCCTAAATTTAAAATTATTAAAATAACATATAAAATAGTTTTGCATTAAAAAAAGGGGGAAAGGAGTATTAAACACATTTTTGAAAGGAAATTTAAAAGAAACAAGGTTTGATAGAATAAATATGCGAATGTATGGAAAATGCATTACCATATATAGTTACATAATTCAATTATTAAAAAATTAAAAAATTAAAAATTAAAAAAAAGAAGTATAGGCGAAAAATACCTAAAGGTATTGAGTTAGGGTTTGTTTTTGTTCTTTAGGAATGGGTGAGTGTGTCGGGAGGTGAAGAAAAAACCATAATTTTTGGTTGCATATATCCTCTATCTTGCACCAAAGATAAGAGTTTAATATGTGTAGTGTTGTCCAATAAAGGACCAGGGAGAAAGCCTTGCGAGATATTGTAGATGTGGCTACCTAGTATACAATGTTGTAAATATGTGGATGGAAAGGGCAGCGTATGTGTTTTGTTGGACCAAATGCATTAATGAAATGTGGTCTCATAAAGGAAATGATTTTAGATTATGCGGGGATCTAACCAGATAAGTAATCTATATCAAGCATTGTTACCATTTAAAAGATGCAACCAACAGTGTCTAGGAGATCAATTCACCCTTGCTAACACATTTCCCATGGTCTGCGTTGAAATGGTGGTTTGGAGAAGGGTATGGGCATAAAGTAGGTGTGGGTTCTTTTTAGCAAAGAGCCTTAATGAGAGGAAATTTAAGGTAATGTATCCCATATAATATAAGCTTCATTTCTATTTTTTTATCATAGTTGTTTGTTTAGGAAGACACGATGGCACCCTTTTGTACATCAAGGGAAAAATAAATGTAAAAAAATGGATTTGTAATGATTTTTGGGGTGTGAGTTGTCATTTGACTGCCCAAACTTCTTGGTGAAACTCTAAACTACATCTTCAAGTGTAATTTTTAACCCGTGATGCCTATATAAAGGTTCTTACTTGGTGTTTACAGATCTACACACCCAACCTATGCATAATAAGAGTTTTTGGGTAGGGTTAAACTCATGCCAAAAATAGTTACTAACATCCTCTAGGTATGTGCATAATTGGGTATTTGATGTCGTATGACAATCCATTATAAGACAATGAACAATGGTTTTTGTTTCCTCTAACAACACCCTTTATTTTTTAAAACACAAAGTTAAGCTCAGGGTAGAGAATTATTTGATCTAATGCTCCTCGAAAATGTTACCACCATAACTGGTGCCATCCCTTTCCAACTAGAAGCAAATGGCATGGGTATTATATATGCTTTTCTTCTTGGATGAGTGAATGGAGGAGAACCTAGGAAAACATTTTAACCGTTTGTCAGAATGTATTAAAAAATGGGTTTATAGAATGCCATGCTGTCGAATATGTACAAATGGATTTTTGGAAAGGGAATGGAAAGGGAATTATAAAATCTCGAGTGAATGAAAGTCACCAGCCTAAATCCAAGATGAAAAGCCCCATGTTGTTTTCCTCTTGCAAACGTCGAATAAAGGTATGTTTTCCCCCTTTTTTCTCGTACTAAATCTTGCTTCATCATTTTTATCTTTTTGAAAAATAAATGTTTATTGATATGGAATGTAATCCAAATAATTTACAAAAAAATTTTATCTTGACATGAACTCTTAAAACTAGAAAAATAAAATCTCAAAAGTCATGTGCATGGAGCGTCACACCCAAATGTTCCAAAAAACATAAGCTCTCTGCATAACCCCTGGTAAAATGGAACACCTTAGGAAACCTTAACCTTGTTATTTGAAATTCTCTAATTCTCTTGCAAATCATGTTCATAAGTCCTCTTATCTTATCAGTCACTTATGGTGACCTAGTCATTTTAATAAAACATGATCGATTTCGGCTTATGGTTGTCACTTAGCATGTGCTAAACTAAAACCACTACCTTCTACCTCTATATTACCAACAAGAGGATTGTAACCCACCTTCATTTCAATGAAAACACCTTCAGAAAACAATTTTACAAGTGGGCTTTTAGACCCACCGGTCGATGTGTGACAAGTATCATATTAATACAATTACGATAACCGGCCCTAAAGTAGCCTTTGTAACTTGAGATCTACTTGTCGTAATTGAATTTCTTTAGTCATGATGAATTCTATATATATGGGTGAGTAAGTATGAATAATCAAACCTTGTGATTAAACTTGAAATGAGTGCGTTTGAGACCTAGCTTGTAAGCACTTTTGTTATTTTGAAATGTTTTCTCAATGTTAGCTATAATCGTATTTTTTATTCTCGTTTGAATTCTAGCCATGCGTGTGACATCAGAATATTAATGCAATGCTATATTAAATTTTATTTTATATTTTATCTTGTTTAAGTTAATTTTTAAAAGTATGGTGATTTTTCTCTCTCCACCCTCTTCTCTCTCAAGAAACGACTATGATAGTTTGTTTGATTTGAAAATGTAAATGAATTGGGAAATGTAAATTAGTTTGAAATCAAATGAAAATTGACATGAAATGAAAATGGTTGTGACTTTTGAAAGGAAACAAATGTCTCATAACTTTTTCTTTCATCTTTACTTTATCTCTCTCTCTCAAGTACAAAAATGTTAAGTGTAAATGAAAGTGAAAGTATGAATGCATGAGAAATGAACACTATCTTCTTCTTCCTCCCTCTCTCTCTCTCTCTCTCTCTCTCTCTCTCTCTCTCTCTCTCTCTCTCTTCTATTTAATTGAAATTGTTAGAAATGATAAATGTGTGGATTTATGCTTGAGTGTAGGGGATTTCCATACTTAGTCCTAGGACTGACACAATGTTGGTTGTAGGTACTCCGAATAAGAGGAATTTTTGGATGTGATATGTTGTAATTAATGAGTTTTCATTATAAATTTATATTACTCTTGTGATACATGTGTTACCATATAATAATGATATGTATTGTTGTTAGAATAATTATTCTTGGTATATTTTAAAAATGGAATACCAATGTAGCTATATTTTATAGTATCGAATTGGGTGTGAAGAATATGTTATACAAATATTAGACTATTATTTTGTTATGTTAAGTATTGGTACATTTCCTTAATAACCACAATTCTAGGTAGAATATCCTCTCTTAAAACTAAAAAAATTAAAAGAATGAGTTATAATTCTTATTTTCCTTCCTCCCCCATTTTAGTCTCTTTCCAGGGAAAGGGTAAAACATTGACCATGTTAATAAAATACTCGACCTCATTCATCACCTTCATGATTCACACTTAAGACATCTTATTAAGGACCATTTCCTTGATATTTTATGATGTGGTGCATACATATTGGGAAACCTATTATATGCGGATGAGTGAGGTTGTAGTGCCCACTTCCTTTGACACATTTTTTATTATTGTTTTTGATACTATCGACTGCACTTATGGTTATATTATAGTTTTGATTTAGCATGCTAGTAGATATCAGAGATACTAAACTATTATTGATTTTATTCTTATATGATGCATATGGACACTAGAGACATTTGATATTGATCTTGATATATTGTTGACATGATTATTTATCTGTATTTCTGACATGTGATATATTTAATCATGTTTAGTAGACCTTTGATAATTGGATTAATGTTGTGATTGTTTTGACATGGATAAAATGTGGAATGGAAATGTGCTAGAAACTTTTAGTGATATCGTATCTTGCATAGATGATATTAATTCATATATAGTTGATTTCAGATTTATATTGCATATTTGACATGAATGTTTTAATCAGCCACGAGGCCGAAGGAGGTATCCTCTGTTTTGCAGGTATATTATATTCACAACAACATCGGGGAGTGGAGACTAACCACATCGGAATTTGAGAAGAATTCAACTAGGGTCACCATGGCAACATGTAATTGTGTGTGTGTTAGAATTATTGGTTAGGAGAAAATTGTGACCTAGGGGTCATGTGTTGTTTTGTTTTAATTTTCCCTCTTTGATAATGTTAGTATGTGTTTTCCTTTAGTAATGAAATTTACATGTTTTATTATTTAGATTTTTGGATATATGTTTACCCCTTTATTATTCATGGGTTGTAGTGTCTTAATTAAGCTAATTTAAATTTGTCCTAAACTAAATAAATATGTGAGAAAAAGAGGATTTCATTTATTAAACTTGATTTACTCTTGGATTTTGTGTTGAATGAAGTGTGTTTGATTTTTGAGTGTATCACACTCTACCCTTCATGGGAAACTCGAATTTGGCCTTTGAGGCCAAATTTGGAAGCTTGTGGGACAAGTCAAACTTGTCCCACACCTCTTAAATGCCCATGTCAACCATACCTATTGGTTGGGGGTCAAATTTAGGCTCTTTTAGGTGATTTGGGGGATAAAAAGGTAAAATGTTAATTTCACTTTCTTTCAAATATATAATTTTTTCCTTTTGGGGAGTGGGCTTAGATGGATTGTGTAAGGTTCTTTTCATTCCTCCAACCAATTATTAATGGTGCTTTGGAATATGAGGTTGACCAAGTCATGTGGAGTGGAAAGGAAATAAGGTGACATCCTACTTGGAGCCACATCATCCCTCCCTCTCTTTTCTCTATTTATTGAATTCTTGTTGCTTGTTTTGGGGTTGGATGATCATTTTTAGTCTCTTGAATTTTTGGAGAGTGAGAGGATTTGGAGAGATTTTGTGGATTGTTGGAGCCTTGTGGATGCTTTCTTGATCTTTGGAGAATCTTGGAACTTCATATTTGGAACAAGCCCTACCATGGAGAGGTAGGAGCTTCACCTTAATTTTAATTATGTTATTTGTTTTATTGTATGTGTGTATATGTTGTGTTGAATTTTGTTATCTTTTTGAAATGCTTGTTGGGTGTGGGTAGGATGCCTAAGTTGGGAGTCGAGGAGACTATGGGGAGTTTTATGTAGGGAGGCATATGAGTTTTCCATTTTGTGGAGGGAGTTTTGGTTGGGTACCCCACCTTGGTTTGAGGGATGCTTGCATTTCCTTTTTTTGTTCGTGCTATTAGGGAGACATAAGAGATGTTGAGAGGCATAAGAGTTATGGAGGTATAAGGGGTACTTGAGGGAGGCATAAGAGTTGTATGGGAAATTGTGTTTTGCATTGAAGGCTTTTGGGTGGGCACCCATTCCCATTGGGAGGCATAAGTGGCCTCCCCATAGGTCTTACTCTTTTGGCTTTCTTGATAAGCCTTGTGATATTGTTGCTTTGATGTTTTCTTCTTGTTGAGTTGTTGTTGTGTTTTGTATGTAAAAGGAATGAATGTGAAATTATATGTTAAGTTTTGTGGAAGCTAGTAGTTTCCATGAGTTGAGATCTTCTCCCATTGTAATGTGGTTGGGGCTCGGGGGTCAATGGAGAGGATGGCTTCTCTTCTCCATTGGGTATCTTGGTTGGGTGGAGAGTGTTGCCTCTCCCCCTATTTTGTTGTGAATCAAGCAAATCCTTGGAGGAGCTATCTTGTTGGAGTTGGATATTGGAGTATTGTTGATGACCATGTGAAACTTTCTTATATTTTACCCATTTAGAGTGGAAGAAATTGTAATATTATATTTACTTTTGTATGACTTCCCACATCAAGTGGAGAAAATTGTTGTAATATTTTAGAAAGGAGTTTACATTTAATATTTGTATATCAAAAGAAATTTGTATTTAAATAGTTGTTAATGATATTGCATTGCATGTGGAAAGGAACAAATAGAAAGAAAGTATTTTCTCCTTATTAAAATCTTGAATGTATTATGAGAAAAGTAGTGCTTGCGCTGAAAGAGTTGAGTTATATCAATGGAAAAGAAAGTTATTATGATTATAGAGTTGTCTTCATTGTAAACATGTATTAAGAGAAAAAGGAAGAAATTATTAGAAGTTGAGCTTGTTAGTATAATAAACTTGAATGGAGAAATAAAGTCTCTTCAGCTGTTTTGAATGTATGTACATTTTATTGAAATATATGAGGAAACTAGGTTAGATTTTATTGTTTTTAGTAATGGAAATTGTATAGTAAGGAAATGAAAAAGCAATAAAATAGATTTACATTCCTTTGATCTTGTGATAGAAAGAAAGAATTTAGTTAAACAAGTAGAAATTATTCGTGTAAGTAGATGAATTTTATAAAAAAATGGAAACACTTTAAAATGACTAGAATTAACTAGGAAATGAGTAAATGAGCAATAAATCTCAATTCTAGGACTTTAAAATGAATAAAGACAACTTATAATGCATTTTTACATCCTTTGAAAACTTTAAGTTTTTGTAAAAATCTTAGTGGTGGCAGTCTCAAAACCACCGCGCAGTAGGGCAACAGTCTTGCGTTTGTCACCCTAATAAGGCGACGGTTTCACAACCGTCGTTCTTGAAGGTGGTGGTCCACTGTTTGTCACCCTATTAGAGTGGCGGTCTAAGGACTACCGTTCTTCTCTACTAGGCGGAAGTCCTATCACTTATAATAGAAATCCACAGATCCCCACTTGTGCGTGAAATTTTTCCAGTTTTCACTAATTCCTAAGTTGTAAAATTTAACCTATTACTACCAACAAGTAAAATAAAGATAAATTCTTAGGAATGGGACAACAAAACACTCAAATGGTGAATCTAAAAGCATTCTTTCATTTATATCAAAGGGGGTAGGGTTTGCCCCAAATTTAAACCCAATACACTAAAATCTTGGAATAAAAACTAGATTGGAGGAGGAAACTCCTCCCAATCCTTGAAGGAAATAGATTACATAAATAAAACCAAAACTAAACTAAGCCTAGACTAAATCTTCTTGTAGAATTCCTCCATGGCTTCTTCCCTTTGCTCCCATGGCTTCCTCCTCTCCAACCTACAAATTTAACAAAAGAAAATGAATCAAATGAGAAGAATAGAATGAGAATAGGTTTTAATAGAATTTCATAAGGATTTTAGGGCAAGGATGGGAACCCTAGGATCTAGTGGCTTAGATGGATTTGATCCAATGGTGGAGGATTGACCCTACCTTTATTAAGTATAAATGTAATTTAAATGTTTAATGTAAAATCCTTAAGGGTATGTGTAGATGGGTGAGTGGGGCCATTTAATTGCCTAGGGGTGTGATGTTCCTTTTAACCCTTAGTATGTGTAGAAACTTATTAAAGGATCCTTTAAGCTATTAAAGTAATGGATTTAATAATTTAGCATAAGGTTAACCTTGTTAGGATTGAACTTAATTGGAAAGAAGAAAATATCTAATTAAGTGAATTTAAACCTTACTATTTTCCTATAGAACTATCGATTATTGTACCCTAGAGATAATGGTGTTAACACGTAACTTTCAACTCGACCTATTTCTTCAATCGTAAAATTGAGCTAAGTAGTGTAAGTAAATTAATGAACCCTAAGGGTTAAGAACCCTTGTAACATCCTTGTACCTTAACCTTTAACATCTTTATAACTTAAACAAAATAAAAATTTAGTCATAGTTTCAAGTTAAGTGTTAGGTTAAAATGGGTTCCTAGAACGTCATTTTACGGGCATTACGAGGTGATCATGTATAGGTGATGTAGGTTTGACCATATCATGAATAAGTTAACCTCCTTATGTGTTATTTTCCTTCGTACCCTAGTTGGTGGCCAAATCCTTGAAAGATAGTTAGTGGTTGTACCTACAATTGATCTCTTATGAGATATAAATTATGTGAGTGGAGACTACATGACAATTTAATTGTGTGTTTACCCCACAATTGAAATAGGTCCTTAGGAGGATTTTGTAATACATGATATTATTTGGGATATCTCTCTTGCAACATACACTTAATACTTGTGTGAGGTCATACTTCTTATATTATTAATCCCATAAGTGTTAATTGTTATAGGAATTACATTTTTTTCAAAATGATGTTAGTACAAGACAAAAATTATCGATAAATGTAGTTAGTAAAAAGGGTAAATAATATTAAACTATGAGATCAATGCTACAAAAAATGGTATATGCCATTGAACGATGTCAAAACCAACTAAAATGTCAAATGTGATCATAAAATGAATATAATAGAGTAGATATACGCGATTAATATGCTAACCTAATGAATTGAAAAATGAAATATCATGCATGATCGCATCCTTTCTTTGCATACATGTGGATTAAACAATGATTGTAATGAAATAATAAAATGTAGCCTTGAGAATGCGATAACTTCAATTGAATACTAGGTCTTGTGAGTTAAGGAAAATGCACTCTAGTTGGACTTATAAAATTTATTAGAACCCTTGGCATAGATAGTAATATATTAAACCTAGGATCACTCAAGAAGTAGAATTTATGGTCAAAGAAAGTAATTAACTGTTTCCATTGACATTAAATCCTTAAGATGATAAAAAAAAAAAAAGTTTGAAATGTGAAATTTGTGACTTAAATTCAAATAAAAATCTCTATAATGGGAACACAAGTGTAATGTACCCTTCCAGTGTGCAATATGATTATGAAAATAAGAATTTCTAATTGGAGCAACGGATTGTGAGTTAGGAATGATACAACTTAATTTGGTAAACTACATAATTAGTTGTAATGACTTGAATATTAAAATAGTGTATTTTTAGCATTAAATAATTCTATAAAATAAACTTGGGATATGTTTTCTATTAGTATAGTAGCCTTCTTTCTTATTCCTATGAATTTTTCTCCCTATAGTTCGAGTATATTTCAAAACCAAGTAAACACGACTCTCTCAAATGAATGCTTATGTCAAATATTAGAAGACATGTGTGTGTATATATATTCTTAATCACAATCATGGTATACAAAGTTATTTGCACAAGAGAAATGAGTGAATTTAAAAATGAACCACTATGGGTTAAATGCTAAATAAAAACATGCATTGGTTGTAAAGGAATGAAGGGTCCTATCTTAGGTTTTCTTCAGAAAATTATAGTCAACTAATAAAAAAAAGGATTGTAATAAATATTTCACCATGAAAAATGATGTGTTGTGGGAAGTTCTTGTGAGTAAGTGTATATTGTAGTGGGTCATTGTTGTACTTTTTCATTTTGGAAATTTTCCTTTGAAGTGCATCATATGTTTTATGTTATATATGTGGGTCCATGGCTACACAAACATCTCATGTGCTATACATTATCCTAAGTGATCCTATGTGATGTTATGTATCAAGAAATGTAAGCCAAAAAACAAAATCCTATTATTTTGTGTGTGTATTTTTGTGTGTCAAATGTGGGCATTACATATGGTATCGAGTGAGTTTCATGGTCTTGAACCTTTGAGATGGATTGGATTTTTGATGATATTCGATGGTGGTGGTAGAGATGGGAAGATTAATGTGATATATGTTGTGATGTGAACAATTTTTTAATTCTAATATTATGAACGCAAGTGTTGTGCATGTCACTTAGTACGTATTTGTTATCATGTTGATGTGATTTTGATGAGATTATTCACTCTCCTTTTCGTTGATTTAGTGAGGAGTTAACCTATGATGTCTTTGCTGGTTTTGTGTTAAAATGTTGTTACTTGTATATTGCAAAGAGTTGGACTGTTTTGGTTATTCCATGATATATAGGTGTGTTAATGTGTTGTATGACAAAATTGGTGTATAATGAATTTGATTGTATCATCATGTCACCACCATATTGTATTGTAATTAAATATATGTTGTAATGTTATTCATTGTGTTCATCATACATATAATTAGTGTATTATGTGATGGTTCATGTCGTAAATTAGGGGCATTTGGTGATTTTATGACCATTATTGTACAATGTTTTTACTTGGGTGTATTATGTGGAGACGTGATGTATTGTAACCAGTGAAATTAATGATTGTGATATACCTTGTATATATACCATGTGTCAGACACTATGGTTAATCTACGTGAATCACCATTGTGTTAGTAATTTAGTTATGTGTTATGTTGTGAACCTTACACTACCCAACCCCAAGGGAATAAGTTGGTAAAAAGTGTATGTTGGAGATAGGAAATGAATACCATTGAGCAATCACTCACGTCAAGTATGATATTGGAGGTGGATTCTTATATAGACTAAAAATCCACCTCTGATTATTTGGTATGTATGGAAGATTGCCTAATGGGAACCATATATATTTTGTTTCGCTAACACCTTAGTCTCAGTAGATGGAGACTTGTACTATTTTATCTCTCCCTAGATGGTTTTTGTATGGATGAGCTATGTGTACCTTAACAAATGTGTACCATTGAATTGTCACTCAAGTCGAGTATGAGATAGGGAGTGGAGTTTTAGATAGATTGAAAAACCCACTTATGTTCATTTGGTATGCATGGAAACCATGTATATTGTGTTTTGCGAACACCTTAGGCTCAGTGAATGACAACCTATACTCCACACCTCTAAGAATATGTTAAGACTATTTGAGCCTTACGGGAGTATGGAGGGATGATTCATTCAAAGATGATAACACTTGTATTATTTGACATGTTATTTTGTGAGATGAGACTCGATAACTGAGTGCCAAAAACTTGATGAGTACCCATTTGGTGGTCGTATAAGGCTTGTAGTGATCGTAATGTGTTTTTCCTCTATACTTCTTTTATTCGTAAATTGATCATTATCTATTTTCTTGTTAGGAATAATAAGTTTCTTGATTGATGTGTTCTCATATTTTGGGCGCTTTTTTTGTTGTTGCACTTGTTGACCTTTTTCATCTATCATCGGGTAGGGGTACAAAAATATTTTCTATTGTTGAAAGATAGTCATTGCTAAGAAGGATTGAAAGAAAACATGCAGCTATGTGTGTTGTTGCATGGTGTAACATCTCACATATGTTTCCATTCCTAGTGTCGCTTTTAATAAAGAGATGAAGAAGCCTCAAAATATTAGTGCACAACCTTGATGATGGTTGGAACAGTGGTAGATGTCAAAAATGACACCTGAAACAACAAACACAAGTGTTTTTTGCATGATAGAAAACACAATTTTCAAAATACATGTGCATTCATTCCATTATCTCTTTATGTTTCAGTGTGATTAATTATGTATTGAGATATTTAGTTCATTCCACAATTACAATAATTAAATGCAAAAAAGATAGACAAATCAATTATACAATAGTTAATTACATTTATTCATGTTGAAATAGTTTTTCCCACACAAGCCATGGGATCTAACTCATGTGTACAGGAAAAATAAATACATATACATAAAGTTGTAAATGAATGAGGAGAGAGGAAACCCATCATTTCTGGATGAGTCTATTTCCCCATGTTACTTTCTTGCATCTTCATGCTCCTCTTTACTACTAAAGAAAATGTTGACATATTAAAAAATTATTAGTGCTCCGGGTTACTCTCTAGCCATGTACTTACAGTTTAATGTGTATGAATTTCTTTAAAAAGTAAATATGAGATGTATGATAAGGAATTGGTCTATAGAACCAAAAAGTACATATCATCAACATTGGTGAACATCTAAATGCCATGTTTTTGAAGCATATCAATGAAAATATATCAACTGAAAGATGAAAATAAAGTAGAAGTTTAAACCTCCATATTTTCTAATAATTTTATGATAAATGTAGGTACAGATTTTAAGTACTTTTGAACAAACTATGACAATTGCAGCAGTAAAGACCAAGAATAGAATTCAAGATGCACTTCAAGATTTCACAAACGAGAATACATTTTCATTGCAACATGTTTTCAAGGTAAGTAATACAAGGTTCATATTTGAGCATCAAGGTCAGCGTTTCAAATTAAGGAGGTACAATTTGTAGCCAACAACCACCCATATGCAACTGAAATTTAAGGCACTAATCGAGTCACTTACTTCATGTGTAACTAATTTGATTTAATCATTTGCTAGGCCTATGCTAAAAAGATAAAATCATACATGAAAAGGAGCTAGAATACAGATTTCAGACCGACGAACAACATGTTTTCATAAAGAAAGTACAAGATACGTCATCGGTCACAATGAAGAAAGAAAGAAATTGTGCGAGGGAAAAGTAATCCTTCATCATAAAAGAATTTTTCTTCCCAAATGAAAGTTCAAATGAACAAAGAGTATATTTTAAGACTTGCATCAAAGCACTCATAAGAGGTACAATGCCAAAATTTTCTTATACAACACGAAGAGCCAAAATTACAACAAAAGAGAAAATGTTGTTTACAATTGATAAAATCAAAGCAAAATAGATGAAGAGTGTCATTTTCAAATAGAAATTCTTGAGCCATTTTCAATAGACTTGAGCCATTTGCAAGAGATTAAAAATTACAGTGAATATAACAAGCTAGTAAGCTCATACGATGATGGAATATCCATAAGCAAAGCAAAAGATATGGGAAATTACTCGAGTTTGTTCAAGTTACGCTAATTTATGTGGGTTAATCTTCTTGTGGAGATTACACTATAGAATTCTTAAGTATTTTTAAGGTTTGTTATTTGAAGCATGGAATAGTCCAATATAGATGGAGATGGATTTGTTATTGACATGATTACACAGTAATGTCTATATAAACACCAATACTGGAAAATGGAAATAGGAAGGCAGGTCATTTAAATAATGCACGTTGTAGAGTATAAAATAACATATACTCGAGCTATTTTCAAAATCAAAAGACGTCATAGCAAAAACTATATGATCGAGCAGAAACAATGAATAAGCAACACCCAGAACCCCAAATACACAGCATGAACCTGATCTGAGGGGCGAGTTACCACACTTCAAGACAAAAACAATAAATTGATGTGAGGGAGAATATTATTTACCTTTACAGGTGTCGATCGGGGTAGTACTCGTACATAGCTATAGGCCTTCTATGGCTACTGACGGGAAAACCAAAATGAATGGCGAGCTTGAACCACACAAGTAGAGAACTCCCAATCAATGGTAAAATTTAGTTTTCTCTCTACACCAACCATGGCGGCTCAAAAAGCATGCTACAAATACGAAGAAACCATCTCGAAATCTCCTCCAATGGAGACTACCAACAAAATGTAAAACCCTAGGAATTAATGGCGACTCCATTTGCTCAGAAAAGGAACAAATACTAACCATGTCGCATTTTGAAGACCTTGAACAAATTCAAAGTGTTGGAAAGACCATACGCAGAGCACCAAGCTCGAACCCAAACTTAAACATAAAAAATGAGTTCTAAAAGAGAACACAACCAATATGCGTATAAATACAAAACTCAGGTAAAGGCTCACAAGCTCACTGTTGAATGGAAGAACTCAAATTTAGCTCACTGTGAGAACACCGAGTCCTTGGGTGAATCAAAGAATGGCCTCGAGAACCTCAAAATAGGTCGATGAGCCTATCTATCACGCAGGTTCGCAGTCAATGTGAACCTGCACAAAATTTTGACCAGTGCTATCCTTGCACCCAGTCGGCCTTGAACCGGGGACCCCCCCCTATCGATGAGCCTATATAGGTAACAACGTAATACGTTGTTTCCTTTTCCGTCAAAACTAACGGTGACGAAAAAACTAACGGCGACGTGATGGAAAATACTTTTTCCCTATTGTGCGAACTTGCGTGAGAGATAGGCCTAGCCGTGTAAATACATTTCCTAATGTGTTGACTCAGCATATAATTGAAGGGCTCAAGTCATGCCAACACATCCAAGATGATTAGCCCCGAAGTCCGATGCGGTGGATGAATCAACATGTTGTTGATTAAAGGCTTGAGAAATTTAGTGGAGATGATAAGGAGTCTCTGTCATTAAAGAGGTGAGCTCGGCGTGGAGGGGTCTCCATTCAACATTTCATGTTGATACTGAGTTTGAGGGAGGTGAGTCGGCGGTGGGTAGGTAAATCTTAAACTGAGTTGGGAATAGAGTCCAAGGAGGCAAGAGAAGAGCCACTCGGCGAGTTAGCTCCTTGCTGGCCCGTATATTTTACTACTCAAGCATTAAAAAGCGAGAATAACTCCTCCCTGTGACATGAATTAAGAGACTAACAAAATATCCCATCAGTATTAAATGAAGAAATCATTCAAAATATATGAAGAATGTTGGGAGGAGGAATTATTAAAGAGTATTTTTTTTTCAATCAAAGATTTAATGCACAATCCCAAGAAGAACAAAATGCCTGAGAGATTCAAATTATCCACCTACCCTTAGATGGTCATAACTGAGTATTTCTTAACAAAATTACAAAAGATTCATGTCATTGGAATCATGGCTTCAAGACCAATGCACATTAGTCAAGAAATTAAATAATTAATGAAGATTCAAGGGTGTATTTTTAGAAAGAGATACCAGTTCAATGGGATAGTTGGAAAGTGGTTGGGAATGTAATCAATTAGTATGGCCATCATTTTCTTTACTACAGATCATAGGATAGAAGGAGGAGTATTTCATAAGAAAGCTACCATTGATTAAATTAATTTATTGCATCTTACGGGTGGTTGAAAAAGCAATTTTGGGATCAGACTCTTCCCTATTCCTCGTTCTATATATTGTAATCTGGGTCTCATCTTTGAAGTATTTTAGGAGTTAGGAGTTTTCTTCTTTGTCTTGGTCCTTTTCTATAAAAGGTAGGGGCCTAGAGCTCTAGCCTTCTTCCTGGGTTTTTTAATAGCAATCTTACCTCTTTTCTATTGTAATATTGTGCACAATTTTTGGAGTAATATAATATGCCCTGTGGTGCATTTTTTCCATCCTTCGCATATCTTTGTTGTCTCTAATCACCTTTATTTTCAAATAGAAACTGTGCATCTTTTAATGTTATTACAATCTTTGAAGTTGTTCTTGAGTAGTTTGTGGTAGTGGTTTGTGTGATCTTCTCTATCATGTTGTGCAATCTCATCCACCCTTGTCAATTTCTCATCTTTTCCCTATTTTAGGTAGTTGTGTTTTGAGTTAACTCCATCACTTTTTGGTGCATCACTCCCGTTAGCTTTTATGTTTTGTTTCACTATTCTAACCCACATCTCGCACTACAAAGAAAAACCAACTTCTTTAAAAGTCTAGGAGGTCTCCTTAGGGTGCACGTCCCACTAACCTAAGGATTCCCATGACTCTGGCAGTTTATCTACAAGGATTATCATCAATAGTTTTCCTAGCACTCCCAGTGGGACAATTTGAAGGCCCTTACTATTTCATTTCATCAAGTTGGCATGTTCTTGGTGAGATTCAGCCTTTGGAGGCACATACAAAGCACATTTTACGACTATGTTTGGTCCGAAAAACCCATTATATGTTTGCGAGACCTTTCCTTTCTTTCCATACCTCTCATTTTCTATCATTTTATGAAGTTGTGCAATCATGGATTCATTCATGTAGTGGAATTCACACTTTCAACAAGTACAATCAACCTCAAATGAGCTTATCAACTTCTCTAAATCATCATTATAACAAGAATCAAAACCACTATGCTTACCCACATGAGCAATGCCAAAACCAGTTTGGATTTCGAGCCTACCAAGAACATGTGTATGAATATGATGACTACAGTTAGATGGAGAATACTAGGTTTATTGGAGAAAATCAAATAATGGAGGCTGGTGTGTTTCAAGCTCAGGATACTGAGAACAAATAAAATCATCCAGATTCATTGCAGGGGCACCTTGTCCATGGGAAGGCCCTTTTCCAAGACATTATAGCCCGCAGGACAAGCTTGATTTCTTGGATGAAATTTTTCCCCGACTTACACAATGGATTGAGGGTATTGAAACATATGATGGAAGTATGATAAATCCTTGTCAATGGGTAAGTCAATCACTAGTTCTTTGTTCATCTTTCTCTCTTTCACGAGATTTACCATTTAAGCCTCGTCGGGATTCAAGCCCATTATATGCTGCTCCAAATGTTGAGTTCCCTTCCCCATTTCCTAGTCTTCCATCCCACTCGATTCTTCTTCCATTTTCCCTTCACTAAAATCACCCTTTTCATACAAAAATATCTTCCACTTCCTTCTCCACCACAAATGGTTACAAAACCTGAGGTAACCCAACCCAACCTGTCCTCTTTCTATCTCATTTATATATTGGGAAGAAAGCAATACTAAAATCAATCAAGAGAAACCCGAAGGATAGTCCAGTCAAGAAGAAATAACTAAATATTGGAAAATATGGGCACATAGTTTTGGGATTGATAAGATCCCCTTGCTGGTTAAATCTATGAAAAAGGTAGCCCCGATCCCTTAGGAAGAGGAGCATGTGCAAAAAAAGAGGAAAAGCTTCTTAAAGTACAAGATGTTTCAATAGAATGCAATGACCCTCATTGTATTGCATTCCTAGAGCTTGCTACACTATTACAAGGATATATGGGGTCACCACAGATCATCATCATCAATTGTGACCAGTAATGGAGAGCTTCATGTTGAGGAGGAAACCAAATCAGATTTTGGATCCTTGAATGAAGAAGAAATCATAGGAAGCTTCTTGCTTTCTTTTAATGATAAAATTTTAGATTCTTCTTCTATTACATCTTTGCAAGAATTTGATTTTGTGGAGGAGTTTGATCTCTCAAACTTTATGTTTGAGGAGGAAGAAAAAGATGATGACAACAAGATCAAATCAGTCATCATGGAAAGGGAAATTTTAGAAGAGATAAAATTGTTTATAGGGGAGAGAAACATTCAAATATTCCTACAAGCAAGCATTGTCTTCAACAAAGTCTACAAAATAACTCCATTCATGAAGTTGAGATTCAAAGAAATGGGAAAATAAAAAGGATCAGCCCATTGGTTCCTAGGGCCCCATGCCCAATAAAATATCTAATAGCATGGGAGCCAATGGAGAAGCCAACACCGGTCATGCTCACTTTAGAGCATGAGGATGATCTTCAATACACCAAGGATCAGCTACGACACCTCCAACCAAAATATGAACATATTGAAGAGGTATTATTTTTGTTTGTTGATATCTTGGGTAGAAGAGTGGAAGTTATTTTTTCACTCTCGTTACAGGCCTTAATTATATGGCCATGGTCTTTAAAGAAAGGAAGCTATTTCTCCTTTCCTGTGATAGGATTTGTTTATCTTTCCTTTGTTTTGGTTAGTGTAGGAGTAGCAAAAGATTTGATTTCAAGAGAAAAAGTGCCTTTTCACACTATGCATGACTCATTCAAGGAATGTATGATTTGTCTCTTTTAAATATATATATATATATATTTTTGAATTGCTCCAAGTGGTCCAATGCTCGAGGATTTTTAGTTGTTATGTGTTGGTTTCTACACCGATACAAAGCGCTTAAGAGTTCACTTGGTGACCCATATTAGCTCCATCAAAACAACAAAGGACATTCGAAAGACGAAAGGAAATAAGAGCTTGAAAGAGTTCCATAATGTCCAAATTAAGGGGTGATCATCCCAAACCTCAATGGATTGCAGCAGTAGGAATGAGTAGAAATTCAAGATTAAAACCACTTTCTACTCTCACAAAAAAATTCTAGTACTTTCTTATGAGATGTGGAAAGTGCAAGAAGTGGGAAGCAGATTCTATAAAGTAAGCAAAGAACATTTTTTTGGAATCAAGGCTCAGATTAGTTCATAATAATCATGTGGACTCATGCCCAATAGATGGATATAGGCAATTGGTTCATTCCAATTAGCAATCTAATGGTCCTTGTGAGTCACCAAAATGTTATCCCATTTTTAGTCTCTTGTGAAATGGGACAAAGAGAATCTTGTATTACTACATTTAAAATATTCACCTACGAGAGAAATAACAAAATACAAAGATTTTTCAAAAGACTCCCCTTGCATCTCCAAATTACTGCAATATGCCTAACGAATCCTATAAGATTTCTAAGGAAATCTAAGTTGCTAGAAAGGCCATTGAGCTCTTGGGATGGTTCATCAAGCTCATTGAGTCCACAAACCGAGCTTCACATTGGAGGAGAAGAGCTGTAGAGAAAAAAAGATGTCTCTTGATGGAGCTCAACATGACATAAGTAGGTGAACCCTCATACCCAAATCTGAGCTAATTATGTGGCCCATCGAGTAAGGTTTTCAAGCCCTTTCGACCTAGTAAAAAGGGACCAATCCCATTCAATAGTAACCCAAGCCCTCTAGAGATGATTGAGTTACTTAATGTTAAAGGAAAGCTGATGGAGAAAGTTGAATCACCTTCACAAAGACCAGGTTGAGGAAAGTTCCCAATCCACCGAGCTATTTGAACCATCAGACGAGTCAGAGCTCAATCCGAGCTAATGCATTTAGAGGACAATCAACCATGAATTGATGGGATCAAGTTACACATAGGCACAACTAGGTCAACAAGGAAAAGGTTTTAAATGAGTTACAGAAGCCTATCCACACACATGTTCCATCTGGTTTGAAGAGGTGATTTCCCGAGAAACATCGAGGGTCAAGTCGTCTTAAGGGTCGCAGAGGTAAGTTTAAAATTTAATTAATAAGCCCACGATTTCAATAGCCTGTCGAGTCCATTATGAGAAGAGAGGGAAAAAGAGGATGCCACATTGAAGCACAGTGTAACATTAAAAGGTCGACTGAGGGGAAATCCCCAATGATGCGAGGAAGCTCCACATGGAGTAAGGACTATGCAAAGTGGCACTGATTGTGTGACCCAGTATGACATTAAGTCAACTTGGCACATGTGTGTCGCTTTGGCAAGGTGAGCTGGTTGGAAGGAAGCTGAGTTGATGGGTGTCACAGAGGGTTCAAGCGGTGCCCAACATGGTTACTCTACACTAGTGGAGATTAAACCAGATTAGTACTCTTAGATTATGGGGCGGTGATGCATTAAATAGAATTCGAAAGTGTAAATACATTACCCAATGCATTGAATTGGCATAGAGTTGATGATATCCAGTCATTCCAGCACATTCAAGATGATTAGCCTCGTAGTCGATGCACATGGAGGATTCAACGTGATGTTGAGTAAAGGATTTGGAGGGTTGGTGGAATTGATGAGGAGCTTGTCATTAAAGAGGCGACCTCAACATGTGGAAGCGTCGTCATTCAACATTTCATGCTGACACCGAGTTCGAGGGAGGTGAGTCGGCCGGTGGGTAAGCAAAGCTAAAACCGAGTTGGGAACAAAGTATGAGGAGGCGGAGAAGAGCCGGCTTCGTGAGTTAGCTCCGAGTTGGCCCATATATTTTACTACTCAAGCATTAAAAAGAAAAATAACTCCTCCCCGTGGCATGAATTAAGAGATTAAAAAAATGTCCCATCGTTAGTATTAAATTAAGATATAATTCTATATATGTCGGGAATGTTGGGAGGAGGAATTATTAAAGAGTTTTTTTTTCAATCTAAGATTTAATGCACAGTCCTGAGAAGACCAAATCCCTAAGAGATTCAAATTACCCACCTACACTCAGAGGGCCAACTAGAGCATTTCTTAATGAAATTGCATAAAAATTGTGTCGTTGGAATTGTGGCTTGAGACAAATGCACAATAGTCAAGAATTTCACTAATTAATGAAGATTCAAGGGCATATTTTATAGAAAACTATACCAGGTCAAAGAGATAGTTGGAAAGTGGTTGGGAATTCATCAATTAGTATGGCCATCATTTTATTTACTACAGGTCATACGACAAAAGGAGGAGTCTTTCATAAGCAAGGTACCATTGATTACATTCATTTATTGCATCTTATAGGTGGTTTAAAAAGCAATTTCAGGATCAAATTCTTCACTCTTCTTCATTTTATATATTGTCAATGTGGGTCTCATTTTCAAAGGACTTTAGGAGTTAGAGAGTTTTCTTCTCTCTCTCGACCTTTTCTATAAAAGGCAGGTGTCTAGAGGTCTAGCCTTCTTCCCAGTTTTATAATAGCAATATTTCCTTTCCTATTGTAATAATGTGTACAATTTTTGGAGTAATATAATATGCCATGGGGTGTATTTTTCCATCCTTTGCATATCTGTGTTGTCTCTGATCACCTTTATTTTCAAATAAAATTTGTGGATCTTTTAATTTTATTACTATCTTTGAAGTTCTACTTAAGTAGTTTGAGGTAGTGTTACTGTGTGATCTTATCCGGCCTATGGTACAAAGGCATTTACATTCCGAGTTAACTTCATCACTTTTCAGCACATCACTCTGTTAAGTTTTATGTTTTTTTCACTTTTCTAACCCTCATCTCGCACTATAGAGAAGTTCCATCTAGTTTAAAATATGGAGGTCTCCTTAGGGTGCATGTCCTACTAACGTAAGAATTCTCACGAATCTAATGGTTTATCCGCAAGGATTATCATCAACACTTCCAACCTTTGCATTCTGACCATCTCAACCATCTATCACTTGCCACCTTTATGCTATAGTCAACCTATGGTGACATTTAGGCTTTGAATAATAGTTGATGATTAGAAGGTCCTTTCATCTTTGTGAATTTACATGGCATAAATAATACTTGGTTTAGTAACATTCAGGCCCCTTTCTACTTTGATCATGCACATAATAATGATGTGGTATTTTTAATAAACCATGGCATATAGTTTTTAAAAAGACCTCAATCGAGGTTAATGCAAATAATGATTTTATTACTTGGGTTGGCCCTTTTGCATGATTACTCAACCCTTCGAATAGTTTTTTTGTCAAAATTGACTTCACCCTAATTAGGATTTAATCATTACTTGACACGTGCTCATGATTAAATTTGTGGTTGAGTAAACTAATTCAAAGTGACTTAAGTCGGAAGAAAACATGGAAACCCTAATGATTTCTTAGTTTCAACATGAGCTCAACTTGAGCATGGGAAACCTTTGCAAAATGTTTCATGGTACCATTGATATATTTTCAATATTGAACTTAAGGATCTTTTTCCATTTACTTTGATCTTTTTTTCTGCGACCATGCCACCATTGATGAGTTTTGAACCTCTCTACTTTGATGATTTTCCATTTGTGATCACTCGGGGGTCAATTCTAGGCTCAAAGATTTTTGGTCTCCATACTAGTTCTTCTTGATCCTTGGAGCATCTCTATGCTTGAGATGGTTTCGCTTATGCATTTTTGAGATCTGGTTCAAATTCTTCCACCATGGGTTTTCAATCAATAATGGTTGCCTCTAGAGGATTTGAAGTTCTATTTTTAGTAGATCTAGGTGGTAATACGTTTTTCCCTTGTGGGATTCACTATTTTTATATCTCATGGATCAATTTCAACCTTTAATTGTTTGGTTGTGAGAATCATGGAAGATGTCGGCCTTAAAGAACTCGTGAAAGGTTTTTATGTAGCTATTATCCCAATTTCCCCCCTGGCAAAATTAATCGAACACGACCCTCCACAAAAGAAAATTTAAAGGTCAGCTCTGTCGTGCGAGCTCACATTCAAATCCAACAATCAAGGGATATGAGGGCTCTACAATGGAGGATCAAGGTCAGAAAATGAGGTTAAATGACATCAAAAGAGATCAGAGCTCGAAAGAAGAAGATTGAATCAAGAGGCTCGAAGTTTCAGACTTCACATACGATTCAACTCGAGGCTTGAACTACCCAAGTATAAACAGATTTGTGGAAGGTGCCATGTGTCATCTCAGTGTAATTCTAAGGGGAGAATCCAAAGTGAAGACCCCAAATGAGCGCAGGCTCCCCACGTGGCCAAGAGTAAAAAAGGGGGGTAGAACCGAAAGTTGAACAGCTAAAGTAAATAAGTGTAAAAGACCCGGAAAATCCTCCATGTGTCTCAATGATGCACATTTAAGGGGAAAAGAAAAATGTGGCCCCTCAAAGAAGTGCAGAGCTTCCATGTTTCCTAGGTCCTAAAAAGTGACAGAGACATCTGTTAAATCAGCTATGTATGGAACATACGACGGAAGATTCCAAGTGCCCAATCGAGAATCACCAAGGGTTAAACCAAAAAGACAGTCCCCAAACAAGCACCAAGCCTCCACGTGTCCAGAGCCCTAAAAGTTACACCAGCCATTGAAAGTCTATGAACCAAAAATATGCCACGTGTCTCTTCTATACAATTTCAAAGGTAAATCCAAAACCAATTCTCCAAGCGAGCGGGGCTTGCACATGTTCCAGGTCCAAAAATTGGACAAAGCCAGCCATTTAATCAACTAAGTATAAATAAATGGTGGAATTATCCACGTGTCTCATTAGTACAAGTTCAAATGCGTAACCCAAAGTGGAGAATCAAAGGAGCGCGAGGTTTACACGTGTCTAGGGTTTGAGAAAGGCATCGGCCTGAATCGACTAAGCATCTTCAAAGGTAAATCTAAAAAAGGGTATCCCAGATAAGCACTAGCCTTCCATGTGTCCCAGGTCTGAAAAGGGATAGATTCTATAATTGAAGATTCAAGATGGGATAGAGTCAGCTGGAGGTTGCCACATGTCGACTTGGTGCAACTCTAAAGATCAACTCTGAAGGTGGTTCCCCAAACTGGTGTAGGACCTCCATGTGTCCAAGAGTCAAAATGGAGATAGAGTCAACCATTTTATCCACTAATTATAGAAAGGTGAGTGGAACCCTCCACATGCCTCACTCATGCAACTTCAAATGTAAAATTTGGGGGCATGCCCCAAATATGTGCTGAGCCACCACGTTTTCTAGGTCTAATGTATGGCCCTGCCAAACAAAAGGGACTTAGCCAAAACACAAATAAACAAAGAAAATCTATGGAAGGAGCCAAGTGTCTCTTTGGTGTAAGTTCAAAAGAAAAATCCAAAAGTGGTCCTCAAACACGCATCAGCTCTACACGTGGTAATGTTTCAAGTCAAAGCAAGAAGGTGGGTCACTGGAGGCATTTTGAATTTTTTTTGTTTTTATTTTGAAAAGGTGTAAAGTATAAAAATAAGCTACACCTCCTCTGAATCTCATAGAAGTCATGTGTCAAGCCTAAATTACATGTGGGAAGGCGGGCCTTAGAGGGATTCTTTTCCAAAAGTGGGCTGATGGTCCTGGGGAAGAATTTTTTACCCGAGTGGAAAATCCACTGTGGGCCCGATGATGAAAAATGAAAATAAGAAGGTTGCGGGTTGGTAGGGATGCATGAGACTTTTGCACTTTTATGACATTTGTAGAAAAGGCAAAATTTCAATTTCAAGCCCGTGGAGGCTTTTGGGAAAAAGTTAATTTCAGGCTTACTGGGGCTGTAGGGAAAAGGCACTAAGTGAATTTTGGGCCCATGGACCCATTCTGCAAAAATAGTTTTTCACCATTTTTTTACAAATCCAATTCAAGCATTTAAATGGGCATATCTTTCAATCCAGTGCTCGAAATTCAACAAATTTTGTACCATTGGAAAGGTCTTGACCTCGTCTATTCCATGGAAACATGAAACTTTCATTTCAATGATATTAGGTGGGTGAAAATGGGAAAAATTATTTATACTATTAATATGTGATATGATTGCTTCAACAACCATATTAGATTTGATTTGATCCGTCATTCTTCCTTCTTCGACATGCCTAACAGACATAGAGAGGCAGACTTGATATATGATATGGATTGTTGGGGCATTGTTGGCTGTAGCTGAGCTCAAAATCAGGTTTCCCTCCTCTTTTCTTCTCCTTTCTTTGTTGAATCTATAAAGGTAAGAGCTTGGCTTATTGTAAGGGGTTGGACATTTTTGTTTTACACCGTCCCTTCTCCTCTAGTCTTGCGGATGAGTTCGTGTAGTTCGTACCTTCTATTGAAACTTTAATGCAATTTTTTTGCCTCTTGGCCATTGTAATGCTCTGTATAAATTTGTGAAGCAAAGATAATAAATTTTTGTCAATGATTTCAACCATCTCTTGTGTTCATTTCCTTTATCGGATCTTTCATTGCAGTATTGGTTATCTGTACATAGTAGTTGTATTACATTTTAATGGTTTTTATTTGATATAAAATCTAGTGTTCAACATTCCTTTGGTGCATCACCTCTATTAGTTTAGGTTTAATTACTTTCATCTTCTTAACCGTGTCTCCTTGGCAAGTTAGAATAGATTTTAGAGTAGATCCTATGAAAATTTTAGATGTCCACTGAAAGAGGAATATGAACTGACCTTCATCCGGAGCTCTATTGATTTCAAAGTCCCACACTTTGAGAGATGCTCCATGTTATGCAATCACACTGAGAGTCTCAACCCATCGAGTTGTAGACATTCATGGGTGCTTGTGATTTTACACTAACAGTTTTGGAATGCCCACTAGGACGAAGAGGTCTCCATTTTTTATTGCAGCAATATTGATGTGCCCTTGTTTTATGTTTTCATATTGTAAGGAGATTTGAGATTACGCATATGGAAACTTCAAAATAGGCAGAATCCACTAGTTTCAGTAGCACAGGCTTGGCAGATTCATGAAAATAGTTCATAATAGATCAAGAACTAGAGAATAAAGATGGTTTATCTATCTACACTTGTCTCCAAACAGAGGGATAAGGGGACGAATATCTCAAAGTTCTTCATCTCCACCAAATATAACCTTTTTAACACCTCCCCCTAGTAGGTCTTTCATTCAATCAACAAGGGTTATTAGGCCAATCATAATGGCACATCCAAAACCCAATCCCTATGTCAATTTCACGGGCAGTAGCCCACTTACTCTCAATGCACAAAATCTAGTTCGATTTGCAGCATTGAAGATCATTCCATATTTCATTGGAGAGAACCAGACTACTCCTACTGCCAACATTGAAGACATTACAAATGTCTGTGTAATTCATGAAATCATTGAGATGGACATTGCAGTTAAATTGTTAGCCTCTTCATTCAAGGGAAAAGCTTTGCAATGGTTGAAGAGTCTAACATTAGGCTTCATTCAAAATTGGGAACATCTGTGTAGATCTCTTCACAATCAATTTGGAGAAAAGGGAGATAATCTATCCTTGTTGGAACAACTGAATATAATTAAGAGGGCTCATAATAAGCAGTTGAATGACCTCAACTTCAGATTCTAGCGGACGTGGGATAGGATTATGGTGGCCGTAATACCAACAGACTAAGGTGATTTTCTATACTTCCTTAGAGCTTTAAATTATGATATTGCCTTAATGATTCAATCCATGGGAGGTGTAACCTTACCTGTAGCCTATAACATTTCCATTAGAGCTGAATTTTTTTATTCAGGCTAGTAAACTTGTACCTAGGCCAACTATGCCTCTATATCCAAAACTAGAAGCTCCAAGCACTAGTCAAACACCCACATTAGCTCCCATACCTACTCCAAGGAATCACAATTTCAGTTGAAGCTTCCACCTCATCTTCTAGCTCCTCAAATGAGCTCCAAGAAGTTTTGAAAAAAGCTGTAGAACCTAGGAAACAAGATAGTGACTATCGAGAGACAACAAGCTCAGAGTTCTAGGCCATATTAGCCTCAAACTCAATATCAAGCTAGGCCCCCATACTAGCATAACAAACCACTAAGTCATGCCACAAATCAAAATTTGAACCAAGGACAACCTCAAGTTGTCAGGCCATTCCGACCATATAATCCAAATGCAACTTCAACATCAAAAGCATTAGTTCCAACACAAAACAACATGGCACATGAGTATTACTAGTGTTAACTCTGCAGTCTACCTCATTTTCAATCAACGTGTTCTAATGGTGCACTAAATCAAGCCTTGATGGTACAGACCTTTGGTGTGTCCTAAGAACCTAGTCAAGAGGAAAATCAGTAGCAAGAAGCTTAGCAAGAGACACCTCCAACCAAAACTATGTTGGTTCACTAGAAAAGAGAAGACTTCTGTGGACTTAATGAAGTCCCTTCTTAAAGTATAGTTTCCAATACACGGTCTAAGAAAAGGAATATTGGAGAGGGAAAATTCATCCAAATCAGGTAATCCATAACCCTCTGTTACTCCCAGGGATAATTTTAGTGGCAAATATTCATAATATGGCAAAAATTTCATTTTAGGAAAATTTGAAAAGGTGATTTTTTCGGAGTGGGTCGGTGTCCTGTTCGCCTAAAATTTATAGTATATATATTTTTTTGGTTAGCTTCACCTTCATTTGAAAACATCTCCTATAAAAACCTAGGTGATTCACTGGGTAGTATACTATGGTACTACCACAAGTAGCTTACCAAATTACCAATACCGTGAAGTTTGAACTCACATACTCTTAAGCACCAGAGATTGTTGTTAGCCTGTTAGGGTTAGTTGTTGATGTACGATAGGGATATAGTTGACACATGCGAAAAAGAGGTATTGCAGATGTGTGACAAGGAGATATTGTAGATGCATGACAAGGGGGTAAGCAATTGACACGTGAGAGGAATAGAGTTGACACGCGACAGAGATAGTGACACCTTGTTTATGTGCGATAGAGAGAGTTGGCGTTTGAAAAAGGTGTAAGCAATTGAAATGTGACAGGGACAGAGTTAACACATGACAAAGACAATTGATGCCTTGTTGACGTGTGATAGGGATTACCATGGTTGATGCGTGACAATAATTTTGACTCTGACTCACTGAGTCACTACTTGGTTCTTTTGCTGATGCATGACTCTATTCAGAATAATGGAAGGTGCTAGTCCTAAGAATGTGAAGACCCTAAAAGTAACTAAGAAATATCAGAAGTCACTGTTCAAGTATTTTGGAAACTCTGCTGATACAGATATTGAAACTACCAACAACCATATAGCTACCACCGAAAGAATCGAATATTGACTATGTGGAAGGTATTATTGAGGTGGACATGCATTTTGCACAATATCAAACAAATGACACCTACGATAATATGCTAGATCTTGAATATATTCTTCCTGTTGGGGTGTAACTAGAAGTGCATCAAGATATCACACATACAAATACTCAACAAAATGGAACACATAAATCAAATTCAAATTCTGGTTCACAAAAGAGGAAACTAGGTGATTGTGATATTGCTCAAAATTCTACTCAAAAAAGTAAAACATTGAAAATGAACAAGAATATGTGGACCATTGGCAGGTCATACAAGTTTGATTGGGCAGCTAAATTTCCATTTATCGAACTCTGTACAATCATCTAATTCTGAAGAGATCCCATTTAAATATACATGTACAATATGTACGTGAAAATTGGGAAGGAAACAAGAAATACAAATGAAGTGGACACTATAGAAAAACATTGTGGAAAACAATATTTGACTATAACAAGGAAGATGGCCAGAAAATCAAAACACACAGGTGGAAAAATGAAAAAGAATGCATGCATGTTAGATACACAGTGGATTATGAGGCAGAGAAGAAAAAAATGTAGACATCTCATGGAAAAGGGAGGAATGATCACATCACAAATTGGTAAGATGAATCAAACAAATCTAGATGAAAAACTCATACAATTCTCTACTTTATTTCACATACTAAAGAAAGGAAGACCGATTGCAGATTTCCTTGATTTCAAATTTTTGTATCCATATAATGGAAGGCTGAGTGTACCTCACTCTCATTGGTCTTAAAGTAGTGGATGGGAAATGGAAAATTTCCTTTCGATGATAGAGAAGGAAGATTTGAAAGAGAATGTAAAAAATAAAAATTATCTCTCTTTCAATTGATGAAGTGATAGTAGTTGACAACACTTTGCATGGGTATGTATCCACGTCTATAATTTAGAAAATCATATAAGGACACCTCATCTGTTGTGTGTTATGAAAATGGTTGAAAATTGTAATGTTGAAAACCTACATAAAATAGTTGTTTCTCATTTGAAAGATAGTGCTTTGGAATGACTGATTATGAAATTGGTACAAATTTGGTATGCATCGGAGCAGATGGTGCATCTGTCATACAGGGTCACCAAATAGGGCTATGTGTTATATTAAAAACAAAAATGGCCCCATATATGCTACCAATTCACTATATGGATCACATAATGAATTTAGCACATAAAATCGTAAGTAACCACGAAAATGTTGCTAAATTAGAAGACCTTGTAAGAGAAGTTCATACCTATATGGCTACCAGTCCTAAGTGATTTCATGAGTTCCAAAAATTTGCAATTAGAATTATAGATGGCTAAAAACTTCTCAAAGATGTTGAGACTAGATGAATCTCTTTGTATGAACTTGCATGCATAGTTTGTGAGTCTTAGAGAACAAGTAGATTTACAAAGCAAAATAATAATATATTCTCTATATCTTTCACACAATACAATAGCCTAATATATAGGCTAGAGTTTCCCTAGAATATAGGAAACTAACTCAACTACAAAATCTCAACCAAGCCTAATTATGTGGGGTGAGAATAACTCACATAACCCACACATAACAATAAATATAATAATATATTGTTGAAACAATATATTATAACATCTCTAACAATAATCTCTCAACAATAATAATTACACACATAATTATTATTCACACACATAAATATGTGAAGCACTATAATATTCCTAACATTCCCCCCTTAGTGCGAACATGGGGAAAACCTCGCCTTTATATACTTGCACTTTGCTCATGATGATCTTGTGATTTTCATAGGATGATCACAAACCTCAAGGATGGTTTTGCAAACGGTTGACCAAAAACCGAGAATGGTGGTTTTGCAATTGGTTTACCACAAACCACAAAGTGATGGTTTTGCAAATGGATTACCAACAACCAAGAATGGTGGTTTTGCTATTGGTTTACCACAAACCACAAATGAAGGTTTTCAAGTGGTTTACCTACAACCACATCATGATATGCAAAGTACTATTCTCAGCCCTCATCAATATCTCACTGCAGGGAATAACATAGGAAATTCTGCTGACATCTGTTGCTCATACATACATAGAAAAATGACATACTGGAAATGGAACATTGGAATGATGTTCCCCCTCAATGTGAAATTTCCACTTATTGAAAACAAGATCATTGCAAACTGAGGCACACCACACTGGAAGCACTAAAATCAAACTACACACACACATATCACCAAAGCTGATATGCGGCCCCATCGTTAGTAACTGACGAGAGGTCACTTGAATGACCTCCAACCTCCATTTTCCTCCATCCTCCAGTTGTCGCTGCTTAGCTTATTTGAATTTGACTTGGACGCTCAAACTTTGCATGTCAATTTTGAGAAGATAATTTTCTCCCATAATTTTAACATATTTATTGGATGTCTGGTTCACCCAAAAATACATCCGTACAAGAGAGATATTTTACTTTGGTAGTCTTGACACACTTTATTAACGACTTGACAATGAATTTTGACTCTAAAAAGAGGAAAATAATAATAACCCTGAAATCACCGACTTAAATTTTTTATGACAATTTTGTGACTCTTTTCAATTTTGGAGGACACGCTTTTGACATAAAAATTTACTCTACGAAAACGATAACTATTGACAAAAAAATACCTTTTATTAAATTTTTAGAGGACCCTATTAAGAACACGACTCTTAATAAATCAAGACTCTTTATTTTAAGAAAATCTAATGAAAGATTGGTTTTGAAATTTATGGATATCGACTCAATGACTTTAATGAAGACTATTTTAACTATATAAACTTCTCTAATTATAAAGACCAAAATTAAAAATACTTAAAAAAACAAAACTATACATGTGACAAAACTCTACAAAACTATTAAAAGACTAATTTGACACATTAGATTTTTAAAACATAAGCTCATCAAAAGAGAAAGTATGACTCGACTTTGGACCAACTACTAAACAAATACCGTTGTTCATGGCAACTTGAGTGGCCATGTAAAGTATGAGCCAGGAGTCTCATGCATTTTTCATGTAGTCTTATATCGCTATTGAGGAGAGGAGAAATTGGATCGACAGAGTATGGATATCAACCAACCAGATTCGCCACCCAGAGGAGTCTGTAGTTTTGAGTCCCACTGTGAACTGTAGGAGAGGTACGTTTTTGGAAGTTTGACTACAAATTTGGGGCTGATGGTGAATTCTTCTCCTAAAACAAGAATCCAGGAATGACCTGATAACAAGTGTACAGTTCTGCCAGTGTTGAGGATCCAATTCGTTGATGTGAAATATTATATCGAGAGATGAGAATTCATATCCCTGACAACGGTGTGACCAATGGTGCATGCACATATCATAACCGTGCTATTGAAATCTGAATGACCAGTGTTACAGTGAGAAACAAATACAGGACACCAAATTCCTGGATAAAATGCCAAATGAAATATAGTTCGTGGTAATATTCAAGTTATGGAGTCGTGAAGATTCTCTAGAGTCGAATTATCTCACATCCTTTAGCAGTTGCACCAGGTCGGGCTTGTTTCAAAGGCACCAATGTGAAACGAACACAAATCTTGTTTCTACAGGCTTCCACATGACTGCACAGGTAGTTGATAATTTGGAGGATACATATTACAATAGTATCCACGTGCACAGTAGATCAAATGCAGTCATGCATTTAAAATCAGACTTGGTCTTGGATAGCTAGCTGAAACCACGATCTATATTGTAGGATCTTGTCAGACAACATGGATGTTGGAGATACCACCCATGGACATATCAAACCCTGTGTATTCCTCCAATCATACAATATAAAACTATATTCAATTTTACAGTCACAGATCCTTACACAAAAAGACTCTCATTTTCATTGTATTCACTCTGATACCAAATCTTGGAGAACAAGCAGATTTACAAAGCAAAATAATAATATATTCTCTATATCTTTCACACAATACAATAGCCTAATATATAGGTTTGGAGTTTCCTACAATATAAGAAACTAACTCAACTACAAAATCTCAACCAAGCCTAATTATGTGGGGTGAGAATAACTCATGTAACCCACACATAACAATAAATATAATAATATATTGTTGAAACAATATATTATAACATCTCTAACAATAATCTCTCAACAATAATAATTACACACGTAATTATTATTCACACATATAAATATGTGAAGCACTATAATATTCCTAACAGGAGGAGTATCCTTCATTGGTTGGTTTCATGCACAAATATCATCATGAAGTTGATAGGGTTAGCGACTTGTTGTTCCATTTAACTGATTTGGAGACATTTCTTACATTTGTTGGTATTCTTCTAATGTTTCAGAGATTAATATATATTGTGGATTTTATACGGATGAGAAAAATGGTATGTCAAAGTCTTGATATCTTGTATTGTTCCCAAGATAGTTTTGATACACCTATTTTTAAGAATTGGAAAGCTTTATTAGATTTTAAAATCCCAAGAACTATTTAAGATTTAATATACGTGATCACCTCAAAGATCATTGTTAATAGGAGGGACATACCATTGCACATTTTCAAAAAACGTTGAGATTTTACAGGATCAGAATGAGAAGATGTTCTAGTGACACATAATCTCTTTGAGTCTGTTATAGTTGAAACAAGAATAAAGCCTAAAAAAATTTCAGAGTCCTTATCATCAGAAATTAGAGAACGTTTCTCCAAAGATAAAATTCTTGAAGCCATGGGTGTGATGAATACTAATTTTTCGAATACTTAAGGTGGTCATGCTGAATTTGTAAGAAAGTATTTCCATAAATCCATGGGTACATAAAATGGAACATTTCACAAAGACTTCAGAGTTCAAGGGTATGGAAATCAAAGGTATACTGAATGCTAATTTATTAAAATTTCAATCAATGAATTTTAAAACAACAATGAGGAACCAATATAAAAATTTAGATGAACCTTCTGAAAGTGGTGTTATTACAAGGTTGTGGTGAGGAATCTATCAAACTTATATCTTACAAGAAGATATCGTTAGTGAATAGTTTAGATTATATGATTTATGCCAAAAATTATTTGGGGTCTGTGGAGGATGAAAGGGTTTTTAGTGCATTATTATTTATAAAATGAAAATTGAGAAATAGGTTGGATAAAAATATGAAAAATTGGATGAGGTGTTATGTATCTCGATACTCCAATGAAACCTTTCCTTTCGACAGAGCAATTGCACATTGGAATTTCCTTTGTGAAAGAAGAGATGTGAGTAATATAGCTATAAGTACAACTTCTTCCAACGTTGAGAGTGGAATTGGTGCATCGTCACACTCTACAAAAGAGAACATCGAGTTTGAAGAAGCTATTGATAATGGATTGTTTCAACTTTAAATAGGTATCTTCTTCACCTTAATCTTATTATTTGTCACTTTAAATTTTTTTCAGCTCTTGTTATCATTAAAGATGTTACATGTATATATATTTACATTTATTTATATATAATTTATTTTATTTTTTTGAAAACATGGGTTGACATCCATCTCGAGGAAGTTGGTACTTCTCGGGATTGACAATGTCAGGAAACTCACCCATATATCTACTAATCCATTTCATGTTGAGTTTTCTTAAAACAAAGATCTAGCACATTACCAATGATGATTTCACAACCATCTAAAACACTAGAGGTAAGTTAAACCCTATCATATCATCTTTCTTGATTTCTTACAATTATGTTTAATTTATTTTTTATATTTGTAAAATGCTTTGATATATTTTTTAAACTTTGTGGGATAAAATGACACAATCAAATTTTACAGAGGAAGATTTTTCCATATTATACAATTCATAATCCACGATCCATTATACAATTCATCATCCATGATCGTGTTAGAAGCTAAATCTATGTCCACATAAAATTCATCATCATCCATATATATCATATCATTATCATAATCCTGACACTACAATTATTATTAAAACAATTATTTATCTATTTTAAATTTAAAGAAATGTCTCTGTCCTAACACATTCCATTTTTTAAAAACAATTATCCATTATCATCATTCATCATCATCTATATCCATTCTAATGTCATCATGATCATATCATTACAAGTATAGAGAAGAAGAATTATCTTAAAACAAGTTTAAATGTCTAGAGAAGAAGAATTATCATGCTTGAAGCTAAATCTATGTCCACATACAATTCATGATAATCCAAGTAAACAAGAAACATACATCATCATCCCTATCTAATGCAATCATCATTACAAGTAAACCAAAAAACATAAACTCCATATACAATCTAGAAATTCTATACATAATATATAGGAAGTTATAAAATTAAAGATTATATAGTATTTCAAATTTTCAAAGGCTATCAAATCCAGATAATAAAATTCAATATTTCAAGTTTCCACACTCAATAATAAAAATTTCAACCCTCTTTTTCTATATCCATTTCAACTCATGTGCTCCTTTCCCCAATGGTTTCTTCACCTGTGGTTGTACCCCTTTCCCCAATGACAAAAATAACCCCAGAACTTATGAGATCTTCTGCAACGCACTGTCTAGATTTTTTAAAATTCTTTCTTCTTGCTTTGTCACATCTCCATGGGATAGAAAATTTGGATCAGCTGCTGCCTTAGCTTTGAATAATATTTCAAGGTCGAAGCCGTGCTCTTTAATTATCTAGTTCAGTGTATTGTTTTGTTTGTTAACCAAAACAATATTTTCCTTCAAATTCTTCGTTGCAGATAAACTGTTCTTTGCTATTTCCAAGTGAACTTGGAAAACCTTTGCTTGAATCTTAAAATTTTCATATTTCATCTAAACAAAAAAGTAATGTCAATTCAATATATTACTAAAATAAGAAAACTTTAAATTAACCAAAATTATTGTTTGAAAGTTATAATACTTACGACCGCTCTATCTCTCTCAACATTTGCAAATCGCTACTAAGATCCTTATCGTTAGACCATTTGTTAAAATATGTCCGGGCCTCAAAGACTAATATTTTCCAATTCATTTAATGTCTTATCCAAAATGTCATATTTATAGTTGTTGTTATACATGACACTCCCACTTCTTACTTGGGTAAGTAATGATTCCATCTTCGCAAGTGGATTTTGGATTGTAGCGTATAAACTATCCCTTTGTCAATAATTTTCAAAATGACTAATAATATCATTGATAAGTAATTTATCCCTTCTCTCCCATTCTATGAGATGAGTAATATGAGGTAGAATAAAATCATTGACATGGGATTGACAATCATAACCAATTAAGTTCTCCAAAGGAAAAGCTAGCAACTATTCACCATCTATATCTGATGAAGATGATATCACTCGGCAGTATGAGGGCTTTCAAGTTGATGAAGATGAAAAAAATTATACTTACAATCAACATGGAAACTGAACGTTGATTCAAGATATTTCTTATCGTCTTCGATGAGTGTTTCCTTCATTGTAACAAAGGGTAAATTTTTGAATGGAAGGCCTATAAACCGATGAATGTCAGTTGGGTTGATACCGAATTGAAACAATCAACCATCGTTCATAGTAACATAAAACAGGCCATCCTCTATATTGTAAGATGAGAGAAGGTAGTTCAAAATATCTTGGTCTATTTTGAAATGGGGCATCTTAACAAGCCCACTAAACTCACATGCATCGATTAAATCCTTGTATTCGGAAGTCATCTGTAAAACAGTCTGGATGTGGGGGCACAAAGGATTCCTGTAGATGATCTTTCCCATGGATAGGACTGGATTTTCCTCTTGATTTTTGTCTTGAGCTTGTAGTTGGGATGCACTTGTAGTCACCATTGTAGTTTTGCTTGAGTATTTGAGAATGATGGATTCCTGTATACAAAAAAATTTGAGAGCCGAGAAAGTGTAAACGTGAAAATGACTGACGGGAGGGTATTTATAGGAAAAATCCATGGTCAATGACATTTATCGATGCATGTCAAAGAGGGTCATTGGCGTGTCAACAAGGGACATTGACGTGTGTCAACAAGGGATATTGATGTGCATCAACGACCCTTGTTGACGCTCGCCAATGGCCCTCGTTGATGTGCGTCAATGACTTTTCTTGACACACATCAACAAGGGCCATTGACACGCATCAACAAGGGTCCCTAAAACACGTCAATGACACTTGTTGACGTGTGTCAAGAGGATTTGTTGACGCGTGTGTCAACAAGGGCCATTGATGCCCATCAACGAGGGTCCGTTGTTGCACATCAATAGCCCTTTTAAAAACTCATTAATGGCCCTTGTTGACGTGCATCAACATGACATCAAAGAGATCTTGTTAACGCATGTCAACAAGGTGTGATTGTCTTAAAATATGTTGTCTCTCTGGCTCGAAAAAATTGGCAAAAATTTGGTTCTGGAAAACTGTCAAATTCACCTTTCGTTGAAACCGGTTCCGAGGGATATTCACCAGGTATTTTCCACCTCCAATTTTCTAGAGGTGTCTTAAAATGAACATTGGTTACTCCACAAAGGTATTGGAAATCAAGGTACAACTCCTAATGTGCGAGTTAGTCCAAGCCACCTTCCGGACCTGCTCAGTCAGCACTAGTTATAACAACCCATTTGCAAGAGAAGAATGCATAAGGAAAAGGGCAGAAAAGATAGTTCATCCCCATTTAACATCATTGAGTAGATGAAGAGGACAAATGTAAACATCTCGATGTGGGAGTCATTGGCTATCCCAGGACAAAGAGACCTATTGCAATCTGCTATTGAAAATTGGTCAACATCAAATTAATCACCCAATAAACAAGAGAAATGCTTACAAATGCAACTCTACCTGAAGGAAATCATAGAGATCACAATGGTAAGAATCTGAAACACCCTCCGTTCTATGTTTTAGTGATCCTTGGGGACAAATTGGTACATAATTGCATGATTGATTTAGGAAAAAGTAGCTACGTAATGCTAAAACAAATATCTAACTAGGTGTGTCTTCAATATGAAGTCATCTCTAGGGGCATAGTGTAATTAGATGGCACAATAGTAACAATGGTTTGGGTAATCAAATATTTGAGCCTCACATTGCATCATGTCCAAATGTGATTATCTTGCAAAATGTATTAGTCATAGACATACCACCATAATTTGCATTATGTTTGTCAAGGGACTTTTTATTGTTAAAATCATAGGTTATTTTGTTATTGATTGGTCACACATGTTATTTAGAACATGATATGGAGATAAGGATACAATAAAATATGAGCCTATTTCAAACTTCCATGTTGAGCCTCATACACTGATTCGAATCAATTTAAATTATTCAGTCCTTGATCAAGAAGATTATCCAATCACCCAGAAGCTTATACCAAAGTCAGATACATTCCAGACTTGACTCTTGATGAATGGGAAAGAAAGAGGCATGCTTTTGACCCTTACAAGGAAATGGAGGAATCTGAGATAGGATTCTATTGCTTGCATGAAGAGAATCATCCTCTTCCTAACATCACTAAGCTAGACCACAAGGATGATAATGAGGTATGGCAGTTATTATTTGATGGCTCAAGAAGTAGACAAGGTGCAGGAGGAGGAGCTATGCTTGTTTCACCACAAGGTATGAAATACTACTCAACTTTTTGTTTCTAGTTTGCTTTCTCAAATAACATGGCTGAGTATGAAGCCTTGATCCATGGACTACATTGGGAAAGAAAGAGAGGGATCAAGAATATGTAAATATTTGGTGATAGTGAGCTGATTGTGAACCAAGTCAGAGGACAACATGCTGCAAGGAATGACCTACTCAGGAGCTATAAAAACTAGGTATGGGACCTCATTTAGTACTTTGAAGCTTTCAACATTGTGTCCATAGCTAGGACAAAGAACGATGTAGCAAAAACAGAGTAGTAGCAATTTGGGCAGCGTTTGATATTATGGAAAGTATAAAAACGTGATAAGTCTCAACCCCATATCAAGGTGGTTGTAAGAGTAGTTGTTCTAGGAAAGAACACAAGTTGGCAAGTCTTCGAGAATGATTAGCAAATTGTTAATTTTGTACAAGAAGAAGTTGAGTTCTCCATTAAAAACCAAGACAAGTTGGAATAGAGGTATGGTGATCAAGTAGTGTAGGCCGAGAACCAAAAAAAATTGCCAAAGGGACTTGTAACCTTAGAGTTAATATTCAACCCAAATGATCAATTCCACAAGGAGAAATCAAATATTCGGGTAAAGGGTGAAGATCTAGATCCCAAAGATTACCATAGATGAAGGAAAAATGTTGCGAATCGGCATGGTAAGTACCCATCAAGAAAAAATTATTTCATTCAACTTTGTCAAGAATTCCAAGATTTATTTTCTTGGAATTACAAGGATTTAATAGGTTTCAACCCAAAGTTGGCACAACACACTATCGAGGATTTGGGATCTAAGCCTTTAAGACATAAGAAAATGCTAGTAAACCCTCACATTGAACCTCTCATAAGAAAAGAGTTGAACAAGATAATTGAGGCCAACATCATCTTCCCTGTCAAGCATTCAAGTTGGGTCACAAACTTACTGCCTACGAGGAAAAGAAATGGAGAAATAAAATTTTGTATAGACTTCCATGATCTAAACAGAGCATCACTCAAAGATCACTACCCACTTCCATTCATGGAGAAAATCTTGTAGGTTGTAGCCAACTCTAAGAGGTTTTCATTGCTAGATGGATACTGAGGTTATAATTAGATAATGGTGAAAGAGGAATATCAGTACAAGGCGACCTTCACCATGAAATGGGGCACACCTGATTACAAGAAAATGCCATCTGGTTTATCCAATACTGGAGAAACATTTCAACGAGCTATGGACATGGAATTTAAAGGATTAATCAAAATTATAGTTCTAGTGTATCTATATGATATCACCGTATTCTCAAAGAATGCTGCAGACCATCTCTTCCATCTCGGTTAGGTATTTCGAGAGGTGTAGGAGGCTCAGTGTCATTGAATCCAAAGAATTGTTTATTCTTGGCACATGAGGGAAAATTGTTGGGCTACATTGTCTCAAGAGAAGGGTTAACAATTGATCCTAAAAGGGTTGAATCCATCCAAATAATTCCATTTCCATAACCCAAGAAGTCTCTCCAAATATTCTTGGGGAGAATAAACTTTGTTCATAGATTTGTGCCTAATTTTTCCACTCTTGTGAAGCCTTTAACAATGATGTTGAAGAAGAGTCTTTCTTTTAAATGGAAAATAGAAGGTAAAGAGAGTTACTAGGCCATCAATCTCACAATATCATAAGCCCCAACTCTTATTAACCCAGAATTTTCGAAGAACTTCATGTTGTGTGCTTTTGGAGGGTCGGGACGAATCTCAACTATCTTGGTTCAACCTAATAAGGAAGGTTCAAACATCCCATATCCTTCTTAATTTAGGGCTTGGGGATTACAAGGTAAAGTATTATTTTATTGAAAAGCATGTCCTTTCTGTCATTAGAAGTTTGAAGAAGTTCAAAACTTGGTCTCGAACAACAAGATTCAACTACTAGTGTCTCATGTAGGTGTCAAGGATTTTCTCCTAAACAAGGAATTGAGTGAGAAGAGAGCGCAGGTTGGATCACTCATTTACTCGAGTATGATATTGAAATCAAAGTGACTAAGTTGGTTCATGGAAAGGGTCTATTTGAGCAAATCGCTTCCAAGAAACATGATGAGTCAACGGATGAAGAAGAGGCTATCCTACTACTACAGAATGATCAAGAGTAACTAGCTAATGATGCACCTATTCCATGTTGGACTCAAGACTTTGTGCATTACCTTCAAACTGGTTTGTGCCCTCAAGAATGGAACAAAGAAAAGAGGAGATACTTTAGAATCCAAGACATCACATATGTGCTTATTGGTGGTGTCTTGATCTAGAAGGACATCAATAATGTTCTATTGAGATGTATTGGGATACTTTAGATTACAAGACATCCCATATGTGCTTATTGGTGGTGTCTTGTTCAAGAAGGACATCAATAGTGTTCTATTGAGATGCATTGGGACATGCCAAATTGAGAGGGTGTTGCATGAGTTCCATGATGGAGAAGTAGGAGGCCACTTTTCTCCTCGAGTAACAACTCTCAAAATCATGAAAGCTAGTTATTATTGGCCTACAATGTTTAGGGATTGCTACTCATGGATCAAGAAGTGCAAGAAGTGTGCATTATTCACAGGGAAGGAAAAGTTAGCAGCCCTGCCCCTTCGTCCAATTTCAGTGGATCATCCATTCATGCAATGGGGACTAGACTTCATTAGAGTAATCAACCCAAATTCAAGCTAGGGCCACAAGTGGATACTTATAGTAACATAATATTTCACCAAGTGTACTTAAGTAGCAGTGATTAAGGATGCAAATGAATCCAATATCTTGGATATCTATGAAGGGATAGTCACTAGGTTTGGATTCCCGCCACTATCATATCAAATAATTTATTTGCATTCCTTGGTACAAGGATCACCAAATGGTTTATCAAGAATGGTGTACACCTCATCACTTCATCAAAATATTACCCTCAAGGTAATGGCCAAGCAGAGTCCATAAACAAGAACCTATTAAGAATTATTAGAACGAATCTTGATGAAAATCAGAGAACTTGGCACACAATTCTCAAATCAGCTATATGGGTTGATAGGATCACATCCAAAAGGTCTACATGTAGCTCCCCATACAAGCTTGTATACAGAAATGAGGTAGTATTACCCATATCATTTGAGCTTACCACTTTAGAGCTCATGCAACAGTTAGAACTAGTCGAGTTTGAACCTATGGAAATCAAGTATTCAATGCTAATGGGAGTAGAAGGAAGAGAACATGCGCAGATCATGCGAAAGATCAAACATTGATCAAGAAGATCTTTGATAAGAAAGCAAGAACAAGGACCTTTCAAGAGGGGGACTTAGTTCTAAAGTGGGATGCAGATCGGGAAAAACTAGGAAGGCATTCCAAGTTTGATGCCATTTGGAGTGGCCCCTACATGGTCACAAGATGTAAAAGTAGAAATGCCTTTAAGTTGGCTAAGTTGGATGGCAAAGAAATGAATATTCTAGTCAATGGGATCTACCTCAAACAATGCTACTTTGAAAGGAAAATTTCTCACCCTTGTAAATATTAGCCTAGGTTTTCAATTTCTTAAAGTGTGTGTGCATAATGTGTTATTATAGTTTAGGTTTCAATTTCCTATGTGCTAGTGCACAAGCTCTATTTCTTCTCGGTGTATGATTGTATACAATTCATCTCACTCATGGAAAAGACATATGGCCAAAATAAATTAAATCTACATATTATCCCTATTGGAGTAGGTTTAGATGTTTTCATTGAACTCCAATAGATCAGGTTTGCGGAAAATCAAATGAGGGAGAAGTTTCCAGGTTTCAGACAATTCTCTACTCTCACAAATCTTGAATTTGAGATTTTATTGTAAAGATAAGAGTTCAAACAACAGAAGGAAGTTATAGACTAGTTTTGAAATTACCAAGTAGACTCCATGCCCAATGGATACTTCCTGCTACTATTCTTTTCATCTAGCGGAAGATGTACCCATGAGTCACCAAATTGTTATCCCAAATTTTCCCCAGAAAAGTGATCAAACATGACCCTACACAAAAGAAAATATAAGGGTTAGATCTATCCTGCAAGACCATATTTAAATCCAACAATCAAGGGATAGGAAGGCTCTACAATGGAGGAGCAAGGTCATATATTGAGGTGAACGATGTCAAAAGAGATCGAGAGATCAAAATAAGAAGATTGAATCAAGGGGATCAAAGTTCAAACTTCACATACGATTCAACTTGAGGTCTAACATCCTCAAGTATAAATGGACTCCTGCAAGGTGCCATGTGTCGACTCAGTAAAATTCCAAGGGGATAATCCAAAACGGAGACCCCAAATGAGTGCAGTCTCGCCATGTGGCCAAGAGTCAAAAAGGGGGAAGAACCAAAAGTTGAACCACCAATTAAACTAAGCATAAAAGAACCAAGAGAGAAGCCTCCATGTGTCTCAACGATGCACCTTCAAGGGGTGAAGCAAAATGAAGTACTCAAACTAAGTGCGGATCTTCCACACATCCCAGGGTCCTAAAAAGTGACAAAGTCACCATTAAATTGGCTAAGTATGGAAGAGATAGTGGAAGCTTCCATGTGCCTCATCAAGTACATCTCCAAGGATTAAGCCCAAAATGGAGTCTCTAAACAAGCGCAAAGCCTCCACATGTTTAAAGCCCCCAAAATTTGCACCAGCCATTGAAAAGGCTACAAACTAGTGGAAGATGTCATGTGTCTCTTCCGCAAAATTTCAAAGGTAAATCTAAAAGTGGGTCTCCAAGTGAGTATGGGGCTTCCACGTGTCCTGGTCGAAAAAAAGGGGATAGAGCCGTCTTATTAATCAAATAAGTATAAATAACTGGTGGAAGTCTCCACGTGTCTCATCAACACAAGTTCAAATTTGTAACCTAAAGTAGACACTCAAATGAGAGTGAGGATTCCACGAGTGTAGGGTTCAAGAAAGGCATCGAAATGAATCGTCCACGAGACTCACGAAGGAACCACATGTTATCTCAGTGCATCTTCAAAGGTAAATCTAAAAATAGGTGTACCAGAAAAGTGCTACCCTTCCACATGTTCTAGGTCTGAAAAGGGATAGAGTCGACAATTGAAGAGTCAAGATGGGACAAATTTAGCGGAGGCTGCCATGTGTTGACTCGATGCAACACCAAAGATCAACTCCGAAGGTGGTTCCCCAAACTAGCGTAGGCTCTCCACATGTCCAAGAGTCAAAATAGAGACAGAGTTAGTCATTTAATTGACTAAGTATAGAAAGGTCAAATGAACCCTCCACGTGCCTCATCCGTGCAACTTCAAAGGAATAATCTGGGGTAGTTCCCAAATATGTGTTGAGTCTCCACATGTCCCGGGTCATATGTATGGCCCCGCCAAACAAAAGGGACTTAGCCAAAACACAAAGAAACAAAGAAAATCTATGGAAGGAGCCACGTGTCTCTTCGGTGTAACTTCAAAAGAAAAATCCAAAAGCGGTCCCCAAACGTGTGCCATCTCTACACGTGGCCATGTTTCAAGTCAAAGTGGGAAGGTGGGTCACCGGAGGCAGTTTGATTTTTTTGGCTTTTGTTTCAAAAAGGTGTAAAGTATAAAAATAAGTTGCACCTTTGCTGACACCCCGATAAGCCACGTGTTTGTCCTAAATTACATGTGGGAAGGTGGGCCTTGGAGGGATTCTTTTCCAAAAGCAGGCCAATGGGCATGGGGAAGATTTTTCACCCAAGTGGAAAATGCGGGAGGGACGGCGGGCCCGAGGATGACAAATGAAAAATAAGAAGGTTGTGGGTTGGCAGAGCTACGGGAGACTTTTGCACTTTTTCAATGTTTGTGCAAAAGGCACAATTTCAATTTTCGGTCCAAGGAGGCTTCTAGGAAAAAGTGAATTTTGGTGAGTTTTTATGCTTTTGTAATTTTGTGCAAAACATGCAAAGTGAATTCTGGGCCCGTCGACCTATTCTACAAAACTTGTGTTTGACCATTTTTGTACGGATCCAATTCAAGCATTCATATTGGCATATATTTTGATCTAGTACTTGAAATTCTAAAAATTTGGTACCATTGGAAATGTCTCAACCTCATCTACGCCATGGAAACCCGAAACTTTAATTTTGACAATGTTAGGTGGGTGAAAAATGGGAAAATGTCTTCATACCATTAAATGTGATCTAATTGCTTCAATAACCAGATCATATTTGATTTGATCCACCATTCTTCCTTCTTCGACATGCCAAAACGATATAGAGAGGTAAATTTGATAGATTGTGATTGGATTTGCTTGGGCATTTATGGCTTGTAGGCGAGCTCCAAATCAGGTTTCCTACCTCTTTTATTCTCCTCTCCTCGTTGCATCTATAAAGGTAAGGTCTTGGCTCATTGTAAGGGGATAGACATTTTGGTTTTGTGCCCTCCTTCTCCCCGTGGTCCTGTAAATAAGTTTGTGGAGTTCAAACCTTCTATTGATACTGTAATGCAATTTTTTTCCTCTTGGCCATTCTAATGCCTGTATCAATTTATGAAGCAATAATACATGTCTGTGGATGATTTCAACCCTCTTTGTGTAAATTAACTTTATCGATCTTTTATTCCAATATTGGTTTTCTATGAATAGTAGTTGTATTACATTTTAATTGTCTTTGTTTGATAGAAAAGCTAGTGTTAAGAATTCCTTTGGTGCATCACCTCTATTAGTTCAGGTTTAATTTTGTGTATCTTCTTAACCTTGTCTCCTTGAAAGTTACAATAGATTTTAGAGTATATCCTTTGAAAATTTTACATATGCATCTCGAATGCAGAGGAGTAGGAACTGACCTTCATTCGGAGAGATCTCTCGATTTTAGACTCCCACACTTTGAGATATGCTCCATGTTATGAATTAACACCGAGAGTTTCAAACCACCGAGTTGCGAGACATTCAGGGTGTGTTGTGGTTTTGCAATAATAGTAACATGGTCATGAATCTAAGGCAAACCCTTACTTTTATTTAAATTTTATAGCAGCTCTACTTTATTATTAGGGTTATATTTTTTTGAGAAAATGAACCTTTGTACTAAATATGACCGCTTGGTTTGGAGTTGTGATGAGTTTTGAAGGAGAATCTGAATCTCTTTTCTCATATTTCTCTCTCTTTTGATAGATTTGACTTTTGATTTATCATGGTTGCTCATATCTTTAATAACTTTGAGAAACTGTTAGAAAAGTTATGATCTCTCTCATAATTTTTTTTCATATATTCTCTCCATTCACCTTTATTTAGGAACCCAACTTTCAAGAATCTTGTTCTATTGAATTGTTCCTTCTAGGTATTTATTTAAAACTAAAATGTCTTGATAAACCTCATATCTGGATTTTTTGGTGATGGGTGTTTTCTTTTAACTTAGTGACTAATCATGAGTACTTCTTTTAGGCCGATCATATTCTGCTTATTGGAGAGTGAATTTTTCTATTTCAAAATAGCTCAAACAAATTTATCCGACTTCGATTTTGGTCTACACTCCCATGTTCTTATACCCTAAATTAATTATTTTGAATAAATATGTGTACCTTTTGAGACTTCATAACAGTATCTTTACATAATTATCATGTTTTTAAAACTGTAATTGGATTCTAGGTATTTCTTTGTAACTCTAATTCTCCTTAAAATTGGCTCAGCCATATTTTCACTCTATGATGGAGCTTTGTATTTCGTGGGTTTTCATGGATGTAAATGGAGCTCTTCTTGGTTGTTATTTATCTTTTCTGTCCCAACTTATCATACCCAAAATCTTTTTCCCTAATTTATTTTGGGGCTTCTCTGCTCTTTTCCTTGCATTTATGTGTCTCTTGTCTATTTAAGTGTTTATACCATTAGAAATCTTATTGTTTTGCATTTCTGAACACAAAAACCGTGTGTTGAAAAAAAAATGTGGTAGACTCATGCTTCGTTTGGTTTGGATATATATTTTTTTAACTAAGTGGTTTGAAGCTTAATCACTTGATGTTTGATGCTTGTATCTTTATACTTGATGCAAAAATGATATGTGATAAAATGGTTGTATTATTTATGGAAATCACTTGATTATAGGTTGTCCGACATTATTTCAATTGAATGGCTTCATGTAGTTAATCATTGTATATAATATGGGTAATTCCTTTACTTATATATCTAACTCAATTTGATTACGAAGATACACACACTTTGATGTTTGGAAGTTTATGGATCCCGAATGGTAATGAATGCTTAAATTCAATTTATCTATCCTTATTGTTGGATTGTTTTCAAATTATTTCTTGAATCCTCTAGTTTGTGTATTTTTGTTCATGATGTTGTACCTTCTTCAAACTTTCAATGGTTCAAGTTCTATTTTCCTATGTGGCTCAATGAATTTGTAATCGACTCTACTTAAGTATATGCATTTTGTTTGGTCATGCATATCTACTTAAGAAAGCTCTGTGTCTCCATTAGATTGGTCTCCCAATTAATATTTTTTGAATGTGTTCCTATCTTATTGATACGTACATGTAATTCAACAACTAGATAAAAACATTTACAATTACTTTTTCTAACACACTTTTACTTCCTCACTCATTTATTTATGAATTGACGATCCATTTTTCTTGAAATGATTAGTATTTCCCTTACTTGTAGGTCATTTTTCTTCCTTAAAAATACCACTTTGGTTGATTGTTTTATTATGGACTAGTGTTATCCTTTGATAGAATCTATGTTCCTATGCCAATATCAAAGATGACTCAATCCACATTTGATTATTCCATGCTCCAGATTAAAAACCTTAAAAATACTCAAATATTGTATAGTAGGTTTAGAAAGAAGACTATGATGTAACTAAAAATTTAGCAATGAAGTCAACATGATTCATCATTCCATTGAAAGGCTTATCCTAGCTCTATCTGAGCTTGGCATACTTTATTTATATGTCTTCTTGTTGGTGTACCTACATGGTTATGGGTTTTAGAACTTCAAGGATGTTGTTCAAATACTTCATTTATATTTCACAAAAATTGTATGGATGTCCCCCGATGTACTTTTATTTTTCGAGCAGGTTCATGAGTGTATATTATAGATTGGTTTTTTAAATCCATGGATGTTGTAGGATCTCAATATCTCACTAGATTACAGTATTGGAAATGTATAATCAACCTTTTCTTCCTGAACTTTGCATCATTTTGGGACTATACATGTACTTTTATTATATTGTTTGTAGCCATTTTCTTAGCATCTCTTTTATTGCATGCATAAATGATCAAGACTCCATTGATGATATTTTGGTTGCAAATATGATCTGCTTTGTAATTGGTTGTACTTACTTGGAATGAGAAAATAAGATGAGCAATGTTATTAGGCCCTTCTTTATCATTGATTTGAGGTTATATATCTTGTAAATGGTTTTTCATTTAATCTGTACATTTAAAGTTATTTTTTTGAAATTTCATCTCCTTAAAGTTGTGAATAAAACAAACATGAAATTTGGATCTTGGCAATCATTCATTTTCCCCTTTTTAGTTACAACGCAAGAACTTGGGAAAAGTGGTGAAGAGGGAGTAGCGAGGATTACAACTCACACTTGAATCATGGAAATCCACACAATGATGGATACCATTTTTTCTTTTTTCACAACATTACGTATATTTTATTTCATTACATGCACTTGGTTTCAGATTTATTCCCATGGCTTGTGTGGGTTCAACATCTTTTATTTCCTCATGAATAAATTAACTATTTTTGTCTATTGAGATGTATGCATTTTCTTTTTTATGCTTTATTCATTTGTAGGGATAATAAATGGACTTATACAACTCAAAACACTTAAATAATTCACTTAATCATTGATATAAATTAAAATCAAATGTACCTTTTCGATGCTCATTGGAAATGTAAAATTCTTATAAAGATACCTTTTTCCATGCTTCAAACCTGCAGTTGAGAATGTTTCTTCATAACGTAAAATGTTGCATATTCCATCTTTCCTACCTTCAACAAGGCCTTGCAATAGTCACCCTAGATTACTGCACTTGTCTTGTTAAAGATGATACATCGAAGAGGTGGTATACGCAAGGTGTTTCCTTATGGGGAAACAATTTCAGCTGCTAATTTGATGCATTTCATTCTAATTATGTCCAAAATAAGTAATTAAAATTTTTATCCCTTTCCGAGATGGCTTCCCCAAAACATAGTCAAACTTGGAACCCTAACCAATCTGGAAACATTAAAGTTTTGAGTTAGCCTCTTTTCGCATTGGGTGTAAAAATTGTAACCGATTCTTTACAGAACGCCCACAACTTTGACACACAATACCCAAGATAAAACTTATTAATTATTTAGGAATTTTATTGAAATTTTTATTTAAACAATGTCTCAAGGGTGATAAAATTACCTATAATCAAATAATTTTATGTTTAATTATTCCTACACCATTATAAGGTATTCAAATTAAATTAATAATTAAATATTTTTAATTTAATTCTAAAAACATTTTATAACCCAACCCTCTTCAAATGTTCCACCTAATATTTTATTTGAGCCATAACTATTATATCACATTGATTTACCCATTTAAATTCTTCTTAATTTCATAAATTTAATCATTTCGTGAGTTGGCCTAAAACTATTTTAGATATTGACTTTAGCACCCATGTCATTCATTTACTATATTAACTATAAATTTTATTTTTAATTAAATTAATCCCCCATTTGGCATTGTCTAAAATCCCATGCTTAATGTTGTTGGTTTAATACTCCCAAAATAAAAAGGGTTCACAACTTGTTCTAACCCTCTTACTGACCCCATTAAGCAATTACCCATACGTTTTATTTAAATCCCATTCCCATGAAGATATCACCAACTTAAAAGTGTGGGACAATCCTCCACCCTTAGATTAGATTAAAAATAACTCTTGAATCTTATATTTTCTAAAATTCCCTAAAACTCCTTATGAGTTTCTTTTATTCACATTTTCCCATAATTTTCATTTATTTTGTTCTTACAGGTTTGAAAGGAGGAGAGGGAGGAGGCCATGAATGTTTGGGAAGATCTCATGGAGGATATGAGTTAGGTTTACCCTCCACGGTTGTTAAATGTGTATATATATTTTTGGTATTTTTAATTTAATAAAGAACTTACTATATTCAGTTATGGGCATTGTTGCCCTTTTTTTTTTGGTAAACAATGAGTTATATTCATGAATTAAGGTTTGTGTGTGTGTGTGTGTGTGTTTACATTTTTATTAAATAAATTGGATTTGCTTAAGGTAGCCAAGATAACAAGGTTTGTGTGTTATGTGTGTGTGTGTGTGTGTGTGTGTATATGTATGTATGTATGTATGTATGTATGTATGTATGTATGTGTAATCACAACACCCCTGATCTGTTTTGCAATTCAAAGGATTGTTATAGTTAGTGTGATTGCATAACATGGAGCTTTTACCAAAGTGTGGGACTTTTCAATCAAGAAAGCTCTCTGGATGAAGGTCGGTTCCTATTCCTCTATTTTGATGCACACATCCAAATCGTAGAGGATCTACCTAAAATCTACTCTAACTTGCCAACAAGACATGGTAAAGAAGATTCCCATAAATTAAACTTAAAATAACAAAGGTGATGCACCAAAGGAATGTTGAATACTCGCTGCGTGAGAGATTGAAATCAAAGTTAGACTAAGAAGGATGAAAATATAGAATAGATCAATCCAATGATGATAATCCACTAACTGTTAAACACAAACCATTAAACATGTAGCATAATAACCATGTACAGATATCCAAGATTGCAATGAGAGATGAGAAGGAAGAAATGAACACAAGAGAGGGTTGAAATTCATCCACATACTTGTATTATCACTCCAAAGATTTGATAAAGTGAATTACAATGGCCAAGAGGCACAAACTTGCATTATATCTTGAATGGGATGTTTTTACTCCAAAAATCCACTTATAAACAAGAGAAGAAGGGAGGGTGCAAATCGAAAAATTGTCCAACATTTGAAAAATTCCCCTCCTTACAATATATATGAAGAATGAGAGAAGAAAGAGAGAGGAATTCAAAATCCTACTCCAACCACCCTAAAATGCATTGAATTCACCTACAACAATGATGGGTTCTACTACAAAACCCATGCCTCCATGTACTATGTCTTTTTGGGAAAGAAAGGAAGCCCATACTTCATCATTGTGGTAGGTGAGAAACTTGGAACATCCTAAAAAATGGCAGACTATTTTTCTTCATTTTTAATAGCTTAGTCTCACTTAAATTAAGACTCTAAGATTTCCAAAAATTCCTTTCATGGGAAAATATGAGCTCTTAGTCAAAATTTATGGCCATATAATGGTTGGGTTACCATACTTTGCATTAATGGTGAGTGGTTGAACTTCTTCTTTCGTAGTCCGAATTATGTGTAACCTCTGAAATCTGAAATTTCAGACTTTTAGACATTTCCATTTAAGAGATTGAGTTACTATTCATTTTCTTGGGCATGTGCAAACTCTTAAACCTTGAAAGTCCAAATTCTGAAATTTTAGACTTCAGAATTAAAACTTCAGAACTTTAGTTGTGTTTTTGTGTTTTGGGACTCCAAACTTCCAAACCCCAAAATACCAAAACCAAATCCTAAAATTATGAAATTCCAAAATCCCGAAACCATGAAATCCTAAATTCCTAAATTCTAAAATTTAAAATCAAGAATTCCATAAATTTTGAATTCCCAGAATTCTTTAATTCTAAAATCTTAAAATTCCGAATTCCCAAATTTCTAAAATTTCAGCTTCCCAAAATCCTCAAATTCAAAAGAACAAAATTTAAAAAAACTAATAACACCCTTTTGAATATTATCCCCGACCTCTCAATCAAGTTAAATTTTTACTTGTTTTGAGCAAGTTAAACCCTTTAAAATCTATTTTGGAGTTAAACATTCGAGGTGAAACATCCAAAATTGGAGAACTTACAGCTTCTAGGTCATAATTTCTTTAAAATTCTTTCAAAGCATGTGGGATGACTTCTTCGTCTCACCGGTGCATGCCAAAACTATTAAATGCTTGATGTCTAAAACTTTGGGCTTAGGCCTCCATTATTTTCTCTTGATCTTTGATATCCTTCGATGTTCCCTTAGCCATTCATTCGCTGACCTTATAGTTGTAATTTTTGATCCCGCATACAACCTAATTTTCCAATCCAAATGCAAGCTCCTATGATGAATGAATCCCTCCATCTTCTTAGTGTGCAAGGTCATGTTTGTTCAATTTTTCCTATGGGAAAATTGGGATAACAATATGTATGTATGTATGTATGTATGTATGTATATGTATGTATGTATGTATGTATATATGTATTTATATATTTATGTATGTATATATATGTATGTATGTATAATGCGTTAATAATATTATAGAAACTCGTCAACCAATACCCGAGGCTCGTGCAAAAATGGCTAGAGGGTCCTGGACGTTAACATAGTGTAGGGTTTAGGTTTGTGTGGGAGGGGGCAGAGGGCGGGGAGGGCACCTACCATTCCGAACCATTGTTTTTAAATATAAATAGAGGTTGGGTTGTAGCCCAACAAACCTTAAAACACTAAAAAAAATTATTATACACTTTTCCCAAACAATGCACAACCGATTGATATATGGGGCTGCAATATTACATTTAATTACTACTATGTGTGTGTCTATATATATATATATATATATAATATATAATTTAATATATAAATTAGAGTTTATATAAGTAAATAAATATATATAATTATATATATATATATATATATATATATATATATATTTAAAATTGGATAATTTTGTTTTGTCTTATTTTATTTTAACAATCTATCAAATTCAATTATATTTGTATAACAACATATAGGGGCTAAGGTAGTTCCTTACAATTTTATATATACTAATATATGTGAGATATATGAGATCTATTATTCATTTCATTCAACCAATGCAAGATAGTAGAGAGCATTTTCTTGTCTGATTAAACTTACTAAAATTTAGAATTCTTTCTTACAACATTTACTTTAAATTTGACTACAACCACAACTCAAATCAATCCTTTTATATATTTCATTTGAAGAGAATGAAACTATAACATACTTCAATGACACATCTTCTTGCTCCTTTTTAAATCAATTTTGAAAACAATACTAAAAGGGACATCACATATATTAATCATACAAGGAAACCATTTTTAAAAATGAATACATAATACAACTTTTGAGTTAAAATCTAAATTTGAAATAAACATTTCCATTTCAATACAATTCCAAAGTTGTTTCTTTCAAAAATACAAGATTTAACAAATTAAAATTTGCACGAACTCTCATTTTTAAAATAAAGGATTTTGAATCCTTCAACAATATGTGGAAACAACATGGCCAAATTTACAAAAATAGGATTCTTCCATTGGGCTCACATTCAAAATTCTTCTTTTCAAGATCATCCTCCAAGCTTCAAATTTGCACTGTTTCATCTCTTCAATTTCGAATCACAATACAAGGAATGGGATTTGGTGACGCTCTCTTCCCAAACTGTATTCCAATAAGGAGGAAAATCCAAGCTTTTATTGGCCCCCAAAACCCAACCATATAAAAAATAGGTATGTTTGTAGATTTGAAAACTTCCCAATTATAATAGATACCATAATAACATACACATATATACACATATATCTTCTAAAAACTCATATAATATATTAAAGAATCTATAAAATCTTTCAAAAAAGTTCAAAAATAGAAAATTTTGCATTCTTTTTTAAAATAAGAACATATGAAGATTCACATTTTCTTCACAATCACAAAGGCTTAATAGTAAGACAAATCGAGAAAATAATATGGAGTCTTCTCCTTGTACCTCCCATGTAGGAAAATGGTGAACCCATTACCTCCAAAGTGCACTATCAAAATCATATGCACACACCTTATTTCTCCCTATGAAAATACAAGAATAACATAGACACAATTTTCCTCCACATAGGTGGAGCATCTGTCTTTCACACCCTCCATATTTTTCTCACTAACTCCCTTTTTCTCCACAAAAGAACTCAATTTTTTCTCCCACACCACTCTTAATTTCAAGCTACCCATCTAAACATATTACATTCAAAACACGCAAAACATAGACTCAAACAATCACACATTTCTCAATCAAAACATAGACAATAATAAATCAAAGGGGTAAGACCTTATCTTTCCTTTATAAGATTCCAATGTTCACACCACAAGCTTCAATATTAGAAGTATTAAAAAAATAACATCTCCCAAAAGCTCCAAGCAATAACAAAAAAAAATTCAAAAATATGTAAGAGTAGGAATGTGAACTAATAACCTCAAATATTCCAAATTAACTTTAATAAAAAGAAAAGGAGCTGAGGATGATGAGGTGGCTCCTTGTAGGATTCCACTCCATCTTTCCTCAATTTCATCTCAACATGTAAACACTCAAAGATAAATTATAATAAATGAATAAGTAAGGTCATGACATGCACAAGTATACACTCCAACATGTACTTCAAAGTTTTAATGACATATTCAATGAGGTAAGTCAAAAAGTGACTTTATTTACTCATTTTCTCTCAACATATGCATTATGATGGATAAAATTGACTCAATACTTCATATGTATCGTTGTTGGGTAAGTTTGAGAGGAAAAGGATAAGATTAAATTGTCACACAAGTCTCAAAAAGTGGCCACTAAATCAAAATTTTAGATAGGGAAAGGAGGAATAAAGACAATATTCAAAATGAAATAAATTTTATTCAACATAAAATGAATATCATGGACCATATACCCTATTAAATGTTCAATTTTTCATACCTTCATTTAAGTTTACTAATTAAGTTAAATTAACTAATTAAAAGCATATCAACAAGTACTAATAAAGTTAATAGAATTTACAAATAATGAGATACATGCACCGAAAAAACCCAAAATTGAAACAGGAAACATAACAACCCATGGCCACACACATAAGGTCACACCCCATGGGAAACCTCCTAACCAAGTTGAACAATTAAACACCACACACACATAGAACACAAGTTCTCAAATTGGCCTTGCTATAACACCCAACATTCTACTAGGATTGGTCCCCTAGCCCCTTCCAATGTACAACAGAGTGCCAACTAGATCAATAATAATAATAATAATAAAATATGAACATGTTTGGTAGGTTGGATATTAAAGATTATCATTAGATTCCATTTGCTTTATTTTTTTTTTTTTTTGACAAGTTGGATGTGTGGTGGGAAAGCTTTGGGTGGCGTCAAGACAAAGGTGTCTTTTCCAGCACATGGGAAGTTGGAGAAGGAGTCAGACCTATCATTTTACCATCATAATAATTCACAAAATTTATTGCCCCAGCTGGTGTCCATGCCAAACCCAAGTAAAATTACAAAAATTTGTAGCTTTTTTTGATAGTGCAGTGCACTAGAGACATGGTTATCCTCTCAAGATAGTCTCACTATTTCTTCTATGTAACATACAAATCCTTCAATCTAATTATCTCACCCTTCATGTGTATTCCCATCTTACATCAAAACACTAGCTCTGAGGCAGGTTTAGACATCGATAAAAGTATAACAGATAAATGATATTTCAGACGCTGCAGATTGGAAGTGCTCTAGTAGGTATCTTTGAAAACGTGGAAGCAAGCACTTGACTTGTAAACTATTTCACCCAAAATTCTTATAGAAACATGGCTCATGGACTACAATGACAATAGGTTATGCATAAATTAGGTTTGGATAAAAATTGTTTTGATAATTTCAAGTAAATTCATTCATAGGTGTAGATCCTATCGCCTTTTCCACATACTCCCACTTTGCATCTTAATGGGACCTCTGGAACATGGTGTGATCATCTAGAAAATTTTAAAGAATAGAGGAATAGTGTCAGATGTTTTAGTTGGTTAATGTTTTAGTAGATGTATACGAAAAGTGGGAAATCTTACACAAGGTAAGTCAAATAATCAATAAGACACATCAAAGAGATGTAGTCTAATGGAACACTCCCTAGCCATGTAATATTCATTTTTGTTTCATTTAAAATGAAAGCTTGTAGGTTTAGTGGAAAAGGACTATAATTACTTCAATGGCTAAGTGTTGCTTATAACATTCCACCTAGAATTGAAAATTATGTCTACTTGGTTGAAATTTTTGTTTACATCTTGGTTATCTTGAGGAAACTCTAAAATTTATCATCAAACACCATTAAACATGTATTGGCCATTCTGGGTTTATATTGTTGGTTATTGAAGATCACATAAGAATGTGAGGACTATGCTAACTAATTTGAGGGGATCTAAAATATTTGTATCGACATACCATTTACACTTGTGTGGTTGTTTTAATGGTTCTGGCAAAATGGGTTCATTGGAAAATACTTTGAGGATTTCAAGCAAAGGCAAAATGGTAAAATTGTGGATACTCATGAACTATTCGATAAAATGCTTAAGTGAGATGCTAAACCAAATCCCATGGTAATCTTACAAGGTAAGTCAAATATTCAATAAGACACATCAAAGAGACGTAGCCTAATGGAACACTCCCTAGCCATGTAAGATTCATTTTTGTTTAATTTGAAATGCAAGCTTGCAGGATTAGTGGAAAAGGACTGTAAATACTTGAATGGCCTAAGTGTTGCTTATAACATTCCACCTAGAATTGAATATTATGTCTACTTGGTTGACATTTGTTGACGTGTTGGCTATCTTGAGGAAACTCTAAAATTTATCATCAAACACCTTTAAACATGTATTGGCCATTCTGGGTTTATATTGTTGGTTATTGAAGATCACATAAGAATGTGAGGACTATGCTAACTAGTTTGAGGGGATCTAAAATATTTGTATTGACATACCATTTAAACTTGTGTGGTTTTTTTAATGGTTATGTGCAAAATGGGTTCATTGGAAAATAATTTAAGGATTTCAAGCAAAGGAAAAATGGTAAAATTGTGAATCCTCATGAACTATTTGACAAAATCCTTAAGTGAGATGCTGAACTGAATCCCATGGTTTCGACCGGCTTTGTTCCTCCATGTAGGGTTCATCTCTCCTTATCTTTCATAATTCTCATACTTTAGTTTTTATTTTTCAATGAAATATAATTTTAAAAGTGTAGGATTATCATAAGATTAAATTGCTTTATGTTAACTTGTTGCAACACAATAAAATGTCGTATCATAACTCACGCAATCAAAATAAAAATTTAGTAGTAAACCATGAACTTCACTTCCATTTTGAGGTGCTTTAGAAAACTTCCTGACCAAACTAGATCACTACAATATTGTTTTATCGACAAGTTCAAGTTGACTTCCCGATAAATATATTAACCATCTCTAGGTTTAAATAGATAAATTGTAACTTCCGGAGACTAGCAAAGTAACCTTTGTAACTCCGAGAAAGGGGAGGTTAATCTTCCTTCATGTACCTTGTTATGTGAGGTGTCATTTGTATCTTTGGATCGACCCCGAATGAACATTTGTGACCTTTTGACACCCTTAGTGGAGCCTTGTTACATTGTTTTGTAGCGGTAGGAAGTTGCTAAATCTAAAAATTTGGCTTTTATTTTGAACCGCCATTTGAAACCTGGATAGAGAAATTATTATCCATCTTTGCAAACCTCTAGTGTTTTTAGTAGAAAATTCATGGAACCTTCAGTTCAAGGAAAAAAAAAATTATGTATAGTTTGGGAAAGAAATTTTGTACACCTCGGTCACAATTTGACTAGGTTAAACTAGACCAATTAGGACCGGTGGCTTCAGAAATCATGTCACTATTTGAAAACTGTGTTCTAGTTTTTCATTCTCGATGACTCTGATGAATTCTCCATATATGGTGGAACTCATAGAAAAATTATTGTGGCATGTTCATCCATCGAATGTTAGTTTTGGACATGGTTTTTTGAGCCCTTGAGCTAACTTTTGATCATTTACAACTAGGTCAATTACAACCGATGGACATGAACAAATAGCATCCAATCATAAAAAGTTTTCTAGTTCCGCATTTTGTCAATTCCTATGGAATATTGGTATATAAATGGACACGTAGAAATTTAAGTTGGTGTGTTTTCTCATCGGAAGATAACATTTGAAAGTGGTTTCTTAGCCTCCGAGCTTGAATTAAATGTTTTTGTAGCTAGTAGAAAAATAATAGAAGATAGTTCTAGGACCCCCATCAGGTTACCTAACAACGATGGAAACTTGTTTACACTTGTAAATAATTGTGTAGAACTCTATCTTGTGGCCTGTTGTGTGAAATTTGATATTTAGGAAAATAGTGTTTCTCTCTCTTTCCTATCTCTTTCTCTCTGTTTGGTTACGAAGTGAAGTTAAATTAAATGAAATGAAAACATGTCTCTAAACCTTTTTCTTTCAAATGTAAACTGTAATTACTATTTATACATAAAAGGGAAGCTAAAAACATTAATTATGCTATGTTTTCATGGATGCCATGCCAACAATTTATCGTTGATTTCATGTTCACATGGTTTTGTAGCATGTAAGAAATATGGCAAAAAGGCATTTTGTAATTCATTGATTATTATTATAATTTATATAGGTCATTGTAAAATGTATATATGTATAATGTAGTTCCATGATACAAAAAAGTTATATTTACAAATTAAAAATATGTATGAGATGTAGTTTTTAGGGATACCTTGGAATATGAATGTTAAATGAAATTAAATTTATTATTTTATTTTGCATTCTCATTGTGAAATTCATGATGGAATATATAGTGTTGTATTACTTAACTAGAGAATGTAGAAAAGAAACTTAAATATAACGATCAACCTTTGTTTGAAACTAGTGTTTATCTACTCCTTCTTGTATGGCCTTTATTAGAATAGAAGAAACTATAATCGTAGATTGAACTTTAACCTTGTACTTGATGACACCACCTACTTTAGGTAAATAAGACCCCTACTTTTAGTTTAGTGTCATCTTTGGTATGTTTAGTGACATTTTTGTGAACCCATCTTTTAGGAATGACATGGTCTAAATTTATACAGAGTGTGTGGTTTCCTTCTAGGTTTGGAAACCGTGTATAGGGTGTGAAACTATGCGGAGTGGTGAAGAATGCCTTGGAAGTCACCTTACGAGTCTTGGTTCAAGCAATGACTATGCGGTATAACCTTACCATATGTGGAGTAAGTAGAGATATTACTCCCTTAGTATCCTATTGGATTGTCAAGTCTTACTAAATTAGATCTAGAAATTAACTTCATCAGCAAATGAAATACATGTTGGATCTAGACAACATAAATGGATATAGTGAAATATTGTATTAGGTCTTAAACTCTTATTAATGAACTTTTTAGTTCCTCTCAAATAAATGTGTTACCTTGGTTTCTATCAGCATAACAACTTGGTCTTTTCTTAAAGGTGGTTTAGTATAAATATGTCCTCTCACCATAAACTCATATATAGTTGAGGCGTAGATCATTAGGATAAATTGGAATTAAAAACAACCTTAGTTGATTACGAGGTTAACTTGGGGTTCGTGTGTAGTTATAATGCTTCCAATCACATACTTCTTCAAAATGGTAAACAAGTACTTTCATAACTCTTAATGTTATAAAGTGACACAAAAACAAATTATACCTATGGAACACTATAAATAAAATGAAAAACAAGAGTATATGTGATCATTTTTAGGAACAAAATTCACTTGAAGTCCTTATGGATGATTTAGGAATTGAATTTTTGTTAATAATGGATACAAATTGATCTTGGTCGGACTAGCATTTGAGCCAATATAGAGTCCACTAAAAATAAAATAAAATAAAATTATGTCTTGTAAATTCTTAACTAAATCAAACTAAAATTGGTACTAAAACCACCATAGTTTGAGAAAAAATGTGCTTCGAATGGAAGGAAGTTTATAGAAAAGGGAAACTTGAACCTTCACCTCCTTTGAATTGTATTATTTCTCCCTCGACAACTTATGGTTGGTCCCCTTGCATTATGAGGATAAAAATTGAACGTCAACTAAACATATTTTAAGAAACAAACCTTTTTCATAAGAATGAGAGAATTAGGAACTTTGTAGGAAATTTTAAATATGAAAAATAATAATGTAAGTTATGAAGATTGTCATAAGGGATAAAGAGAAAACATAAATGGTCGAACTTTAAGTTGAATGTGGAATGAAATTATAAATAAGTAGGTGAAAAAAGGAGAAAATTATACTTACATAATAATATTATTGTAATGTTAATCGTAATTAAATATGAAATCATGGTAATGAAGTGTTGTGGGTTTGTCAATCCTTGAGTCCCTTTTCTTGTGGTTGAGTTATTGCTAGAATTCATTCATTGGGGAAAGTGTGGAATCAATATGTATATGGTTTTGTCATGTATCTATGTGATTTAATGACTTAATTAAGTATCGTATGTGTTGTTGGGTTTTCTTTACTTTGAGCCCTTGTGGCATTGTGTAGTGAGCAATGTAAGTCAAAAAACAAATATGGTAATTTTACTGTTGTTTTTTTATGTGTAAAATGTGGGTGTTACAATAGTGGTATCATTTTATTGCAATCACAAAAATAAAATACCTCTTCATCCTCAAGGCATGCCTCAAGGCTGTATCAATAACATCGAGCAATAACACATACATATCAATCAATATTCATCATAAAAATTAAGTAGTTCTATCAATTGTCTATAATTTCTAATTAACTTAATTCTACCACTTTACTAACATAAATGAGATCACAATACTATTTCAAACATACAAACATAGGAAATGCATCACGAATATAAGATGTCGGGATAAATCATAACAATATAAATCAACATATATAAAAATATCTACCAAAGGTCACTAGCATATCATAATCCAAAATATGAATCACAACATATCGATAATCCAAATGTCTATATAGTCTATCACCTACTAATAAAAATATAATAATCATAATGTCAATGTCTCTAATCAATAGTAATTAAAATCATAGTGGATAAGTGTTGAAGAGGAGTGGGCATTACATCTCCTCCCCCTAGACTCGACATTCTCTTAGAAGTAACTGAAATAGGTGTAAAAACTTGGCCAATAACCAAGTAGCATCCTCCCATGTAGTTGTAGTCTCATCATACCTATCCCACTAGACTCATAGCTAATAAATCTCATGGCCTCAAGGCCCAAGTTCCTACACTCTATAATAAATATAGGTTCTATAGTAACTTTTCCTTGCTCATGTACTTGAAATGAAGTCAAATCCAATATATGAGAAGGATTTTAAAGGTATCTTTGTAATATAAAAACATGAAAAATATCATGGACATCAAACAAGTTGGGTGGAAAGGATAGACTATAGGCCAAAAGACTCGATCCAATCCAAGATCTCAAATTGACCCACAAACCTCAAAGCTAACATTAGATCATTTTCCTTAATGGATTGGGATCTTATGAGGTCCGACATAGAAAAACTTCATACCAACCTCAAAACCGTGATCAACTCTCCTCTCATTAACATACTTATTTTTTCTATCTTGTGCATCCTGAATCTCTATTTGATCAACATAATTTGTTGATCCATACCTTGTACCATAGCTAGACAAAGAGATACCCCATTCTCTAACATGTCCCAACTCAAAGGATTCATGCACTCTTTGCCATATAAAGTGTGAAATGGTGTCATGCTGATGGAACTCTGAAATTTATTGTTATAAGAAAAATCTAATAGATAAAGATACTCTTCTCACCGAGTGATGATCTATGATGTACACGAGAAGCATATCCTCGAATATATGGTTAACTTGTTTAGTCGACCATATTTATATGGTGAATCTATTTAACCTTAGGATAATTATGGATTGTATAATTAGTTTATTTAATTATTAATTGTTATATGGTTTGTTAACCATATTTATCATATTATCTCATGGCAGTGATATTGTTACATAGTTCTAATAATTATTTCTTTGATTTATTCTTCTTTCCAAATGTTCTTTTAAAAGTTTATGTAATTTGGGTTATTGTTGCACATGTGCAATATCATTCTTTATTTGTATATTATTGTCCAATATGTATAAATATTACAGACAAACTATTGTACATGTTGATTGATTATTAATAAAACCATTCGGGCTTGCATCACTATTTCACATTTGGTTTCAATGTAGGTTGATGAATATTGGTGTATTTTAGTAGAATTTGAGGAGCATTGGAGAATCTTGTGCAAGCAAAGAAGAACTAGAGTTGCCTCTCTGACAACTTCCCAACCCCATCCCATGTAATGCTATCATCAAATTCCATAAAAATGCCACAAAATTCATCAAAAGCACCTTTATTCATTGCAATTAGGGTTAACGAGGATAAAATACACCAAAGAAGATATTACAAGCTCAAAGGAAGGAATAAAATTGATCTAAGGCACTATACACACCCAAAAATGCCTTCATTCTCACCAAAACCACCTCTCATTTTTCTCTTTGCTAGAATTCTAGTTCAAAACCACCTTTCCCAAACTCGTGGTTTCTTAAATAGGTATGGTTTTACCATTTGGAAGTTTTTAATTACATTTTTCTCTTTACATATACTTGTTTTCCTTAGCCCCACAAGTGGCTCACATAGCTTTTGTAAGTCACTTCCAATGTGAGTGAGTTCAGGGTCAAATTTCCCTCCTCACCCACAACTAAATTAGGTGGGAAATTTAGTGGAACTACTAACTCTGTTAGAACAAAATCACCGTACCCCAAAATGCCTCGGATCTAAGTGGGGAATTTGGTGTGATTGCACAACATTGGACCATCTCTCAAGCTATGGGACTTGTGGACTTGAGATGGACCTCCAGAGAAGGTTGGTTCTTCTTCCTAAACTACCTGCCACAAGCTACTCTAGTGCAGGAAAAACTAATCTATCCTAATCTAACCATTCCAAGGAGATAGGGAGAGAGAGAGAGAGTGAAAGAGATCCTACACTAAAGTGGTGCTACACCAGAAAAGGAAAGAGGTGAGATACTCTATCGAGGGAGATTAAAACAAGGGAAAGTTGAGATGAGGGAGGTCGGACAAGAGTTATAAAGACCTGTGTCCAAATCTTCCATTAAAACTCCATGAAACACAACATCCCATACCTTTAAACAAGAAATACATGCATAGAAAACATATATGAAAGGGAGAGGCATGGAAAAACAAGAAAACATGAGAAAGGGTTGAACAACACCACAAAATCATGAGTTTATTGGTCTAGAAGGTGCACAAATGATTACATTTCCGTTTAGAGGCACAAACATGCTTACTAGGTGTAGGAGAAGGATTACAACTCAAAATGGAGTTAGGAAATTTTTTTTATAGAGTTTCCCCATACCCAGAATGTCTCCCCATGAAAATGAGAAGTGTTTACAATATAAAGATGCTGAAAACCAAAGAGAAAGATGAGAAACTTGATTCTTCTCTTAAATCTCAACCACCAACCGTCAATGCCCTACAAATCTACCTACAACCTATAAACTTTTGTTCCCCATGTCTATTTGGCATGTTGAAGAAGGAAATTTGACAAATCTAGATCAGATCTGGGTAGTTGAAGCAATTGGATCCTTCATTAATGGCATGAAATACTTTTTCCTAATTTTCACCCATCAAATCCTACTGAAAATAATATTTTATGCTTCCATGGCATAGAGGAGGTCGAGATATTTCCAATGGTACAAAATTTGTTGAATTTTGAGCACTAGATCGAAATATATTCCCATTTGAATATTTGAATCAAATCATGTACAAAAATGGCAAAACCCAGCTTTTGCAAAATGGATCTCAGAGGTCCGAAATTTACCTTGTGCCTTTTTCACAAAAATTACAAAAGTCCAACAACTCCCTACACCACTATAATGCAAGCCCGAAATTCACTTTTTCCCAAAGTCCCCCACAAGCCTACAACCTTCTCATTTTCCATTTGGAAAACAAACCTCCATGGGCTTGCATGGACCTGCACTTACAAAATGCACTTTTATGAAAGTTACAAAAATGTATAAAAACTCATATGGCCCCACAACTTTACATTTCCCAAAAGTCATCTCTGGGCCCACCAAACTACATTTTCAACTTTGGCAAAAAGTATTCCCTAGGCCCACCGGCCCACTTTTAGCAAAATATCCTTCAAAGACCAAATTTCGCTTCGACTTGAAACATGGCCACGTATACATCCGGCACACATTTGGGGACCGCTTTTGAATTTTTCCTTTGAATTTGTGCTAAAGAGACAAGTGGGTCCTTCTGTGGATTTACTCTGTTTCTTTATGTTTTGGTTGTCTCTTTTGTTTAGCAGGGCCATATGTCATACCCTAGACACGTGGAGGCTTAGCACGTATTGGGAGACTACCTCTAGATTTTGCTTTTGAATTTACGTGGATAAGACATGTGGAGGCCTCCACCGATCCTCTTATAAGCCAATTAAATGGTCGAATCTATCCCTTTTTTTTGACCTTAACCACGTCGCGATCCTGCGCTCATTTGGGAACCTCTCTTTAGACCCAACCTTGGTGTTGTAACGATGAGACACATGGTGGCTTCCATTACTCCTAGAATTTTCAACTGCTGATTCAACATTTTGAAACTTTGACCACGTTGAGGGCTGGCACTCATCTGGGGTCCCTGCATTGGATTCTCCATTTGATGTTGCACCAAAAAAACATGTGGGGGCTTCCACCATTCCTTTTATACTTAACTGATTTGGGTTCGAGTCTTCTTTTAGGATTTGACCAAGTTACATGTTGGCACTAGTTCAAGGTCCATCTTTGGGTTGCACCTTTTTTTTAGTCACACAGATGAGACACGTGGAGGCTTCCACAGGTCTATGACTTTTCAATGGCCGATGAGACCCCCTTTAGATCTTGACTACGTGGTGGACTGGAACTTATTGGGGACCACTTTTTGGGCTTGACCTTTGGAGATGCACCATTGAGGTACGTGGCACCACCCACTAGCCCTTCTTATACTTAGCCGATTCAGGGCCTCAAGTTAAATAGTATGTGAAGTCCGAAATCTTTGATCCCTTGCTCCATATTTCTCTTATTGAGGCTCTAATTTCCTTTAATTTCATTGGCCTCCTTTTTGTGACCCCGATTAGACTCCATTGTAGAGCCCCGCCTACCCCTCGATTTGGGATCGGTTGTCGGATTTGAAATATGGCTCATATGACTGAACCAATCCTTTTATTTTTCTTTTGCAGGATCATGTTTGATCAATTTTATCACAGGAAAAATTGAGATAATCATTTAGCAACTCACAGGGACATCTTCCTACTAGATGAAGAGACTAGTAGCCTTGAAGTATCCATTGGGCATGGAGTCATGAATGATAGCCTAGTACTGATCTTGTCCCTGAAACCGTGAGCCCGATTGCCTGTGTTTGGTGACCCTAATCCTATCTCATTGTTTACACTCTAAATTTTTTTAAGAAAAACATGGAGATGAGGTTATAAGAGTAGAAAATTGTGTTTACCTGGGGATTTAACCTACTCTGGAAATGAACCCCCTTAAAACAATATCTTAGTTTCTCTGTATTTGTTTCATTTGAAATTAGCAACTGTTATAGGAAACTATGGGTCTCTCTACCATGAATACTAAAGGGCATGGTGTATTATACCTCCGGAGCAATACGACCATAAATTATGTACAAAGGTAAAATCATACATGCCTAAAATAAGACATGTACAGTGTGTAAAAGCACTTGTTTTACTGAACGCAAATCTACTCCTACTCCTACACTAACCCTATCAAAGAAAATTTAAACAAATCCTACCATAGGCAGGGAGAAATAGCTTCCCTTTCTCAAAAATGTGGCCACATATATGATTTGGCACTAAACATGGCAGTTATAATCAATGACAAGAGGCTAATCTTCAACCCAAATCATCAAGGTGTCAATATTAATGGAAAATACCACCTCAAGCTGATTTGTGTTGGAATCTTAGAGGTGTTGATGGTGAATCTTGGTGCTTTGATACTCATCCTCATGTCCCGAAGTGGGCACGACTAGTTTTGGATTCTCCTTGGCTCCAATGAAGCCGTGCACTGATTGGGCATAGTCGATCCGATGGATGTGCCCATGGTTCTAAATTTTAACTCCAAGAGTGGAGTCTTCCTATGGACCTTCCCGAAGTGAATGGTGTATATGAGATGAGATCCTCGTGCTCTTTCCTTCCGCCTCCCGAGAATAACATGGAAGATTAAGGTCCTCCAAGATTAGCTCCGAGGGTCACATGTGAGACACAAGTTGCTTGTCCCTTGAATGCTCTCCTCCATGGAAATAGACTCATGTGCTTGAAGGTGGATAATGGAGGAGAAAATGGTGTGATCTCCACGGGATCCTCTCCATCAAAGCAATCTTCCAAGTTAGACAGTAATCTACTTCTTTTGTTTTCCCGATGCATGTGCTCAACCTCCTCCATGGTGTCCTTCGAAATCTACAATTTTCTCACAATGGTTCCCTTCTTCCTCAAACATGAAGTTTGAAATCTTAAAATCTTCTTTGACATTAAATCTTGAAGGGGATGAAATGGGAGGAACAAATAAAGGTTCTTATGTGGCCTGTTCCACACTTGGAGCCTCTGAAATTGTATGGTTCTCCTTCAAGGGAGAGCACTTACAGATTAGGGCACGTAAAGTTGTGGCATGGATTGTTCTGCCTCTACAAGTAACTCATTCTCCTTTAGAACTATACCCTTTGAGTTAACATATTTTTCCCTCGGCAAGCGCCCAGTATGATTTCCTCTTCCCGATCGAGTTGCATGAGTCACACCATTCTTTAACTATCCTCCAGTCATCAAACATGATGGAATTTGCTAGGGAAGGGGCATTGGTAGGGGGATGTTCATTTATGGTATAGCTAGGTAGAGGTGACTTGAATCAAAGGGAAAATGGAAGAATAATTGAGGTGAGATGGAAGGCTAGGGGATGGAGAAGGGATGGAATTATCAGTGGGGGCATGCGCACAAGAAGTTAGGAACACACACAATGGGCTGAGATGTTGTAAGTTGGTGTGGTGGAGTGGGAGGAATGTAAGATGGTAGTGGAGGGTCATCCCATTGAGAGGGTTTCCATGTGCTAGAATTTTGAGCCTCCATTTTCTCCACCCACTCCGTAATTTGGGGCAACATCTCAGTGATGAAGTACAACTTTGTTGGGTGCTAAACCAACCTAGTACAGGGCCGACCCATAGACAAGGGGCCTTGTAGCCAACTTCAACTACTATTATAGAGCACTTGACTCTGAGCTACATCATGCCCATCTCCATCTCTTGCACCTACCTCTCAAAATCAGCTTTGACCAAGGAGTTTCCACCATCATCTATATAAACTTGTTATTCATAAACATTTTGGTTAGAAAAAGTGGGTTGTATGCATTTTTGAGATAATGGGGCTTATAAAACTGATTTGGAGGAGGATTTTGAAACCATGGGGATGGAGGAAAATAGTTATGTTACTACAAATGAGAATTCCATGGTGGGAAACAAGTCATGATTACACAACTTCATTAGTGGAAAAAAATGAAAGATATGGAAAGAAAAAAATGGTGGAAATGGATGGGAGAAGGTTTGTAACTTTAGAGATGGGTTGTTGACCAGATGGAGTAATTAGATGTGCTTTGTATGTGCCTCAAAAGTCTCGAATCTTAACAGAACACACCAACCTCGCTAAGATGAATTGGTAAGTTGCTTTATACCTTTCCCACCGAGTGTTCCAAAACTTTTGTATGGTCACATGATGACTTAAGATTTGTTGTTTGATAATGAGATGCCTCGAAAAGATGAGAAGATCAAACCTCAATCTCCCACTAGGTGTGCCGTAATCGTTAGTGTAAAATCATAGCACCCTTGAATGGCCTTGGATTTGAGTGGGGCATTCACTGTGATTACACAACATTGGACCATCTCTCAAGTTGTGGACTTGCGGACTTGAGATGGACCTCCGTGAGAAGGTTAGTTCCTATTCCTAAACTACCTACCATAAGCTACTGTAGTGCAGAAAAAATAATCTATCCTAATCTAACCATTCCAAGCGAGATAAGGAGAGAGAGTGTGTGTTATGTGACAAATTCCCCATTGATAAAATACTAAGTTCTAGAAGTTAGTAAAATATTGAAGTTCTAAAGGTTAGTGATTAATCAAAATGATAAAAATTAATTAGTATATTATTTTACAAAGATAGTAAATTATGGAATCCCCTTTAAAATGGGGAGGAATAAAGTGTTAAATAAGTTCTCGAACTCTTTTTAAAAGGAGGGATTAAAAGTTATATAATGAATCCATTATGGGTGTATGTAAGTATAAATACCCCCAATTTATGTGTGTTTGTGTGTGTGTGAGTGTAAAAATAAAGTAACATGGGTAAATAAAGAATTAATAAAATCTAAAAAGAATGATTATCAGTCCTCTTGAAAATTATAAATAAGAGGGAAAACTTTGGAATGGAGGAGCATGAAATATTTTTATACATTTAAAGATCCCTTTAATATAGGGTGGATTAAATAGAAAGAACTTCTCGTGTATTGAGAAGGGTAATTAATGGGTACCATTTGGAAAATATATTAATATTGGTAAAGTAAATAATTGTTATTTAAACTTGTGGTATGGGGTTTTAATACCCATATGAATATGTGTGATCAAGTAATTGTTATTTGATACCGAGTGAAGGCAAGTGGTGGGCATTGGAGAGGGGCATTCTAGAGGGGTGTCCTAACTGGGGTACGTAAAGTATAACCCAAGATGGTCCTGATAATGTGGCCATAGCTTGAGGTGATGAATCTCTGGTATCACTTAGGAGTTGCCTGATCCACACATAGTCCTCGCCTAGATATGCATATCTAAAGTGTCACATAGGGATTACTTGAGGTACACCGAATTCTCCCCATTGTGTTATGTTTAATATTTAAAATATTATTTTTTTGGTTCAAAATACATTAGGAGGATTTTTAAATGGTAAAATATTAGGATTATTAAATGGGAAAAAGTCATATCACATTTTGGTATTATATGATAGATTCCATAAAAACAAAGATAGAATATTATTTAATTTGGAAAGAAAATAGCTATTATAAAGTTATTTAATGAAGAGAAAAGACATAAAATTAAGTCCTAAAGTTGTATTACTTAATTTGGAAAGAAAATAATTAAATAATAAAGGAATCAAAAATATATAAATGAAAACCCTTGTTTAATAGGGTGGGAGATATGTACTCAGAAACCCCTTTAAAATAGGGGGAAATAAATGAGTTATAAGAGTTTTCCCAACTCCTTTTATATAAGGGATTAATAATAATATGAATTCTCTTATGGGTAGATGTAATTAATTTATAAAGGTTATTTTAAATGGGTGTGTTGGTTGGAACTTCTACCTAGTGAAATTTATTAAACGGGTAACAGTTTCACTAGTCCTAAACAAGTATGAACAAATAATTAATAGAAGAGATAATGATATCATAATAAAATTAAATATCTATTTCAATAAAATATTACAAATAAAATAATCATAATCATTTATTCCTTTATTTAATTTCTTTCTGTAATGTCATAGTATACAACCAAAGTACAGAGAAGAAACTTATCTCAATCTGGAAATGGCTTTGTTATGCTCAACTCCCGGTCCACTTGGATGTAAGCACCAGAACCATGGCCACATTAATGAGGGGAATAAAATATTCTTAAAATAACAAACCGATGCCCTGGCCAGGAACCATCCAGGGTTGTACTCTATACCCCCGATTAGGACTCCTCTGGAGCCCCTCCCTCCTACCCACAACCCTGCTTACAAACCTAGTTTCCCTAGAAAATATCCACAAGATATTTGAAATTTCTTAAAAATATTTCTCTCCTCCCCAATATCCCTCAACAAGTCTTACAAGCCATTTAAATAATACTTTTCCCAATTCGGTTGCATTACCAAAGGTCACAATGGTAAATTTCCAATTACAAATTTACAACTAGTTTAATGTAAATAATAGTGTCCCAACAAGTTCCTCTCCAATTAAACCTTTTCTCTTTTAATTTTGGAATTAGATAATAATATTCCAAAGTTCTCACAATAATTTATTTATTGATTTATTATTATTATTATTTATTATTTTAACAAATACAATATCAAGGATTTTGGCACATCACAGAGTGTTAAAGAGATCATACACTAAAGCGGTGATACACTAGAAAAGGAAAGAGGAAAGATACTTTGTTGAGGGAGGATGAAATAGGGGAAAAGGAGATGAGGGAGGTTAGATAGAAGTAGCACAGACTCAGTCCAAATGCTCCATCAAAAATCCATGAAACACGACATCCCGCACTTTTTCGAACATGAAATACATGCACACAAAACAGATTTTAAAGGGAGAGGCACAAAGAAACAATAAAACATGAGAAAGGGTTGAAGAACACCAAAAAATCATGAGTTTATTGCTCTAGAAGGTGCACAGACCATTACATTTATACTCTAAGGCAAAAACACACTTGTCGGTGTAGGAGAAAGCTTACAACTCAAAATGGAGTCGAAACAAATTTTATAGAGTTTCCCCACACCCAGAATGTCTCCCCCTCAAAATGAGAAGTGTTTACAATATATAGATGATGAAAACTAGAGAGAAAGAAGAGAAACTTGATTATTCTCTTAAAGCTCAACCACCAACCATCAATGCCCTATAAATCCACCTACAATTTGTCAATTCTGGTTCCCCATGTCTATTTGGCATGTTGGAGAAGGAAAGATGGAAAATCTAGATCAGATCTAGGTAGTTGAAGCAATCGGATCCTTCATTAATGGCATGAAAGACATTTTCCTAATTTTCACCCATCAAAGCCTACTAAAAATAATATTTTATGCTTCCATGGCGTAGAGGAGGTCAAGATCTTTCCAACGGTACAAATTTTGTTAAATTTAGAGCACTGGATCTAAAGATATTCCCATTTGAATATTTGAATCAAATCCATACAAAATGGCAAAAACCAGTTTTGCAAAATGGATCCATGGGCCTGAAATTCACCTTGCACCTTTTACACAAAATATACCAAAGTGTAAAAAACTTTGTCACCCATGAAGCTCCGTAATCTTCTCATTTTCCATTTGGTGAGTAAACTTCCTCAAGCTTACAGACCCACTATTATAAACTACGCTTTTATGAAAGTTGCAAAAAATGCATAAAAAATCCCGGGGCCCCATAACTTTACATTTCTCAAAAGTAATATTTGGGCCTCGCCAATCCGCATTTGCCACTTTGGTGAAAATTCTTCCCAGGCCCACTTTTGGCAAAATATACTTCCAAGGCCCGCCTTCCCCTTTGACCTCGAAACATGGGCATGTGTACAATCAGGCGCACGTTTGGGGAGCACTTTTGGATTTTCCATTTGAAGTTGCACCAAAGAGAGACATGGCTCCTTCCATGGTTTTTCTATATTTATTTGTGTTTCGAATAATTCTCTTTTGTTTTGTGGGGCCATATGTCTAACCATAGACACGTGGAGGCCTCCATAGATCCTCTTATACTTAGCCAATTGAATGGCCATCTCTGTCCCTTTTAGGGCCTTGACCATGTGGTGAGCCCGCGCTTATTTGGGAACCCATTCTTTTTGACCCAAGTGTTGGTGTTATGCTGATGAGACACGAGGAGACAACTTATTCAACCTTTTGAGGCTCTAACCACATGGAGGGTTGGCACTCATTTTGGGTCCCACTTTGATCCTTCCATCAAGTTACACCAAAGAGACATGTGGGGGATTCCACCATTCATTTAATACTTAACCGATTTAGGGTCAGCTCTTCTTTTAGGCTCTAACCACGTAGCAGGTTGGTGCTAGTTCGTGTCCTTCTTTGGGTTGTTCCTTTTGAAGTTCCACCAATGATACATCCGGAGGCTTCATGGGTCTCGTGACTTTTCAAAATACCATGAGACCCCCTTTAGATCCCGACTACATGGTAGACTGGAACTTGTTTGGGACTACTTTCTGGGCTTAACCTTAGAATATTTTCCATTGAGGCACATGGCGCCATCCGTTGGCCCTTCTTATACTTAGCTGATTCAGGGTCCTCGAGTTGAATCATATGAAGTGTGAAAACTTTGAGCCCTTGCTTTGATTTTCTTTTATTTAGCCTTTGGTATCCTTTGACACCATTGGCATCCTTTGTCAACCCTACTTGGACTCCATTGTAGATCCTTCCCGCCTCGTGAGATTTGGGATCGGTTGTTGGATTTGAACTTTGGTTCGCATGACCGAACCGATCCTTTGATTTTTTCTTGTGTAGGGTCATGTTTGATAAATTTTTCTCGGGGAAAAGTTGAGATAATACTAAATTTATCGAAAATTAAAATTTAGTTATAGCTAAATAAATTTAGTGAGAAAAACCCTAATCAGGGCCAATTTTGTTTCCTCTCGCAATTGTCTTTTTATTGCAAGTACAACTTTAAAAAGGATTGGTATCATAAAACTTCTTATTGAAGAAATTTGTTTTACGGTCTTCTACTCGTAAGTTGTATTGGGCTCAAGATGCCACTAGGGCCCCAAAAATTAAAAAAGGTTTCCTACCATTCATTGTTTCCAAATATTTGAATGTAACTGTATACTTCAGTGTATTGTATTAAATTGCAGGTTTTCATAGTCTACTAAAAACATTGTAGCTACTCAAAAATTGGTAGAAAATTGTAATAAAAGATAGAAATTTTTTCTAAAACACTCAAAGATCCTAGATCTCATTCACATCATTTAGTATAAACAAGTGCCTCTCGGAAGTGCTTACAAGTACAGTCATCGCGAATACTACTACACTTAATTCCTAATATAGTTGGAAGAAATTTATTAGGGCATCAAACCTTTAAATCGATGTGGAGTAATAAGGACACAATGTATGCACTATGAGACCTCAAATATGTCTATGAAGGACTGCACAACCAAAATTGATTGAAAATTATACAAAAATATATAAAAGTTACACATGCATATGAGGATATTTCTTTGATTCAAGTCAATCAATAATTACATAAACCCCTTTCAAGATAGTCTTGGTACCACATATAAAATTCTATCATGTACATTAATGCCTCTTTGATGTACCACTAGGTATATAGAAAGGGTGAGCTTCTTCCAAGAACCGATGGGTATATCAAAAGGTCGTGCATATAGAAAGGTTCGAAGATATCGATCGATGGTATAGAGATTGAGACACCTTATACCTTAAGTGATAAGATCCTAACCATGTTTGTGGATTCTTTAGAATGGGAACTAATGCCCACAAATTCTTTATTATAGACTCACAACTACCGAGATAAAACAACTCTATTACATGGAATACTAAAATCAAGACACAACTTGAGTTTGAAGGGATCTAGGTTGCTTTATGAATGGTAATCTGCTAGATCAACTACCGATATAACACAACAATGAAAGTTTGATAGATCGGATCGAAGGCAATGCTAATCATCTTGTTTGGAGTTTCGATGATGTGTAATATCACATTCCCAATCCTAAAGATACCAAAGAAGCATGGGAAAATTTGATCACGGTATATGAGGATCCTCATGTGTATGTGAGTATATCAATATTTCATATAGGAACACGAGCAGAAAAATGGTCAAGGAAAATATTGAATACCCCATTCATCAAAATCATAATAATTTAGGGGAAATTTTTAGACCAAAAGGCACAACCGTGAACTCATAGTGACCATTTCTTGTGCAAAAGGTTATCTTATGAATATCCACCTCCGCAATCCTTAGTTGATGATAACTTGAATTAAGGTATATTTTGGAAAACATGGTATCCCCTTCATCTAATAAAACAAATCATCTTTTTCTCGAAGGGGTTAGCGATTCTTGATCATTAATTTGTTCAAATGTCTATAGTCAATAAAAATATGTAAATATCGCTCCTTCTTCTTCACAAAAATCACTGGTGCATTGTAAAGAGAGATACACTAGGATGGATTAGGTCTTTCTCAAGCATGCCATCTAACTGCAACTTGAGATCACCTAGTTTACGGGTAGTCATCCTATATGGCATGCTTGAGATAGGATCCTCTCTAGGAACTAAATCAATATGAAATTATATCTCACGTGGGTAGGTAACCCTTGAAACTCACTATGATAAACATCTTAAAACTCCATCCAAATATGATTATCATCAAGTGAGGGTAAATGAATATCATTATCCATTCGTTCATTAACTCATATGGCATACAACGTACATCCCCATCGTAAAAATGCTTCGATTACATAAATGGATATGGTGTGAATAGAAATGGGCCTCCTAACCCCAACTATCACCAACTCAATACCCAATTTTTCTACACAAGATATCACCTTGTTGTAATAATCCATTCTATCTCTCGTGTATAAATAGTCATTATATGCCCAAGATAACTCCATACAAACCCAAGGAAAGGATACGAAGATCCAAGGTCATGGTGAAGGGTCCTAGGTCCACTACACACTCCTTAACAAAGGATTCCACTATGTGCCTGGCTCCAAAATCCATCTAAACATCCCAACTATGACCTTTCCTATATGCCACAAGCTTCGCATCGCTTGACTAACGATGGTGTAATAAAATAATCAAAAGATCCGAGTCAAACAATATAGAGGAAGGTATACCACCAATGATACTAGTAGTCTCTATCATTGTACCCTAATTCTCTACCTAGCGGTTCTCAAATTGTCCATAAATCTGATGGCTCTATCCCATATCAACAACTATAGGCTCAAGTATGTTCCTTACCCCGATTAATAGGGGTTATGTAGAAAATCCCTTGAATAGTGCCCGCTTCACCTAGAATTCATAAAAAACTTCCATGTTCCCTAAACATCCATGATGTAGATCCTAATTATCTTACTATATACTACTATTGTTATGGTCAACATACTCAAGCTGAGTGAGCTCAAGGTAGATCATGTGTCCTAATAGGTCACCTAGCTGGAGTCCCCATATTGTACCCTCTTTGTGAAGCATGGCATTGTAGATGTCTAAAACGTGGTAAAGAATTTTACTTATACCGATGTTGTTGTGACTATTGATGCGGTCGAAAGGTGGAATGTGCAGATCCATGTATGCCATGACGGGAGGGGTCTCCCCTTTGATTGAAAATTTCACAACTATTGGATATGTCTCTTCACTCTATTCCTATCCTTATAGATTGTTTCCTATTCTCCACTCTAATGTAGGCCTACTCATTGAAATATGATAATGTCTGTGAGAAATGCATGTGCAATGATCCTCCAAGGTCTATGTTAAGGCCCCAAATTAACATGTGGACTCAAACCTACTCGTCCCCACATGTAATTGACATACCATAAAAATTCCAAGAAGTGACTCACATCCTCACCACTATCATATATACCTGCCACATATAATGGAACTCATCGATCTATGGTGAATAAACCATCTAGAGATATACCTTCTCCTAAATTACTCCTCGAAGACCATCAATATAACAATATAAATCCACATGGACATTTTGGTCCTTTTTCCTCCACCAAACACCGACCCCGTGTGTCGAATATGAATCACAACACAAACCTTAATTTCATTGGTATAAGGATATATCTTGAAGCATCTTGTCGAGATAACCAACCATGCCTCTACTTGAAAATTTGATGTGACTCTAGAAAAATAGGGCCTCGTGTAGCTTCAAAGTATCTCTTGAATATGATCTTTTGTTGATGTTTTTCGGCCCCTAGGTATCTCCACATAATCATCCCTTAGTATAGGGCTCCTAGATTGATCACTATGTCCTCTCTAAGTTGAACCTCTTCTAGATGCTCACATAGGAGTAGTCTATCCTATGGTCCTCACTGTGCCATGGAGGAAGTCGGGCCTCATATAATGGCTCTCTCTCCTATGGGATAAGTCATCCCCATACTGATCCTCCACGTATAACAACATTGACATCCTGTAATGTATGTATTATCTGTGGTAATATAGTAGTGACTAGCTATTCGGGGTGGTATATCTAGCTCATTGTGTAATAACTCATCGTCTAGTACATGCCTCCTGTAAAGACCAAGGTGAGAGTTAGTTCATCATCATTTAGGTTTGTTTTGGTTTACTATAGTTTCTACGTTTTAAAATATCAAGCAATGTTGTGTGTTATAGGTGTAGGTTGAGCTACATTTACCTTTTGTGTTTTGTGTTGGCCCGAGTCCATGTGTCAAATCCACAACTTTGATACCAAGTGTAACACCCAAACATTCGATGCACAAAACTCAAGAAAAACTCATTAATTGTTTAGGAAGTTTATGGTAATTTGTTTTTAAAACAAGGTTTCAAGGGTGATAACATTACTTATGATCAAATAATTTTACGTTTAATGATTCTTATACCATCATAATGTAATCGAAATTAAATTAATAATTAAATATTATTAATTTAATTTAAAAAAATTCAGAACCCAAACATGTTCTAAGGTTCCACTTAATTTTTATTCAAGCCATAAGTATTTAATCACTTTGATTTACCCATTTAAATTCTTCTTAAGTTCATAAATTTAATAATTTTCTATATTTCCCTAAAACTATTTCACATATTGACTTTGGCACCCATGCCCATCATTTACTATATTTATTATACATTTTATTTTTAATTAGATTAATCTCTCTTTTACATTTCTCTAAATACCCATGCAAACTAATATTCGTTTATTACTCCAAAAATAAATAGGGTTGACAACTTGGTCTAACCGCTTAGTGATCCCATTAACCAATTAGCCATAGATTTTATTTAAATCTCATTCCCATGACAATACCACTAGTTAAAATTTTAGTGACGATCCTCCACCCTTAGATTAGACTAAAATTAACCCTTGGATCTTAGGTTTTCTAAAATTCCCTAAAAATCCTTATGATTTTCTTTTATTCACATTTTCCCCTAATTTTCATTTCATTTGTTATTATAGGTTTGAAAGGAGGAGACGGAGGAGGCCATGAAATTTTCAAAATCTCTCACATTGGATTTGAGTTAGTCCATGCCATCCAGGGGTTGTTAAATGTGTATATATGATTTTTCTATTTTAAATTTAATAAAGGATCTACACTATTTGGGTTTTTGGCATTGTTGCCCCATTCTATTTTTGTTAAATAATGAGGTATATTCATGGATTAGGGTTTCTTTGTGTGTGTGTGTGTGTGTGTGTGTGTGTGTGTGTGTGTGTATTATAATTAAGGTTCGACCCATACCTATGGCTCTGTGTAAAAATGGGTAGCAGTCGCGACTTTAACCTAGTGCGGGGTTTAGGTGTTGGGGGAGAGCGAGGAGGGTGCCCCACATCACCCCATATTATATATATTATGTGATGCATTGGGGGCGATGCCCTACCCCCAACAACTATTGTTTATATATAAAAAAATGTTGTTCCGCGACCCAAAGAAACCTTAAAACATATCCTTTTTTATTATACCCTTTGCCCAAACAATGCATAGTCAAATTATATATGGGCTGTAATAATAAATTTATTTAATAATATATATACATTATTAAATGTACAAATTATGTTTTATATAAGTAAATAATTTCATATAATTATATATACTTAAAATTGTATATATTTTTTGTTTTATTTTATTTTAACAATCTAGAAAATTTAATTTTATTCGTATAGAACATATAGGGGCCAAGGTAGTTCTTTATAATTTTATATATAATCGTATATGTGAGATAGATAAAAACTATTATTCTTTTCATTCAAAAAATTCAAGATAGTGAAGAGCATTTTCTTTCTTAATTAAACTTAAAAATTTACTTAAAATTTGACAAAAACCACAACTCAAATCATTCCTTTTTACATATTTGTTGTGAGAAAATTTGTTAGGGACAAATTGGTGGTTATCTTGCCAATGCTCTAGGAGTCTAAGTCCCTCTACTTAACCGGTGTAGCTATCGTATGTGCATGCGCGAGTGAAATGTGAGTTTTATCTTGGTGGCCTTTCAGCTGGGGATCCAACAGGGGCACTCCACGACCTGCGGAAAATGCTTGCATATACCTACAAGAGATGACTTTGCTAGGAAGGTGGGAAAGGGAATGAGAAAATTAGAAAAGAGAAAAACTAATGTTGTAAGTAGAAAATCAGAGACTTGCATACACAAGCCAAATTTTCATTACATGCACTTGAATATAGAAGAAAATAAATCCACGTAATAGCTACAAGACTAAATGAAGCTTAATGGGCACAAAGTACCAAAAAACTCCTCAATCAAAGAGGCTAAAATTCCTTCTTCCTTTATTGAAGGTCAAGCAGAATTTGTACATAGTGACAGAAGTAGAAAAAATTTTTTTTTTTATAGGAGAAATGGAACAAACATGCTATCTCTTGCTCTCTTCACAAGGATAACTCTCTCATGAATTCACAAAAAATAGCTCCAACATCTAAGAAGCAAAATTTAGAAGACTTTTTAGAAGACCCTCAAATGAGGAGCTTCTTACAATTTATAGAAGAGGAGGAAACTTTTCATCTTCCTAGTGACTTTTCGAATACCTTAATGTGACTTAAGACTATTCACATTCCACTTTAAATATTTAAGTCCCTTTTATAATAGCAAGGTGACTTAAATTTACATTATATTTCTATAGTCACTTAAGTCATATCAAAAGTGTAACTCTCACAAAAATATAACATTAAGGAGAGAGAGTGTTATATGAGAAGGGAAAAGAGAGAGAAAGAAGAGGAAGAAGAAGAAGAAGAGAAATTATGTTGAAGGATGGGTTGTTGCGGTGGACTTAGCCCCATTGTCTAACTGCTCTCCACTTTGTGATCTTGAGAAGACTTCTATCTTTCCAAGCTCTTGGTTTAAACGAGCCACTATTGGTTCTAATTTGTCGGCATGAGGGATACGAATGCAGCTCAAGGTTTTAGTCCATCCATCGGTCACACTATTGATGTCCTTGCACTTCCCAAACCATGATGAATGCTTCTCTGCGATAAGTGCAATGGATGCTCAGATTTTTGAGAAGAAGTCAAGAGTATCCTTAGTGAAGAAAAATGTGTTTCCCACCCCTTTCTTGATGTATTCTTCGAAATGGCTGATCAACTCATCAATAGTTAGTGTTCTCTAATTTTGGGTACTCCAGTTTTGAACTTTCTTATTTATGTTGTCCTACAACTTGTATGTTTGTTCTTATCTCTCCTATAGCTCTGTGAAGGCCCATTGATTGCTTTAAATCTGATTTCCGGGGCCCTAGCCCATACCTATGTCAAGTCTTCGTAGGAGTTTCAAAACCTTCTTATCGATCAATTCTTGATGATGGGTGTTGCTCATCTCACTCACTTTCTAGTCCCGAGGTTCCCGAGTAATCACTTTCATTTCCCCACATTCTCTTTGAGTGCTCATGTTCTAGTGGCTGGATGTTGTGTACATGTATGAAAATATCTTGACTACCTCTTGAAGTGTTGACTTCCCTTTTTTTCTGCCTGAGATTGAGTTTATCCATTCATTATTTTCTCACCCCGCATCATGATCTCATGCTTTCTCCCCGATAGATTTTGGATCAAGGCTATCGATGGGTACCACTTTCTCGATAGGAAGTATTATAGTGATTGGTTCCACTGTGTGTTTTACATTAGATGAAAGAGTTCGTACTTGTTTCTATAAACCTTAATCTTCTCTTTATATCCTTTATTTCTTACCACCATGCGAGTAGAAGATTGTTGGTATATGTGTAAATCTCCTTCATGAGTAGCTGGTCCCAATTGGATCGTGCTCATCTCATAGTTAGATGGTGTCATCTCATCCACTGGCTTGATTACTTTTGGCCGAGCTACTTCAATGTCTTGATTACTGGTCTCCCCACTATAGAATTGTGATGCTATCTACGCAATCTTTCTAGACCTTTTTCTTTATCCATTAAGACAATTGTTGATAGATCGGGGCTACTACTTGTTGCACTGTCATAATACAAGTGTCAAGGATGATGGTTTCCCACATCCATGGAAACATCTCTTTTGAATTGAGGCTCAATGATGGATGCATAAACCATTCTTTGCTCGATGGAGGAGGCAAGTCCTTAATGAGAGAAGCATCGAATCAAGAACATGCAAGACCTCTTGTAGTGGCTCAATACTCGATCATGAGTCAAATGCTCCTCATTCACTTGTGCATGTTGTTGAATTTTTTTCTACATTACTTGGGATCACGTATTCCTCTTATGGAAATGCGACCAAATATTTTTCTCCCTAAATATTTTGGATGTCTTCAATTTTCCGGCATTTCTTTTTGAACTCACTCAAGAATATTTAGAGCTGAAAGTTTCATCTACTACTATTTGATTACAAATGATGTGAAGCTTCCTTCGGCTTAGATAAATTTCTCATGACCGAATGATCATAGTCCTCTTCTTCTTGAAACTAATTCCTTGTTCTCCTCACCACCTTTTATATTCTACTCCAAAGATATCTCATGATTCATGAACATGCCAGTAAAATGATCACGAGATTGTGAGATGATAAACCAAATAAGAATTCATGTGGAACTTATTTGTTGTGGATACTTGAGTAGTTGCATTTGAAATTTTCACCGATGATCTACCCCGAGTTAACTTCTCTGCTTTCCTTTTGTGAATGTCAAGATGAAAAGACCCATCCAGTCCTTGAAGTCTCTCGTGCTTTCTTCAACCATTACTCTGCTAAGGAGAGTGATGAAATCAGAATACCCTTCTCGGAATACACACCTTGGTAGATTCTTGGGTATCCTAGAAGGATTTCTTCCTATTTTCAACCATGAGCCAAGTGCTACTCCTTAGACATATGAATCCATTGTCTCCAAATCATGCACAACCCTTTCCTTGGAAATGAGAACCATGTTGGGGGATGTTGGTATCTATAGAGAGATTGAAATGGTCCTCGGGTTGATGACTGCCATCGTTGAACTATTGTCACTCGATGGTTTGTCTCGGGCTTGTAGTGATAGATCGGGCTAGGACTAGCTCAAGACTTTACACACAATGGATTCCCTACGCATTGGCAAATAAGCCACTTGTGAATATTTGGTCTTCTATCCTCCTTCGATCCTTGGAGGCCATGTGAGTCTTAAGGTCGTTAAGGTCCATGTACAAGACATCATTGTCTTCCACATCATATTTGCAAGAAAAGGGTTGTGTCGGCTTCCAACCCATCCATTTTTCTTCATATCTCCCTTTGAAAAAGAAACTTACTATTTTTAGTAAGTGTGAAAAATCAAGTCCCCGATCTTCAATTGGATGTTGTGGTTTAGTTTTCCTCTTTCTCCCTGTGTTCTTCATTCCTTCTGGATCAAATTTCTATTTTTAGTAGGTGCTCGAGGGCCCACTTACTATTTTTAGTAAGTGCCAAAAATGTCCATTCTGGTGAATTCTCAGCAGTAGTGCACCTCCAATGTCTTTGTCTCCTTCACAGGTTTTTTCTTGCTGACTTTCCCAAAATAGCAGTTCCTATGTAGGAGACCTACTATTTTTAGAAAGTTGGCCTCTGGGAGTCAGATTGATGTGGAATGAATTTTTTGATATGGGTTTTTGCCCAATATTCTCCCTCTGAAATTTCAAACACACCCGCTTAATAGTCCAAGAGATTTTAAAGTTTTAATTTTTGACCTAGCAAGTGATTTTGGGTATGGTAGCCATTAATGGACCTTGAAATTGCAGGTCTAGAAATATCCTCCATTTGCAAAGAAAATTATATTTTTGATGTGGGTTTTTTCTTCTGGTGCTTCACGTGTGATCTTACTTCAATCCGGCAACTGGTTTGACGGAAATCCCACTTCTTTCTTCGTTGAGCCGGAAATGAGATTTCTTTGGTGTGGATGCTCTATCGCATGAGGGGGGAGTTTGAAGGTGTCTTTTTGATGGCCTTGAGATAGAGGAATTAATAGAAACAAATGGTTCATTTTTCATGCACCATTTGCAATATTTCTTCAGATCTTCATTTTTAGGTTATGGAGATTTTCACCATTTTCTTCCTCTTGTTCTTCATTTCTCCTTCTTGTTTTGATGAAAAATCCTTCTAGACCTACACGTCACTGTGGGGAATTTGTTTTCAATTTTTGGGTTGAGCTTTTCTAAGAATTTTCAATGGTGGAGTGATGGTAGAATGTTGCAGAGGAAGAATGGAGGAATGGAGTGCACCTATAACTGTTAGAAGTTAGAAGCGGAAAAAAGTGGCACTTGGAATTTTTTAAAAAGATATGCACAATTAGGGCTTGGGACATTTTTCCATGCTTGATTTCCCTAACCTTAGGGATGTGAGGCACATCAATCCATGGTGGTCAAGAGCATGACATGTGGCGCCCGAATCAACGACGGGGAATGAAGGAGGAAAAGATAATTTAAGCACTAGAGTAGAAAGGAGGTCACACATGGGTGTCTAAAGACTCCCTATGGGATGGGTGAATTTTTCAAGGTCTGATTTCCCCCACCTCAGGTTCATAAGGAACATCAAATTCCATGTTGTTCAAGGAGCCAACACGTGCACCCGATCCAATGGGTAGGGAATGGATGCTCAAAAATACACTGGGGGTTGGGGTCTTGAGGTCACATGAGGTCTAAGAGGTCATATGAGGGATGAGAGGGCTTCAAGGGGCTGGGCAAACTTTTCCAATGTTGATATCCCTGACCTTGGGGGACGTGAGGGACACAAAATCCTACTCCGAGTGCTCCCGTGCTAACACGTGTCCTCCCAAAAATGTGTCTAAGTCTGAACATTTAACAGTGATAACTTGAGCTCATGGGACTTTTTGGAAACATTTTATATGATCCTAACTAGAAATGGCCTTATAAATCTAATGGTTTTGGTTTCATGTCTTGATTATTCCATTTGATCCTTAAAAATTGGATTTTTATTTTTACTCCACCTATGCCTGAGAAAAACTACCTATAGACACTGATGCGCCAAAGTGTTGTGAAAAATATTATTTCACCATAATTTAGGCCTTGGAATCCTATTTCTATAGATATTTTTTTTTCTCCTAACTCCATCTAGAGCTCCCGGAATCTTCTTCTGAAGCCCAACAGTTGTTTTAGGCATGTGTACCGCCTAGGCTTGTGAACCCTATTTTTACTCAAACTGCTCCAAGTCTTGCAAAACTTCCCCAAACCTTCAAAAATAATTTCCATTATGTTTTAAGGTCTTCATTTCATCTCCGTGTTGAATTTTTCCCTTCCGTTCCACTCCAGGGAGTTGAATCTAGTCCTAGGAAGGCTAGCGATAGCCCTTCCCATGACTGCCCAAAATTTTCATTTTCAATGAACTCCTAAAATCACCTAGGGGAATGAATGGAATTTCCTAAATCACCTAGGGGGATGTTATAAATTTGTTGGGAGGTCATTTGGACTGACTGGATGGAGCCAGGGTTGCCTAGGAATGATAAAACATGAAAATTTTGGCATAGGGGTATAGTTGTCGTGCTTGGAAACTTCCAATTTAGTCGTTGCACATTTGCACACGACAACAACTAGCTCTAGCTTGGGGACATGGCGTGGACTGAGTGAAGTGAATACATGACATGGGAATCTAGAATCTCAATTTTAGACCATATAATTTGTTGACCAGTGCCTTATCCATTGGGCCTTGCAGAGTCATGTACAACTTCTAGAAAGAGATATTAGAAGAGGGAAACACACACACACACAAAAACCGATAGAAAGGAAACACAAAAAAAGGGGAAACACACCTAGAAATCACCTATATTACAAGGTGGGGGACAACCCACTTTCATCGATGATACAATTTTAGGTATTTCCCTCTCCGAGGGAATTCCATAGGTGTTCCATCCAAATATGAGAGTAGAAAAGCATTCTCACCACAAGATTCACAAATTTGGAATGGAATGAGCCATAATGAATCAAAATTTCCATGGCTTCCTTTTGGTTCCCTTCTCTTGTCCCATAGTAGGATGAAGTCTCCAATTTTGAATTCTCTCGCTTTAGCCTTCTTATCAAAAAAATTCTTTACTTTTAACTGGTGCTCTTTGATGCGGTCCACCACTCGAGTCTATTTTCTTCTAGCTTCTCAAGAAAGAGGATCCTCTTGTTGATGGAATCCTTGTACTGACCATCTTCTATTTCTTGTAGCAACTTGAGAGCGGAATCTCGATTGTGAGTGGGATTTCCACCTCGACTCCATACAACAATTTGGAATGGTGACATACCTATTGCCTTCTTGGGAGTGATCATGTCTACCCACAATGCATCATACAAATTTTTGTGCCAGTTCCTTTGGTTCTCGTCTACAAGCTTACGGAAAATGGTCACAATGTTCTTATTTCTTGATTTGGCATCCTATCCATTCCCTATGGATAGTAGTCTGATGAATGAGATAGATATATTCCATAGCCATAACAAAACTTGGTCAAATCCCTTGAAGAGAAATAGGTGGCATTGTCTACTACAAGCTTTTATGGTACTCCAAAACATACTATGATATTTTCCTTGATGAAGTTTCATATTGTTTCGGTGTTGGCTTACTTAGTGGGAATGGATTCCACCCACTTGGTGAAGTAATCTATTTCTATGAGCACGTAGGTATGTCCCACGCTTGAGTGAGGATTCAGAACACCAATGAAGTCTAGCCCCCACTACTGAAATGGTTCTTCAATAACAACTAGCCTGAGTGGAAGTGCAGCAAGTTGTGGTCTCCCAATGAATTTTGGCATGCTTCACATTTGGAAACCCAAACTTGAGTGTCTGCAAAGAGGGTGGGCCAATAATACCTCCCTCGAGAGGATCTTGTGTGTAGTGACCATTGCTGAGAAATGCCCACCACATGCTTGGTCATGATATGCTTTAAGCAATTTTTCTTGTTGTTCTTTATCCACGCACCTAAGGAAGCATCCATCAAGGCCTCTTTTGTAAAGAGTGTAATTCCATATTACAAACCTTGTTGCCTTCAGCTTGAGTGTTCTCCTTTTCTTGTAATCAAGATGAGGAGGGCATTCTCCATAAGTTAAGTAATAGGCAATATCAACATACCACTCATCAGTAGTGGTTACAAGGAGAACCTGTGGGTTGTCTTTGGAACAAGTTAGGCAAGCACAATTTTCTTCACCATTTTGAGCTTTGAGTGTTTCATCTTCAGCAATCAACCTACACAAGCCATTCCCCCTTACCATATTGGAGGGTCGAATCTCCAAGTCATATTCTTGTGTCTTTGTAATCCAATTTCCTCTTTTTGCTCCAGGATCCTGTTGTGTCAAGATGGATTTGATCGCACTCTAGGGACCATCACCACTGTATGAGAGTTAAGGATGTAGAACTGAAATTTTTTGCATCCTTAACCACTACATAAGCATGCTTCTCCAATTGGATGTAATTTATTTCATGATTTTTTAACGGATAACTCATGAAAGCAATAGGTGCTTCCATGCCTTCATCATTTTTTTAAATAAGAACAACAAAGAGGGTGAGTTCTGAGGCATAACAATACATGATGAATTATTTGTTAAAACTAGGAGACACAAGGGTTGGAGCTTTGGCAATGGAATTTTTGATCTCTTAAAATGTTTCCTTCCCTTCATTATTCCATTTGAAGTTTACCTATGGTTTCATCATCGTGGTGATGTGCTTTGTTAATTCAGCAAACTCAAGAACAAAGCGATGAAGAAAATTCACCTTTCGATGAATGAATGAACTCCTTTCTTTCTTGTGGGAAGAGATAATGCTTGAATGGATCTTACTCTTTCGGGATCAATATGTGTTCCATGTTTGTTCATAATGTGCCCCAACAATTTTCCTTCCATAACTCCGAAAATACACTTTTTGGGATTTAGTGATATGCCATACTTTCTACACCTTGCAAGTACTTGTTCTAAGTGATGGATATGATCTCCCCTCTTCTTTGAAAATACTGTGAGGTCATCAAGATATATGAAAATGTAATGTTTTAGATCTCTGAAGGCCAAGTCCATCACCCTTTGAAATGTGGCTCCCGCATTGATTAGGCCGAAAGGCATTATTCTATAGGAAAAAGTTCCCTAAGGCATCGTGAAGGTTGTCTTGGCACGATCCTCCTTCTACCACTTTAATTTTATTATACCCTAAGAATCCATCAAAAATGAAATCATCTCAGATCTAGTGACTACTTGCAAAATGTGGTCCATGATAGGGAGAGGATAATTGTCTTTCAATGATGCTTGGTTCAGGTTGCGAAATCTACACATATTCTTATTTCACCATTCTTCTTCTACACCGAAAAATGTTGGCTACCCATGTTGAATGGTGGATGGGAAAGATGATTCTTGCATTGAGCATCTTCATTACCTCCTCCTTGATGGTATCAACAATCTTGGGATTATATGGCCTTTTCTTCTACCTGAATGGCTTAGCATCCTGCTTCAAAGGAATCGAGTGATGCATCTCCTTTGGTTGGAAGGATTTGAGTTCATCATAAGAGTAGGCCAAAACATCTGAATATTTCTTGAGCAATGTAACAAACCTTCTCTTCTCCTCAGGTGAGCAACATTTTCCAATATTGACCATCCTTGGCTCTTCTAGGGTGCCAATGTTTTCCTTATCAAAATCAGCTGGGAACCGAGAAGATTTTTTTCTTTCTCTTGAATGAATATGTCATGTTTTTCAAAGAGGTCTTCTAAAGAAACTAGGCCTTTGGGAATCTTGTTCCCTTTCAATTTGATCACTCCTTCATTATCAATACCCTCAATTCCTTCTTTCTCTCATTCGACTACTTTGCTTCACGATGTGGATTTTCACTTCTTTCAAAGAAGAGGTTATTGAAATTATCCCTTTGTTCCAAAAATGATAGAATTTGGTTATCATCATGTTAAATACTTGCCAATTTTTGCATTATCTAGTACACTAGGCCTCGAACACCATTTCTATGGTCACCTTATCTTTACCAAAATAAGAATGAGGTGTCACTATGGAATCCGATACTTGAAAGAGAATTAGCATTTTAATTCTTTTCTCTTGGGATGGATTTAATGGAAAATGCATCAAATGATTCAATGCAATCCCATACTCTATTTCTATGATATCGGAGGCTTGGATTTTTTACTTGATATTATTATCATACTTGCTTTACTATCACTTCCCATCACCTCGGCATCTCATCTTCTTGATTCCCATGTCTTTGGCCATGCCCATGCCTAAAAGGAGAGCTTCATATTCCACCATATTATTTGTATTATCGAATTGTAACTTATAGGAAAATGGGTACAATTTACTAGAGGGAGAGTACAACACTACACTTGCTCCCGAACCTGCACTAGAATGACTACCATCAAATTCCATCATCCAAATTTTCTTTTCTTCCTCTTCCACAAGCAAAGTGATACATTATCTTCTTTTTCTGATGTGAGGAAGTAGTTTCTTGGCCCACTATCTTGAAAAATAATGTTTGCCTTTGGATCATCAAACTTCCGCACTATGAACTTCATCTTTCTTAATGGTAGTAATTTATTCATCTTGCCTTTTACTAGAATAATTGCAAATGATCAGTCCATTTTTATTTCTCCACCCAAGTCTCTGCAGAATCTTTGGCTCAATAGCATGCCAAAGGATGTTGGGATGTCTGCTACCAGGATGGTTAGGAGCACCTTCTTGTCTGGAAAATCAGCCAATGCTACCTGAGCATCTTTGATCCTTCCTACTAATGGAACTTGTTTGGATTCCATTGAATAAAAGGTTCCATTTTCTTGGGTCAAGGTGAGGCCAAGAGAATTTTCAACTTTTATGGGCATCACATGATCTGAGGATCTAGAATCTATGATATAATTATTTAGCTCGAAGCCTTTGATGAGAAGTGATATGTAGAAAGGTTCAACCTTGTCGGTTTTGGAGGCATTGAGGGCTAGCATGTTTTGAGAAGGTGGCATGGGTGGTGTGGGGAGTAAGCCTTTGGAATTTGGACCCGAGGTTATGGGATTACCCCCATGAACCACATCAATGAACCTATCAAATTGGGAAGGATGAGTTTGTAGGTATTCTATTTCTGAGAGCTAGACTTTAGTTTTGCTTGTGTGTTCCACAAAGTAAAATGGGGTTATGGTGGGTGAGGAAGAGGTTCCAGGAATAATAGAATATTTACATGACAAAGGTTTTGTTGTTTTGTGTGTTGAAATTTCTTTCAAGGGTGCAATAATTGGCTTGGAAGGAGATGGGGATGCAGGTTTTGATGGCACCTTAGATGTTTTTGTAGGAACAATATTTGAAGAAGAATTATTCTTAGTAACCTTTGAGCTGGGGAGAGGATTAGATGACTTACTTGGTATGGCAACATGATCCTTGCTAGCTAGTGGGTCTGATTTCTCTTTAGCTGACTCCATCGAAGGTGGTAGTGGTGATCCTCTATTGATGATTTTATTTTGTGGGACCTCCAAAGGAGAACCCTCTTTCTTCTTCTTGTCCTTTACCACAGCCGTTGAGGATGAAGCACCTTTCTTGGACTGTGCGTGAGTAAAAACTACACATGAGAAACCTAGAGATTCTTCATCATCCTCATCTTCATCATCAACGTACTCAATTAGGCCATTGTGTGTATCACCATCAACTTCATCGACCTCAAGATAGCTTTCATAATCCTCCACATTTTCTTTTTCAACTTCTTCAACTTCTGCTTCCTCCTTGGGTTCTTTGATGTTATAAATGGCATTGACTTGTGGTGCTTCAAGAGCAAGCTGCCGAGTAGGTGGAGAAATCCTTGGCCTATTTGGGGAGTTTTTTTCCTTGGAGCATTCTGCATTATGATCTGGGACAATTGTTTCTTCAAGGAAACCAAGTCATTTTCCATTTTCTGTAACATTAGATCCATGGTGACTGAGTTTAAATTTTGACATTTTGTTTCCCATTTGGGCCTTTCACTTTACCAGAAAAGATTAGATCATCATCATTTTCTATTGCATGGTCTTCAGCTTCTCTCAATCTTCTTGGTTGGGTTATTCTAAGGAAGAAACCTACTTCTGATGGCAAGGCACTAATGAAGAATCTCTTCAAATTATTTTCAGGAGGCACCACATCTTCATGGATTCTTCTTATCACTCTGTTATATCTTGCTAAAAGTATCTCATTGACTAGGAGGCTTCTTTTTTAATTTGTACCAATTGGACCAAGAGATCCTGAAATCTTCCTTAGTCTTGAACTGTATTTGAATGCACTTCTTATATATTTGTAATAGGTTATAGACCTTGGGGTAACATGTAGATCCATTTGATGACATTCTCTTGAAGTGACTCCACAAAGATTCAAATTGACACATCTTCATCCTCAACACCCAACACACCGCAATAAGTGATAAATGCTGCTATATGTTCTTCTGGGAGATGAGAACCATCCCCTCTAAAATTTAGGAAGTTTTTCCTTGGGCCTCTCTAAACATACATGGTGAATGCATCATTCATGCATGCAAAATGCTTATTGCCCTCCTCCAATATCAATTGCACAAGTTTCTCAAATACAAGTACCTTGAAGTAATGTTCTTTTTGAGAGCCAATCCTTGAATGATCGAGCTTGCGAGGAGATAGACGAGATAAGAAGTCATGTGGAAATTATTTATTGTGGATACTTGGAGTAGTTGCAGATAGAGATTGTCACCGATGATCTACCCCCAATCAATTATCTACTTTCCTTCTTTCATGTCGTCGGGATGAAAAGACCCATATAGTCCTATAAGTCTCTTGTTCTTGCTTCACCCATTACTCTATTGAGGAGAGTGAGCACATCGAATACCCTTCTTGGAATTCACATCTTGGTAGAATCTTGGGTATACTTTGGAAGGATTTCTTCCTATTTTCAACCATGAGTTGAGTGTTACTCCTTAGACATATGAATCCATTTACTTTCAATCATGCACAACCCTTTCCTTAAAAATGACAATCATGTTGGGGTACATTGGTATCTGCAGAGAGATTGAAATGGTCCTATGGTGATGACCTGCATTGTTACACCATTATCGGCTAAGACGGTTTGTGTCTTGGGCTCGTAGTGGAAAGAGTAGGATAGAAATAACTCAATACTTTACACAAACACCAAATTCCTTACGGTGGAAAACAAGCCACTTGTGAATATTTGGTCTTCAATCATCCTTCTATCATTCAGTCCATGTACAAGACATCATTTTCTTCCACATCAGATTCGAGAGGAAAAGGGTTATGTCGGTTTCTGACCCATCCATTTTGTCTTCATATCTCCTTTTGAAAAAGAAACTTACTATTTTTAGTAAGTGTGAAAAAGTAAGTCCCTGATCTTCAACTGGACATTGCTGCTTAGTTTTCCTCTTTCTACCTGTGTTCTTCATTCCTTTTGGATCAACTTTCTATTTTTAGCAGGTGCTCGAGGGCCCACTTACTATTTTTAGTAAGTTCCAAAATGTTATTCCGGTGAATTCTCAGTAGTAGTGCACCTCTAATGTCTTTGTCTCCTTCATAGGTTCTTCTATTGTTGACTTTCCCAAAATAGTAGATCGTATGTAGGAGACCTATTATTTTCGTAGAAAGTTGGCCTCTGGGAGTCGAATTATGTGGAATGAATTTTTTGATATATTTTTTTCCCAATATCCTCCCTCTGAATTTCGGACTCACTTGCTTAATAGTCCAAGAGATTTTAAAGTTTTAATTTTCAAACCTGGAAATGATTCTAGGTACGGCAACCATTAATGGACCTTGAAATTATAGTTCGAAATATCCTCTATTTTCAAAGAAAATTATATTGTGATGTGGGTTTTTTCTTCTAGTGCCTCACATGTGATCTTACTTCAATCTAGTAACTAGTTTGATGGGAAATCCCACTTCTTTCTTTGTTGAGCCGGAAATGATATTTCTTCATTGTGGATGCTCTGTTGCATGAGGGGGAGTTTGAAGGTGTATTTTTTATGGCCTTGGACAAAGTAATGAACATAAAATAACGGTTCTTTGTTTCATGCACCAACTTGCAATATTTCTTCAAATCTTCATTTTTAGGTTATAGATATTTTCATTGTTTTTTTCCTCTTGTTCTTCATTTCTCCTTCTTGTTTTAATGAAAATTCTTCCGATACCCGCACGTCACTATGGGGAATTTTCTTCAAGTTTGGGTCTATTTGGTATGATCATTTACAATGGCAGAGTGATGGTATAATGTTGTAGAGGAGGAATGGAGGAATGGAGTGAACTATAATAATTGTTAGAAGTTAGAAGCGGAAAAAAGTGGCACTTGTAATTTTTAAAAAAGATATGCACAATTATGGATCAGTGTGCATTTTTCCATGCTTGATTTCCCGACCTCGTGGATGTGAGGGACATCAAATTCCACTTTGTGGTCAAAAGCATGACATGTGGCACCAGATCCAACCGCAAGGAATGAAGGATGAAAGAGTTTATGTAAAGCACTAAGAGCTGAAAGGAGGTCACATGGGTGTCCAAGAAGACTCCCTATGGGAAATGGGCAAATTTTTCAAAGGTCTGATATCTGCCACCTAAGGTGGATAAGGGATATCAAATTCCATGGTGGTTAAGGAGCCAACATGTGGCGCCCGATCCAACGGTAGGGAATGGATGCTCAAAAATGCATGTGGGGGCTGAACTCACAAGTCCGGAGGTCACATGAGGGTCCAAGAGGTCATATGAAGGATGAGAGGGCTGAGAGGGAGCTAGGATCACTTTTCCAACATTGATGTCCCCGACCTTGTGGAATGTCGGGGGACATAAATCCCACATGGTTCTGGTGCTCACACGTGTCCTCCCAAAACATTTGGCTAAGTCTTTAACTTATAACAGTGACAACTTGAGCTCATGATGGACTTTTTTTGGAAAAAATTATATGATCCTTCTATAAATGTCCTTCTTCATCCAATGGTTGGGTTATCATGTCTTGATTATTCAATTTGATCCTTGAAAAATTGGATTTTTTATTTTTTACTCCACTTATGGATGAGAAAAATTGCTGCAGACCTCATGTTCCAAAGTGTTGTGAAAAATATTATTTCACCATAAATATAGGAATTTTAATTATCTTTCTGGAGATATTTTATTTTTCTCCTAACTCCATCTAGAGCTCCCAGAATCTTCTTCTGAAGCCTAGCATTTGTTTTAGGAATGTGTACCACCTAGGCTTGTGAACCCTGTTTTTTACTCAGACTGCTCCAAGTCTTGTAAAACTTCCACAAACCTTCAAAAATCATTTCCATTATGTTTTAAGTTCTTCATTTCATCTTTGTGTTTAATTTTTCTCTTTTGTTTCGTTCCAGGGAGTTGAATCCAGTCCTGGGAAGGCTAGCGATAGCCCTTCTCGTGACTGCCCAAAATTTTCATTTTCAATGAACTCATAAAATCAGCTAGGGGGAATGAATGGAATTTCCTAAATCACCAAGGGGGATGTTATTAATTTTGTTGGGAGGTCATTTGGACTGATTGGATGGATCCGGGGTTGCCTACGAATGATAAAACATGAAAATTTCAGCATAGGGGTATAGTTTTTGTTTGGAAACTTCCAATTTAGTCGTTGCACATTTGCATGACAACAATATTCATTTGAAGAGAATGAGATTATAATTAACTTAAATGAAACATTTTTTTCCTTTTTAAATAAATTTTGACAAATCAAATCAAAACCACGTATATTATTCATACAAGTAAACCATTTTTATAAATGAATACATAATGCAACTTTTGAGTTAAAATCTAAGTTTAAAATAAACATTTCCATTTCAATACATTTTCAAATACAATTCTTTCAAAAATACAAGATTTAATAAATAAAATTTATAATAACTCTCCTTTTTAAAATATTAAATTTAGAAACCTTCCACCCTAAGTGCAAACAACATAGCCAACTTTACAAAAATAGGATTCTTTCATTGGGCTCAAATACAAAAGTCTTCTTTACAAGATCATCCTCCAAGATTAAACTTCACACTATTTCATATCTTCAATTTCCAATCAATATAAAAGGAAGGTGGAGTAGGATATGCTCTCTTCCCAACCTTTATTCCAATAAGGAGGAGAGACAATCCTTCTTATTGGCCCCCGATCCCCAACCATAGAACAATAGGGAATGTTTATAACTTTGAAACATCACAATTATAATGAATTTTGCAATAAAACAAACATACATCTTCTCAATCTCATGTAATATATTTAACACTGAATCAAATCTTTGGAGCATGTTGAATAAAGAGTAAATTTTGCATTCTTTTCCAAAACAAACACATAGGATTATTCACATTTTATTCACAATCACAAAGGCTTAATAGTAAGGCAAAAGGAGACAATAATATTGATTCTTCTCCTTATGTCTCCTATGCATGAACATGGTCCACCCAATACCTCCAAAGTACACTATCAAAATCACACACAACATATTTTTCCTATTCAAATGCAATAATAACATGCAAACCTTTTTCCTCCTCACAGGTGGAGCATCTCTCCCACACTCTCTCCACATTTTTCTCACTAATTCCCTTTTTCCTCCAAAATATAACCTCATTTCCTTATCCCACAGAAAAAAGTCAATATACCCATCCCAACATAGTAAATTCACAACACACAAAAGAAAACTCAAACAATCACATATATCTCAATCAAAACATATACAATAATAAATCAAAGGGGTAAGACCCTACCTTTCTATTGAAAGATTCCAATATTCACACCACAAGATTTATTCCAAGCAAGATTACCAAAAATAAACTCCCTAAAATCTCCAAGCAAGAACCAAAACCAAGATTTCAAAAATTCCAAGAGTAGGAATGAGAACAAGTAACCCCAAATACTCCAAATTAACTTCAATAAATAGAAAATGAGGTGAGGATGATGGGGTCACTCAGAGTATGCCACTTCATATTTACTCAATTTGAACTCAACAAGTCAACACGAAAGACCAATGCTAATAAATGTCTAAGTAAGGTTATGGCATATTAAAGTACTCCATACATGCACTCCATACATTAAAGTACATATTAAATGAGGTATGTTTAAGAAGTGACTTTATTTAGTCATTTTTACCCAACAAATATATTATAAAGGCTAGAATTGACTCCATACTTCATAAGTATGGTTTGTGAGTGAGTTTGAGAGGGAATAGACAAGGTTAACTTGTCCCGCAAGTCTCAAAAAGTGGCCACTAAGTCAAAATTTGAGATAGGGAAAGGAGGAAGAGTACGGACATCAAAATTCAATTAAATATATACAACATCAAGAAAATATCAAGGACCTTCTACCTTATTAAATGCCCAATTTTTCATATCTTCATTTATGTTTAGTAATTAAGTTAAATTAACTAATTAAAATCATATAAACAAGTACTAATAAAGTGAATAGATTTTACAAGTAATAAATTCAATGTGAATTGTTAATTTGGAGTAGGAAGTTGGAGACCTGAAATAAGAGCTAAAAAAGATTTTTAAGAGAGAAGGCAAGAGGAAGATGCATGATGAAATTGACAAGGACAATGAGCAGATTTTAAAAGTCTACAAGAAGATTAATTCTATGGACAATAGACTGCATAATGCAAAAGGTAGGCATGATTGTACCATTTCTATGCTTAAGGAAATTTAGAACTTCATGGAGCAACATGTAAAAAGTGTTTGTATACTTAGTGACATTCATGTTGCTATCTGGGAATTAGATTCAACAAGGGACTTGTTCACACACTGAATAAAAAAAGGATCCTCACATATCACTTCCATGACATTATTCACCTCTCTATAGAAGATAAAGACAAAGATTGATAAAGAACTCAACTAGGACTATTCCTGCTTCCATATTTCTATTTCTATGTTGAAAGAATGTTATTTTTATGCTAGTTTGTTGTAGATTTGACACTTTTTGGTTCCTTATTTATAGTTTTTGTTTTAACTATAATTCATCCTTATGTATATCCGGAATTATGATCCTTTTTTTTTTTTACTACACTATCTAGATTTTTATCATTCTTATAATAGAGTATGGTACCCTCAATAATATAGACTACTTTTTAATGCTATATCTAGCTTGTGTGATTTTTTTGTAATAGGGTATAGTCCCTTCAAAAATATTTACCCCTCATAAAAAAATTAGATACATGCACCAAAAAAATATTCAAATTGAAAAGTGGGAAATATCACAACCCATGGCATCACACATGAGGTCACCCCATGGGAAATATCCTAACAAAGCATAAAATTAAACAACACACAAAAATAGAACAAAGTTGTTAAATTTGTCTTATTGCAAACACCCAACATTTTACTAGGGCTGGTCCCATAGCCCCTTTAGATGTATAGTGGTATCATTTTCCTACAATAACAAACAAAAATACTGTTAGGAATTAGTATTTACATCATGGTAAATAATTATATGGTTAGTTTTATATATATTGTTATAACAAATGTATAACAATATATTAATACAAGTTTTATATTGTTTATACTTCCTACTTTATAGGAAGTTGGTTTTCCTATTTGGATGGCTATTTAATAGCACTCCATACATTGTAATATAGATAGTAATAATATATCGATTATTTGTGTGTTTAACCTGTGTATTATTTACATTTGGTACCAAAGCGAGTTGAGAGAAATGGGAGAATAAAATATTCTAAGGGTCAGCTGAGAGTTTTAGTTTCCATGTGGGATGGTAGAATCTGTCTAAAATAATAGTTTGTATTATATTTGTTCTTGAGTGAGAGGATTGTTGTTTACAAGTTGTCACCGAAAAGGAGGAGATAATATATTAAAGTGCAGATCATGGTTTACCTCTCAAGTGTAGAAGCTTGAATCAGACTCGCATCTATGCAAAAATGATAGAAGAGGCATGGAAGGATCTTGAAATTACCTGAATCTGTGGTCATAATGTTGTTATAGCGACCGAGGCAAAGCTATGAGGTTTTTTGGTAGATCTCTTCATCACATGATGTCCCCCATCCAAAGCACCACGTGGACACCCATAGCTCCCAATTTTATCACTGCCATGTACATCCTAGCCACCGTGAAGATTTGACCCATGCATATCTAGTCACATGCAAGTAAAAAATAATAAGGTGTGACAGATCAATATACATCCGACCAAGGCATTCAAAGGCCAATCCATACGAAGCGGATCTCTCCCCTCACGTCACGAGTCTACACACCTGTGCACGGTCTCATGGATCTCAAACCTCAGTGAATAAAATCCATTTTCTGCAATACGTTGCATCAATCAACGTGAATGTTTATTTATTAGTCAAACCTGAAGCACATTGACGCGCTCCTACCTACAAATTTTTGGCATTCTGTGCCTTGAACCTCGAAGTGGTCTGTGATTCATTCTATACATCTCAAAAATATTTGCATGCATTAAATGGAAAGCCCAAGGAAATAGTCATTGCATGAAATCAAGTTCTCTGCAATGTGGGTGGCAACCATAGCCATTGGTATCCATCTTGTTCGATTCCTGTGCAAAGGAAAACAAAACTAAAAAAATGTGGTTTGCGCTCAATCCACATACACGTGGCGTGTAGAAAATCAATGTGTCCCCCTCCAGCTGCCACATAAGTCATGTTTTCAAGGTTGGTTTGCATCATTTTATGTTAACAATTGCATGGCAGTACGTTTGGATCGGGAATTGGAATGACACCGGGAAAATTACATTACATTCTCGTTAGAGTCTTTACTTTACACCTGTGTGGTCTACTCTACTAAGACGTCACATTGAGAGCTTCTCACATATATTCTCTTCAAATAGGTCAGTCTTGTTAATTGTGTTTCGTCCATTGTAAGTGGTTATAGTAATATTAGATTCAATATAAGCTGCGAGTAAGTCTTTGTAAAAATAATAATAATAAAATCATGGACACATTTTCGGTGTAACCCGACGTCCACATTTTGAGGGATAAGATGTTATTTCTAATGAAGTTTTTGAAGGTTACAAAGAAGAAAAATGTGCTTGGCTTCAGGGGCTCCACCCCTCGACCCCACCCTACACCCCAATAGGGAGCGTGCCTAACGCATCGCCCACGACCCTACAAGCGGCGCCCCGCTCGAACTCGTTGAGGGTCAGCGCCCCTGACCCCCGTATTGGAATTTCAGAGCCAAAGCAAAAATTGGTGGGGAATACACGTCGATAAAAGGTGGTACAAATTTGAGCTTCAAATTTCATCCCTCGAGTGAGATTCATCAGATGGAGGATGGAGGCACATGAGGTAGGAGGTTAGATAGTAACCTCTCATCAATTGCCAATGACAGGGCTACATGAAGCTGTGGTGATAGTGTGTGTGTGAGTTTTCTTTCATTTTAGAATTGTAGTTTGTTGTATGATTTCATAGTTCCTATTTTGTGTGGTATTTGATGGATGTTGGAAAGAGAGTTGTGTTGGAGCGCAGATGACTGTCAGTGATCCTCTAACTAACTTGGTCCTTTGACTTCCGTACTTCATTGAAGATGGTCAACTAGAAGAATACGTTCACTAGCATTAGTGACCATGTGCAACAAGACCTAACTAGCAAGATCCATTCAGGAGTATGTTCTTCGATGCATTTTTCTTCTCAGTATCTATATGAGTGGAAATTTCACATTGTGGGGGGGAATATGATCCAATATTCCATTTCCATTATGTTTTATTATGCAGTTTTGTAATATACAAGTTATGTTTCCTACATAATTCCCTAATGTATAAGCATAGTGATGAACAATAGCACTAGAGTAAGTCAGTTCATGGATCTTGAAAGGGTTTGTGGGAGGATCCAGAAAACCACATGAGGTGGACAGTTGATGGGACCTGTTCATGTCAAGGTTTGTGGTAAGCCTGTTTAAAACCATGGAAGGAGAGAGCCTTTCTTTTGGATCAAGGTCATGAGTCATAGAGTTGGACATGCCACAGGGGTGAGCATACTGCAGTTGAGAGTGTGGATGTTTTTCTACCATGTAAACACTAAGGGGGGGAATGTTAGGAATTAGTATTTACATCATGGTAAATAATTATATGGTTAGTTTTATATATATTGTTATAACAAATGTATAACAATATATTAATATGGGTTTTATATTGTTTATACTTCCTACTTTATAGGAAGTTGGTTTTCCTATTTGGATGGCTATTTAATAGCACTCCATACATTGTAATAGACATAGAAATAATATATCGATTATTTGTGTGTTTAACCTGTGTATTATTTACAAATATCTCTTTATCCTCAAGTTCGTATCAATAACATCGAGAAATAAAACATGCATATCAATTAATAATCATCATCAAAATTATGCAATTCTATCAACTCGTCTAAAATTTATAATTAATTCGATTTTACATTTTTACTAACATCAATAAGATCATAAGAATAGTCTTAACATCCAAACATAGTTAATGCATCATGAATATAATATGTCAATATAAAATCAGAACAATGTAAATTAACATGTATAAAACTATCCACCAATGTCACTAGCATATCATAATAAAAAAATATGAATAAAAACATATTGATAATACAAGTGTGTGTATAGTCTATCACCTGCTAATAAAAATATATTATCATAATTTAAATGTCTCTAATCAATAGTAAATAAATTCATAGTAGATAATTATCGAAGAGGAGTGGGTATTACACTTTCTCTTTGGGACATATATGGAGTTGTTTCGTGATGCTTTGAGAGGTATATGGTGTTATTTTGTGATGCTTTGGGAGATATACTGAGTTGTTCCATGATATTTTTTTATGTGTGGATTTGGTTTTATGAATTATGTGTACTTTAATGAGTCTTGTTAGGCATTGTTATGATTGATGTTTGATGCTCCCTTGGTTAGTATGTAGTATTGATATTGACTTGGCACTATGTCATTACAATTATGGTATTTATGGCATGTGATACAAGTTGTATATGTATTAATGTGATGATTATGTTTTGTAGTCACATATATGTGTTTTATTTATACCTATGACATAATTGTTGGAAATTATTCGTTATGTGTACTACTTGTTTTTCTTTCCATGGTGGAATTAGAGGTCTTGTAATGTGATACAATCATGAAATTATGTAACAAGATGTCTCATGGATCATTTGTGTTGTGTTGATTTTTTTGTTACATCATGAGGTCAATTACTATTGGGCACTCATTTACATAAGTCAATTGAAATTCTAAAAATGATTGTTAAGAGCTTGAGATTAAGAAATAATGTAAACGAAAAAAACTAAATAAGTAATAAAGTAAAAGGTAACTAAATACCAATCTTTGCGTAACACTAAAATTTAAGATATTGTGAAAATTAGTTTCCTTTATTTTGGTTTCTTTGTATCCACAAGTTATTTTTCTAAATTACATGTGTCACTTTCCCTTGTTTCCTATGTATCCTTCCAATTTTTCTGTTGTTTCACATTGAGGATGATCCTATTATACAGAAGGGAGATGTAATTCCCCATGTCTTTGCATTGTTGGCATTGCTTGTATAATATCGAGTTGGTCTCTTGCATGTTTTTGAATGTACTGTCCCTACCCGTCGCACCTAGTCAATAAGTTATCCTAGGCCATGTTTTGGACAATGTGATGGTTTTAAAGGTTTTATGTCAAATTATTAGATAAAATCATCATGTGGGAATTATTACCGATCTTCATATAAACTTTAATCCCTCAATCAATAATTAGTTTCCTACTCGATTTCATATTATGCTTCGATTCTCAAACCTCGAGAACCGTCAACCACATAAGTGTTGTCGTTAGGGTGTGGCTTTAAACATTACTTTATCAAAATCTAAGTCATCTTTATGGGAGTAAATCTAGAAATCAATATTACAAATTTAAAATTATTAAAATAAAATATAAAATAGTTTGGCACAAATAAAGGTGAAGAAGAGCATTAAATATATTTGTGAAAGGAAAATTAAAAATATTAAGGTTCCATAGAATAAATAAATGAATGTATGGAAAATGCATAGAATATATATTTACGTAATTTAATTCTAAAAAAAAACAATAGAATTGTGGGTGAAAAGGCCCTAAAAATTTTGAGTTTGGGTTTTTATTTTGTTCTTTCGAATGGATGAGTGTGTTGGTGGCAAAGATGAAAAAACCATAAATTTTTGTTGAATATTTTCTATATCTTGTGCCAAAGATAAGATTTGAATAAGTGTAGTGTTGTCCAATAAAGAACCAATGATGAAAGACTTGTCGAGATATTGTAGATGTGGATGACTAGTAGATATGTTGTAAAAATGTGGATGAACAGGGTAGGGTATGTGCTTTGTTGGACAAAATGCCTTAATGAAATACAACTCATAGTAAGGGAATGATTGCAATTTATGTAGGAGATATGGGAACCAATATAGTAATCCATATAAATCATTATTTTCGTTTCATAGATGTAACCAATGGGTGTCTAGTAGATCGATTCAACCTTGCCAAAGACATTTCCCTAGTCTACATTCAAATGGATGTTTAAAGAATGGTATGGGTAGAAAATAGTGTGTGGGTTATTTTTAACAAAGCACCTTAAGGAGAGGAAAATTTAGGGAATGTAGGGAATGTATCCCGTATATATCCTATATAATGTAAGCTTCATTTCAAATTTCTTAGCATAGTTGTTGGTTTAGGAAGTGACGTGGGCACCCTTTTCAGCATCAAGGGAAAAATAAATGTAAAAATATGAATTTGTAATGATTTTCTAGGGTGTGAGTGGTGGTTTGATAGGCCAACAATATCATGGAAACTCTAAACTACATCTTCATATGTAATTTTTTACCCGTAAGGTTGTATAAAGGTTCTTGTCTTATGTTTGTAGATCTACATGCCCTAACCTTTGTAGAATGAGAGCTTTGGGGTAGGGTTAAATTCAGTACCAATACGTTTATTGGCATTCTGAGATAATTTTTGCACTTGTGCAAAAATGGGAAACTCTAAACTTTTTTGATGATGGATGGCATTGATGAAATGGACATAACTAAGGGGATACATTATAGTTTTATTATGTTTTTAGTTGCAAAAATTGAGTAGCTACATGTAATCTATAGTTATCTATATTGTTACGTAATATAAAACTTTATATAGACTTTCATTCCATATTCGTCTTCAACAAATAAACACAAAATCCCTGAAGGACCAATGCATTGCCTTGATGAAGACAGAATTGTAGTTTATGTGAGAGATTAAACTCAGTAACGACAAATAGAGTTGTAGTTTTCATGTAGTAGATTCATTATTAAATTTACAGGTACTTCAAAACTCATTATTTCTTCATGTTAAATACATTTAATTATGTGATTGAGTTTTTTATTTCATTATACAATCAATATCCATGTCATAAATCTAAAAGTAGAAAGAAGTATACAACTCAAGTACATAAATTAAATGTTATTTATTCATGAAGAAGTATAATGTTTCCCACACAATCCATGAGATGTAACTCATAACTACTAAAGAAAGAATTACATGTGCATTAATTTAAAAGTAAAAGAGTATAGAAGAAACCCATCATTACCTTGGGATTTTCTTCTAAGTCTTCTTCACTTTACCTCCAACTCCATCTTTCATCCATCTCTCTTACCAAGATGTATCTAAAAACCGAAAAGAAAAGTCATGAATATTGAGCTCATCGTTTCATATGTACTCATGTACTATCTAAATACATATAGATGGATTTCTAAATATATGAATCATAAGGTACACAATATTATAATAAAAATTTGATAAAGAGGTATTCTACAAGTAGTACATATGATTCCCGAAATCATTACAAAGGAAGAAAGAGAAAAGAAAAACTATGGAGCATAAGAGAGGCCAAAAACCTAAATATTTTCTAACTATTTTCTTAAGTGTGCAGGCATAGGTAAAAGTATGTCTTACATTCCTCACTCATTAGATTAATATTGAATAACAATAGAGTTGAATTACTTCCATCCTATGGTACATCAAATTGGGATAACTCACAAACATAATGACATGAAATAATAATGTTACTGAGAGTTAAGTAGAAATTCTAGAAATAAAAGAAGTTACGGTAAATATCGAAGAGAAACCTACATGCTTACATCCATTCAAATATAACAAGACATCTCAAACAAATTTTAAGATTCCAACATATAAGTATGAATAAAATATAGCATAAAGTGAGAAGATAATAAGCTTCAAATATGTAACATCATTTTTTAAGTTCAAAATAATTCATTTTCAACTTTCAAGAAAAGCTATAGTGTTCATAAATGAAACAGGTGTACAAGATGCAATAAAATTCCACATACATCCTATAGCTGACCTCATCTAAAAGTATGAAATGTTTAAATAGAGAATTTCACAACCATGTGGGAATTATGAATGAATCTAATAAGTACAATATTTAGCTCTTACTTTGGCATACCAAGTGTACAAATTTACAATTCAATTGACTTACCTTTTATAGTGCAAAGAATGCTTACACTATACAAGAATTTCAACATTCAAGTTTCCATTACAAATGAAGCATCACAAAAAAACAATGAGTCATTGCGGCCATGATATTTTATATAGAATAGATTGAGTGATTCATCATAATCCTTGAGACCAAATGAATGATCAACATTTTTAGGATTGCTCATTCCTAGGATAACATGAAGAATGAAAGTTTTAAATTAAAATATGGAAATCTACAAAGTTTGAAACAAAAAAAAAACATTGAGAGGAGAAAACTATTTGTTCAATTGTAATTAATATCTTTAAGATCTGTTAGCAACTCATCAAGATTTCATCTAAAAATCTCAAAGTACACAAGAAAAAAATTCAGCCAGGAAAGCAGAGTTCAAGAGGGCATAATATGTTCAATAAACTAGTTTGAATGCAAATTGAGAGTCAAAATCATAACAACAAGTATGATGAGGAATATCACAACTTTCAACATAGTGAAAATTACAAAGAAAACTTGCATGATATTTTATTCAAATATCTTGAATCTGGGATAGTTTTCATGCTCCATCAAGTATTTATCAAGAGGATCCATAGCTGAGAATTCAGAGTACTTATCAAGTATTTATCAAGTATTGAAAACTAGAACTTCAACTCATAAATGATCAGGCATTCCAAGAGATCATTAAAAAAGGCAGGATTATGATACACATTCAAGAGAGAAAAAATGCCACATGAAGAATTCAATAATGAGAAAATAAAATTCTTCATAATGATCCATTATTGGAACCATAATAGTATTATACAAGATACAAATTGCACTAGTTATTCAACTATAAAAATCTCATCAAACTTTATCTATACATTTCAAGAACAACTATTAGAATATAGTGGGAATACAACATTAAGTTTCATACATCAATAAGTCATTACTCGAATAGCACAAATTTGTAACACAAGAAGAATGTGTCGTCTACATCAAACTCAAACCCTTCATGACAGAATAGATTCTCAAGTGAGTGAGGTTACATAGCATATAAATCTCAAGAAATGACAATGTAATGAGAACATCTAGTTACATAATGAAATATCAATATTTGAAAACCCTTTTAATTTGTGAAATACAAATACCAAATTATATGCACTTTTTAAAGCTTTATCAAGTTAAAAATTTAGTGATAAGTGTTCAAAAGTACATAAATGAAACACGAGGTGGGAAACACCTTCCTAAAACTTGTAGAGATAATATTTCAAGATAAAGTATTTGATCCCTATAAAGGTAGAAAATAGATCTATGAGGCCAAACTCTTTAGCATGATACCACAAAACAAAGACCACCGAGTTTGGGATCAACTCAAAAAGAATATCAAGTTACATATTTAGCATACAAGAGTGTAAACAAATGTATACCTAAGTGCAAGGAAATACAATTGAGTAACAATAAATATATAGTTTAGGTTTTCAGCATATGGAGAAATTTTATGTAAAAAATCACCTATATCTCTAAAATGTCTAAGTAAATTCAAAATAAAGTGCCAAAGAAATGACATGCAATCCATGGCGGCCATAAGATTTGAGCCACTATACAATTTCAATGTAAAGTAAGGAAAAATGATAGCCTTAGCATTTTACAATACTTCAAACACATGTGCGAAATAATTACAAGGTTTTGGTTAAAATAAATCTGCAAACTCCATGTTTTCTAAACTAGAAAACTTAAACAAGAAAACTCAAAGATTCCAATATTTCAAATGACGCAAACCAAATTTTGGATATTTTCACAATAACCTAGAATGTAATATTCACAAATCTTTAAGGAAATGAAAAATCAATTCATATATAAAGAAATACAAAGATTACACAGACAACACAGTTTGAATGAATCCACGAAAAGTCCCTTAACGTACAAAATCCCCGAATTGAGAGTAAGTGGTCATTCTTTCAAGAAACAAAACTCACCGGTTCGAAACAATGCCTCCTAAAAAAACCAAGATGAGCTTGAGGGAATTCAAGTATTAGAAACCTTAGTTGTATTGGATATTTTGAAGCACAATCCATTCTCAACAATCATAAAATAAGTCAAAGAATCATTACATCGTTGCTCGAAGAAGCAAAGGAAGAAACATACATAGTATTTCAGAAATACAACCTCACCTTTTTCCATCAAATAGTGGAACACTAAATCAAAATATAACTCAAAACCACCCAAAACAAGCCATAACTCAAAACAAAGCTCGAAAGAATCATTAATGATGGCCACTCTAGAAGAAAAATGAAATGGAGTAAGGAATGACAAGTATTCAAACTCTCGCAGTACTAGAAAATGCATAACATCGAACTCAAAAGTATTTTTTCATGAAAAATCAAGCTTCAAATAAGAATAATTGCAGAGAATATAGAAAATCCACACTTAGAGCTTCACATAAAATATTTCTTGCAAATCTCAAACGAGTAAAAATGGAGTCACGCAAAACATTTCGATGGATTCACCCAAAGAGAAAATTCCAAGTGAAATGATTATGGTTGGTTTCATTTTTACTTAGGAAAGATTAACCACAACAAAAACCTAACTCTATCAATGGGTTAAGGATCGAAAAATCATATCACACAAAGTATAAATATTAACACCAAATATAATCACCAACTCCAATCCCAACCATAGGATTACCAGAGTTATCATCAATGAATGGGATGTAATAATACAAACATTGAACATAAAGGCTAAGGATTGATTCCAAAATCAATACGAAACCCAACCTAACTCATTCAAAATTAAAAATCGATGATCCAAAAATGGAAGTATGCAAATAAACAGATTAAAGAGAACTTACCACATTAATTCCAAATTCAGAACCCTAACCAAGGAGACATAAGGAATCGATGTCAGAAATCCAAAATTACAAGGATCAAACAGTGAACAATGTAAACTTCAAACCTTGCCATAGTTTACATAAACTTTACCATATTTTACACATGTACGTGTGTTAGAAATCACAAAAACCCTATTTAAGGTTAAATTTAAATCTTCAATGACATCACAAAGGGCTAGAGCACCATGTGGAGGGGGACAAGGCTGCAATTAAACATGAATCATTCACATTGAAATTTTAATTGTCTAAACTATATCACCAAAATGCCGACAATGCAATGATCAAAAGATAAGCCATTTACCTTATGAATGATTATTGAAAAATACTAACCTATAGTATATGCAAAGTCTAGCAATGATTAACCAAAAGAGTCCAAAAGAATATTATGTCGACCTTTTCAAAGGAGGAAAAAAAGAATATACATCATAATTAATCAAAATGCCGAAGAAATGTCACACATTATATGCCATTGACCTATTATTTGTCATCATTTAGTCAAAGGAGACCTTATCATTACCTTAGACTTAGGTTGCAATGATAAGTCAAGAATATGTTACATGCCAAATCAAGAAGGGGCTCATTATGCCAAATATTTCTTAAACTAAAGATTTTTAAACTTTACCTTAGTATTTGTAAAGGAACTCATACCCTTCAAAGGTAAAGAAAAGTTTTCGCACGCTCATAGGTGGCCCCAAAAGAAGACAAATTAGGACATCTGCACACCAAAGGTGGTCCCAGATGGAAATTGAACACAAAAAAGGTATTATACTTACATGAGAATAATGTTCTACAAGTGATAAGAAGGTTGAAAAAGGATTATTTCACCATGGAGATAAAGACAAATAGATTTCAACATCAAAACCTGTAGGTGGTCCCCACATATTGGGTGAGTATTTTTACTAAAGTATTGCAAATAAAAGATTTATTTTTCTCACGAGAGATCAAAATTTTTGCATGTGCATACAAGGGAGAAAAATAAAAGAATGCCTAGAATATCATTACAAGTGAATCAAGTTGCAAGTATCACATCAAGTACTAGAAGAATGAAATTGCATGCACATTGGATGATGCTCACACAACAAGAAAGGGTTGTTATTAGCCAACTTATTCATCCTATTTTATTAAAAATAGATCAGTCCAACCGCACTTGACTGATTTTTTTTTTTAACCAAGGCTATTAATGCCTCTTTGTAATCAACATGTTTATTTTTATTCCTTTGTTTATTCACAATAAAAAGGTTAAATTAGCATGCATAGGAAATTACAAATTTAGTCTATTTTTAGGATGGGTTGGGTGAATTATCTTATTATATATTATGTGCGATTGCAAAGCATAAAGGATGACTTTTTAGACATAGGAGTGCCAAGAAAATTTTTCCAGCTTTTGCCCCTTGAATGAGAATTGATTTCTACCTTTCTAATTATTTGTACTGGTGTGTATATCTCATTAATTCATGTGAATGAAAAAATTACCTGATTAATCATCTTACCTTACAAAAAATTTAGTAATTTCTACATAATCTTAGTGCACATTTTTATCTTATTGTTTTCTTTGACTTATTCCCTCAACACACAAAGTGTTTGGCCTTAATAATATTCTTAAAATTATTGGTTTATGTATCTAAAATTCATTCTCAATTTGATTTTTCATGTACTTAGTTAAATCTCTCAATAGGTTTCGTGAATCACCCCATTTTGAATTCATTTACCATCATCTTTTTCCCTTAAAACCCCAAAACAAAATAGTTTAGTATACATCAAAAAGGAACCGACATTGATACCAAGACTCACCTCAACAATAGGTATACCCACAAACCCGAGGTGTTTCCGTTATATCTACAAAAGTGAAAGATTTAGAGAAATCTTAGAATCCCAAAGAAATCTCTCAACTAGGTTACACTTTTAAGAGAACAATTTTTGGGACACTTGGTGGGACTCCGAATCAAATCTACACTAGATTACAGTAATTTACAACAAAAATAGTAATTTACAACGGATTAACAATGAAAAAAATCTCACTTTTGGAGCAATAAGTTGCATCAATTTATTCTCAAGATCAAAATAATTATTTAGCAACTTTGTAAGGCTTATTTTTGTCTAGTTTTGTAGCATGTTTCATGCCTAAAGGGACTCCAAGATCATCAAGTAAGAGGAATTCCTACTTGAGTTTATTTCTTTATGTTTAAATTTTGCAAGAAGAAGAACAATTGGAAATACCTTATCTTATAATAGTCCTGGTTTTGGAAACCCTCCTCCTAATCTTCCTTCATCACGTATTAATCTTGTTGTTGAAATCTTAGTTATTCCAATGGCTATTCAACCACCTAGGAATAGTGTGACCTTTACTAATGGCATCCCTTTAGTAATTACAGGTTTATCATGATATTTCCATGCTTTCCTTAAAATTTTACCTTCATTCACATGTGAAAATTATATCACTTCTATAGAGCACATTAAAGATGTTATAGCTCTTTGTGTTGTCCATAACATAACTCATGAATATGTAGCCTTAAGAATTTTAGCTACATCATTTAAAGGAAAAGCCCTATAATGGTAAAAACCTTAGAGATTGGGAGCATAAGAACTTGGGATGAGTTACGAGAGAAATTACTTAAGAAATTTCAAGACCATTTTGATAATTTATATCACACAGAGAAGTTGTATACAATTAAAAGAGCACCTCATGAATTTATGGCTAGTTTCAAAATCCATTTTGCTAGAACTTTTGTAATAGTTCTAGCTAGTGTTATGCCTCAAGATGATCATGTTTTTCTATATCATCTCGAGCCTTAAATAGTCATATTTCGACTATGATTCAGTCTATGGGAGGAGAGACTCTCCCAACAACTTATGATATTACAATTATGGCTGAAAACAACCTTATTCAAGCTGGAAATTAGCACCAAGGCCTTTAATGCCTCTTATAGCATATTTTTCACCTATTTTGGAGCCTATTACCATTATAAAGACTATTTTTCTAGTTCCATGAGATGATGTGTTTACGGATTTACACACTGTGGGTAATAAATTGACTTCAATTAAGAATACATTAGCTTAGCCTAGTGGGCCTTATCAAGCTACTTATCATCAAAATAAATAAAATCAACATAATAAGTAGCCTTATTAGCAAAATCAGAACTATAGACAACCATATCAGCCAAAGGAATTAAGCCCAAAATCTCCTAGTTCATCTAGTTGTCTTGTTCTCGTTAACATGGTTTCACAAGAATGGTGTTAAGCTTGTAATCAACCTCATTCAACTTCCAATTTTCTAAATGCATTCCTACATATAATAATTATTGTAAAACCTCAACCTAAAGAACTATTCATTCCTCAAATGGAGGGTGGGCATCAACAAACTCATAGTTAGAAACCACCAAAACAAAATCTAGTTAGCTTTGGAGAGGAATATTTTATTGTAATCACAACTAGTTCTTAGGAAACTGCTCAAGAGAGAAAAACATAAAAAGACATGTTCTTCCCATAGTCACTAACAAAATAGATAGCCATTATGTTTTTCCTCATAAATAAGATCAACTCAAAAAGAGCAAAAAAATTAGTTACGTCATGATCCCGGAAGACTCATCATACCTCAAATTTCAAAAGTTGCTAAAGTAGAGTCATTTTTTGTTGAAGCTTATGCTAAAACGGTATAAATTGTTTAAAAAATAGTTGTTTCTTTTAATATTTTTGAGGTAATAAATAATCAAAATATTAATATTTCACTATAATATGGTCTAAGTATTCCAAGACAACAAGAGTTACTTACTCATGAGCTTGTTAAGTCAGCAGATTTTATCAAAACTAGCGAGAAAAGGAATCTTAGAAATATGACATGGTCCTTGGAATAATGGATCAAGACCACATGAAAGAGGTTAAATGGATGATTCAAAAGGTATTAAAATCTCAAGATATCAAGAAGCCACCACAACTTTATCTAATTATTGGAGATAATTTAGTTCATAACTATATGGTTGAAAGTGTTGCAAGTAGTATAGTCATGCAAAAAGCAATTGTAGAAAAATTAGGCTTGCACTATGAGCCTACGAGAGAAAAGCGTGTTGCAACTAGATAAAACAACAACCAACAAAGTTGGCATTATAGGAAATATAGAGGTAACCTTACATGTTTTCCCCAATGTTACTATCTTACAAGATGTTATTGTTGTAGATTTACCTCCCTACTTTTCCTTATGTTTATCAAGAGATTTTACAACAAATATAGGAGGTTATCTTTCTTTAAATTGGTCATTTTTGTTCTTTACTACAAGATATGGAACTAAATTTACTGTAAATTCAGAGCCTCTAGCTAGATTTCATATTGAGCCTCATGCTTCAAACGCTACAATAAATTATGCAGCTTTAGATCAATATGATTTTTATGTTACAACACATGTTTCGCACTAGACGGTCCTTCTAATCTATTTATGTATGAGAAGAATCAAGAAGAAAATGCATATGATCCTTTCAAAGAATTAGAAGAAGATTTATTTATTGTTTATTTTTTCATGAAGAAAATGCACCAATTCCCTTGTTATCCAAAACAAAAAAACAATAGAAGGGCTATGGAAGGTTCATTTCAATGGAGCTAAAAACAAGAAAGGACAAGGTGTAGGTTTGATTCTTACTTCCCCTTCAAACAAATGGTACTTTGAAGATTTAAGTCTACATTTCTCTTGTACTTGTAATGTATTTGAACACGAAGCATTAATTCATGGCTTGTAATGGGCTAGAGAAAGAGGTATCCATACTTTGTAATTTTTTTGTGATTTAAAGTTAGTTTTTAATCAAGTGAAAAACTTTAATGTGTGTAATAATTTATTTATTAAATCTTACAAACATAGAGTTTACAATTAATTGATGATTTTGATGATGTTAACATAGAATATTTTCCAAGAGCTGAAAACAAACATGCAGACCAACTTACATCAATTTGTGCTATCTTTGATGTGTTAGAATAGATAAAAAACAACAAGGTACAACCACATATAAATATGATTATCAGACCTTCAATACCTTATAATGAAGAAAACTGGAAAGTTTTTGAAGATTATGAATAGATCTATAGATTTTTACAACAAGAAGGTGAATTTTATGCAAGAAATAAAGAAAAACTACATCACTTCTATGGTGATCAAATTGTTCGATTGAAGAAAAATAATTTTCCTCATGTATTGGTCACACTCGAGGATATTTTTAGTTATGATGATCAGTTGAGAAAGGAAACATGCAAGATTTCAACTCAAGAAGATAACTATGAGGATATCGTGGTGTATAATGAAAAGAAAGTATTTATCGGAAAGGTATGTTCCTCAGCTAAAAATACTCATTTCTCAATTTATGTAAAGAATTCATAGATGTTTTTCTTGGAAATACCAAGATATGATAGGATTTGATCCCATTTTAGATGACCATACAATAGAGTTACAACCAAATTCCAACCCACTTAGGTAGAAGAAAAGGCCTCTTAATCTGAATATTGAGCCATTAATTAGGAAAGAGTTATCAAAACTAATTAAATTAGGTATTATCTTCTCAATTAAGAATTCAAATTAGGTAGATAATCTTGTTCTGTTCGAAAAATGAATGGAAAAATTATGCTATGTGTAGATTTTAGAGATCTTAATAAAGCTTCATTAAAAGATCATTATCCACTACCCAACTGGATAATATTTTAAGCACGGTTTTAGGTTGAAAAAGCTGTCTCTTTCTTATGGTTATATTGGATAAAATCAAATCCTTGTGCATGAAGAAGACATATACAAAAAAACCTTCACAATAAAGTGGTGTACTTATGCTTACAAAAGAATGCCTTTTTGAATTTTAAATGTTGGTACAATGTTTCAAGATGCAATGGACATGGATTTTCACATCTTATTAAATAAATTCATATTAGTTTACTTAGATGATGTCACTGTATTTTCAAAGAATTCTTATGAACATATAATGCATTTAAGTTATAATTTCCATCTTTACTGAGATAGTTTGGAATATCTTTAAATCATAAATATTCCATATTTTTAGTACATCAAGGTAAATTTCTTATTCATATTATTTTTAGACAAGGTTTAGTTATTGATCCTTTCATAATTGAAGCTATTTAACACCTATCCTTGTCTCATCACAAGAAATCGCTAAAAAAGTGTTCTTGGAAAAATCAACTTTGTTCGAAGATATGTTCCATATTTTCAATCGTTAGTGAAGCCATTAAAAACCACGTTAAATAAAGATAAGACCTTCTCTTGGACCAGTGAAGGGAGAAAAGGATTTGAGGCCATCAAGTAGGCAATTTCACAAGCTCCTACTTTTTCAAATCCAAATTTTGATTAATATTTTACAATGTATGCATGAGCGGGAGATGAGAATATTTCAACCATATTAAATTAGCTTAATGATGAAAATATTTTTTGGAAATATTTTCTACGACACAAGGTAAACCTTTCTTTAAAAACAAGTACTTTTAGAGTTAGAGAATTAAGAAACTTCAAGTACATATTTTCCAATAATAAGATACATGTCTTAGTTTCTCATCCAAGTGTTAAAGCATTATTTTTGAATAAAGAGCTGAATGAGAAGAGAATGAGATGGATTACAAAGGTTATGGAGTATGATGTTGACATCCGTGTTGCAAAAATAGTTCAAGGAAAAGGTTTGTGCAAACATATAATTGGTGATATGGAAAAACAACAAAGCTATAATCAAAAGATCCATAACATCATGTTAAAATTACCTATGAGAAGTTAGATATCATGGTAGAAAAAGAAAATAAGCAACCCGTTCTTATTTAAAAATTTTAGGAATGCAAATGGATGACTATTTTGGTTAACTATTTTTAGTATGGAATGTATCTAGATGGTATGGACAAGAATAAATTAAGGTACTTCAGGTTACAAGTTATGTCTTATGTTTTCATTGATGGTGTGTTGTTTAAAAGGGATCTAAATGGATTTTTTATGTGATGTATTGATTATGTTAGAATTCAACAATAATTATCAAAATTTTCTGAAGGACCTGCAAGAGCTCTTTTTTGCCATGTATTACATCCTTAAAAATATATGAAATATGGTTACTTTTGGCCCAACATATTCAAGGACTTCTTTGAATGGATCAAAAAGTGTAAGAAATGTGCTTTCTTTGTTGGAAATGAATGTTTAGCTTTCCTTCCCTACAACCTATATTAGTATATCGTGGCATTCATGTTATGGAGTCTTGACTTCATTGACATGATAAATCCACCTTCATCACAAGTACACATGTGTATCTTCACTACTATAGATTAATTTACACGATGGAGTGAAGAAATGACCTTGAAAGAAGCTAACGATACTTCAATCTTATCATTCAAAGAAGGAATAGTTTACAAATTTGGTATTCCATTAACTATCATTTAAGATAATACCTTAGCATTTCTTGACGAAAAGGTAATAGATTGGTCTATTAAGCATGAAATTTATTTATGTACCTCAAATAATTATTACCCTCAAGGTCATGGTTTAACTAAAAATACTAACAAAAACTGTTGAGGATCATTAGAATAACACTCAAGGACAACCAAAGATCTTGGCATCTTATGTTTAATTCAGCACTTTGGGCTGATAGAGTGACTCCTAAAAGATCGGATGGAAATTCACCATAGAATATTGTTTATGAAGAGATGCAAGAATGCCCATCTCGGTTGAGTTGTATGCATTAGATTTATCACACCAAAGGGAATTACTTGAGGATGAACCATTACAAGTTTGTTACGTAGAATTAATTGAGTTGTAGGAGCTAAGAAATCAATCTCATATGAACATGGAAAATAATAAAAAAATAAAGAAAACATTTGTTAAGAAGGCTAATTTCAGAGTCTTCAATGAAGGAGACATTATGTTAAAATGATATGATGATCATGTGAAGCTAGGAAATCACACTAAGTTTGATACAATTTGGAGTGGTCCCTACATTATTTCAGCTTGCAAGCAACACAATGCATTTAAGCTTTCAAGGTTGAATGGAGATGAACTTCCCATTCTTGTGAATGGTATGTTTCTTAAACACTATTACTGAAAATCCTAAAGTGTTTGGTTAGAGTAGGATTTCCCTTCAATAAGTGCATTCAATGCACATTGCAATGTTTTTAATTCAATAATTTGGATCTATGCATGTGATGTAGTTTCTAGATGGTTTCCCACTTTAGTTTGTTTTTTTGGAAAGCGGTTTAGGTTATGTTTTAACTCCATTCCCAATGGACAAGAGAAAGTCAACAATTCTACAAGCTAGCAGAAGTTTTCCCCACAAGATCACTAAAAATGTTGACAATTTTTTCTCTTGTGCAAAAATGGGAAACTCGAAAATTTGTTATGATGCATGGCATTGATGAAATCCACCTAACTAGGGGATGCATTACAATTTATTATGTTTTCAGTTGCAGCAATTGATTAACTACATGTAATAAGCAACTATGTATGTTTTTACAAAATATAACACCTTACATAGATTATCATTCCATGTTCATCTTCAATAAATAAACACAAAATCCCTGAAGGACCAATGCATTTCCTTGATGAAGGTGGAAATTGTAGTTTATCTCGATATATTAAACTCAAGTAATTGACAACGAGAGTTGGATTTTTCATCCAACATATTCATTATTAAAGTTACATGTACTTCAAAACTCATTATTTCTGCATGTTAATTACATTTAATTATGTTATTGATTTTTTTATTTCATTATACAATCAATATCCATGTTATAAATATGAAATCATAAAGAAGTATACAACTCAAGTACAAAAATTAAATTTTATTTATTCATGAAGAATTATAATGTTTCCCACACAAGCCGTGGGATGTAACTCATAACTATTGAAGAAAAAGTACTTGTGCATGAAGTTAAAATTAAAATACTGTAGAATAAACCCATCATTGCCTTGGGATTTTCTTCTAAGTCTTCTTCACTTCAGCTCTAGCTCCATATTTCATCTAGCTCTCCTAACATGCAAAATGTACCTAAAAAATGAAAAGAAAAGGCATCAATATACAATTGAAAGTTTTATCTATACTCATGTACTATCTAACTACATGTAGATGGATTTCTAAATATCATAAGCATAAGGTACATAATATTTAGATAAGTATTTGATAAAGTAGTATTTTACAAGAAGAACATATGATTCCCAAAATCATTACAAAGGAAGAAAGAGAAAATAAAAACTATGGAACATAAGAGAGGCCAAAATGCCTAAATATTTTATAACTATTTTCTTAAGTGTGTAGGTACAAGTAAAAGCATGTCTTACAGGTCCTCACTTTGTTAGATTAAGATTATATAAAAACAAATTTCAATGACTTCCATCCTATAATACATCAAATTTTGATAACTCAAAGATACATAATGGCATGAGAGAAGAATTTGACTTAGAGTTCGAATAATTCTAGAAATAAAAGTAGTTATAGCGTAGATCAAAAGAGAAACTTGCATGCTTACTTTTGGTGCTCTATTTAATCTCTTCTATGCATTCAAAAATGTCTCAATCTGCATAGTTTGAAGTTTTCTATGTCTCCCTATATTAATGCATGAAAGCTTGTTTGTTCATTTGGTTGTCATGGTTAGTCCTTTCCTTTGGTCAAGGATCACATTAAGTCTAGATATTGGTTTCCGTTCCTCTGTCCATGAGAAAGAATTTGTAATTTAGGCATGAATTCAGGTTTTCCCCTTCCTTCTGTTTTTCCATAGTCATGTTTCCTATCGTTTTTGTCCCAACATCTATGGAAATGTGGTCCTTTCGATTGGATGTAGCCCAAACATTCTTTTTGGTGAAATTTGTCACTTTAGTCACATTTGTAAAAATTACCAAATTGGCCCCGCGGCCCGATAGTCTCGATTGGCAATTCAAAATATATGAAGTGGTAGGGAAAAAGTCTTACTTTGACCGTGAAGAAGGAAAATTTGTAGTTTTTCATGTTACAAGCGGGAATGGGGGTCGAGTGGAACATTTTGAATTTTTTTCTCTTTGTACGTGGGAGAAAAGTTATGAAATAACATGTAACTCTGCTGAGGCCCAAATCAAAAGTTACAACCGGAGAGGTGGGTCTTCGGGACATTTTAAAACTCTAATGCCCACTTCAACTTAAAGATTTTCCATTTGGAGGGTCAATGCTCATCTAAGGATCCGCATCTGGGTCCTACCTTATAAGTTGAACCAAGGAGACATGTGGAGGCTTCCGCTGGCTCTTTCCTATACTTTGACTTTTCAACGGCCAAAGAAAATTTCTCAAACCCTAAGCACATGGTGCCTTCCGCTGGTCCTTAAAATTTTCAACAACTTTTCCAGACTAAGACACGTGGTGAGCCCGCTCGTGTTTAGGGTCTCCTCCTTTGGGCACCATATCAAAGTTGTGCCAAGGAAATACGTGGAGGCTTCCACTAGCTCCTCTCTATAATAAGACTTTTTCAAAGGCCAAGGAAATTTATTTGGCCTAGGGCACGTGGAGAGCCTATGCTCATTTGAGGTCCTGCTTCTAAACTTCATCTTTGAAATTATGCCAAGGAAACACACAGAGGCTTCCATTGGCTCGTCTTTGCACTTGGCTGACTCAGACTCGCAGTGTAGGTAATGTGGGACAATACATGTGTAGAAACTCATTTTTGAGAGCAAAAATTCAAGAATCCATATGAGGGCACAAATTTCTCAAGGTGTATTCTCGTAGGTGAAAAGGATTTCTGTAAAATCCATTTATACAAAGCCATTGGAAAATGATTAAAAATGGGATTTCTCGAATGAAAAAATAAAAGAATGATTAGAAGGACTATCAAAAAGTTATACTATGGTATCCTAGTCATTATTCAAGGGTCTAAGAAACGTGATCAATTAATGATTTGTCCACTTGGCGGTTCGGGTGTAAATTTTTAAACATCACTTTCTGAGAAAATTCGGTAATAAGCTAAGGATTCCTCGAATATTATTCTTTTTGGGGAAAAATTGGGATGAGTGAGAAATTGAAATGTATAAATGCAATGAGAATACTCTTGCAAATGGTCAGGGGTTCAATTCTTACGAGAAAATTTGAGAAAGCCCATCTTCCCGAGAAACCATCTCGAGAAACCTTTTAATCTCTTCTATTTTCAATTTGATCATGACAACATGGTTACTAATCTTTAACCATTGACAAGCTCGATACTATTCAAGAAAATTTCCCCTTCTGATAATTCTAATACATCTCAAATTAATCTATGTTGATCTTGGGTATAATTGTGTCTCGCTTTCTATTTGAGAATGTTTTCAAATGGTTTTTATGTTTTTGTTGCAATATTATGTTAAAATCCCTCCGAATCACATGGGATCTTGTCCCTATGATAGTTTAGTGGCATTTGCAATTTCATTATGAGAAGATCCTTCATCCTGTAATGAGATAAACAATTTAAAATCAATTTATTGTCATTTTGTTGATAAAGATTGTCTGTAAGCCTTTGAGTGTATCTTAGGCATCAAGAACCGGGGTTATTAATATTTAATTGAGTATGTAACTAGAGGCTTTGTTTTGAATTCTCAAAGATTGTTTTAAACCATGAAGATCTGGGGCTCCATTGATGTACACCTTCTGCTGTTAGGAATAGTTTGGCTATTCGAAGCTGCGATTTAGCTTTCGTTGTTAAGTTGTCCAATTGTTGTTAAGGTTCTCAAAGATTTGGCGAATCCTACCCAAAGTACCCCTATTTGTTACGTGTATCAACAAATTAACCAATTCTGCTGCCAAAATATACATAAACAGTAAGGCTTTAACTCTCTTTAGTAACCCGAACCTTACTCAAAAAATATCCCCATTCTTTAGAAGTGATAACTTGTGAGAGTTAAATTGTGGCATATTGATCATATTTTCTCAAGGTTCCCCTAAAAATTGTGCAAATAAGGATCTCTTAATGTCTTCACCAATAGAGGTTACAAAATGGGTCCTCTCACCCTGGTTGAAAGGCATGGCCTAAAGTAGTGAGGATATATCAAATCATTTTATATGGTGTTATCCATTTCTCCAGTACTTTGAGTGACAAAGAGCCAATGAATCCATTCCCTAGCTATAAAATAATTTATGATTTTTCTATCTCCCAAAGTATCTTGTTAAATCTATAATGTTGCTCACCTTCCAATTTAGAATCAATTTGGATACCAACACCATTTTGGCACTATTGTCGGGGATTATTTGAGCACCGGGACTGATATGTATGGCAACAACACCATTTTGGAGCCATTGGCGGGGATTATTTGATCACCAAGACTTATTTGTGTGGCAACAACACCATTTTTGCACTGCCATGGATTATTTGAGCACGGGAATTATTTGTGCGGCAAAACACCATTTTGGTGTTGTTTCGGGGATTATTTAAGCACCAGGACTTATTTATATTGTAACAACATGATTTTTGTATCGTTTTCGAGACTATTTGAAAAAATGTGTACACATACCGACCCTGGTAATGTTTCTTACATAATCTAAGAGAAAATATGTTATTTAAACGTCATCCTGTGTTGATATTTGTAAGAATTGTGTGAAGTTACAAGTTATGTGTGCAATATTTCCAGTTTCTAGTGGTTATTGCACTAACTTTACATCATCTGTGATAAATACTAGTAGAGGAAGGTTAGATCTACTAAGCTTTGCAAGATTTATGTGTTGATAGATATTTGACAAGTCATTTATAGTGCATTTGCACAAGTAAGGTGAAAATCCTTAGCGGTGACTCCATGTTGATTTAAAATTTGATGAATACCAAAGCCTTACCCTGCTGTTTCAAGTGAATCTGTCACTAATATTTGCAAATATGGAAGGAAGAAGATCTTTCTTCACTAAAGACTATACCCAAAAGTTGTTTCCAGAACTTGAAAGAAAAATTTAGAAGAAAAAAGGAATCTGAAAATAGTTGCGAGATCGAAGAATCAAGAAAAGAGTTATCCATTGTGGAAAGTGTTCAACTTGTGGTTGAATATTACCATTCTTCTTCAAGTGATTTTGAATCAGGTAATATTTATATATAATTGAATTATCCAACTGGAAAGGGGCCTCCAATTTTTTTCTAATAACTATGCTTCTCAGTCTGTCCCTATATTTTCTAAAGTTGATAGGGTTTTCCATGAAACAAAGTCTTTAGAGGACATTCATTTTGAAAATTATACTCATGTTTTCCAAAACCCATTGTCCCACATCATTTTGTTTCTCTGTAAGATCAACCCCTCAAATAAATATGGCCCAACCTCCACCTAGACCTCCATTTTTTGTCAACACTTTTGGACCTATAGATTTTAGAGGTATGGCTAGATATCCAAATGTAGTGCCACAAGATGTTAGAAATAGATTGCCTAAATTTCAAGGGAATAATGCTATCACTAGTGATCAACATTTGAAACTATTTTCAATATGATGGAAGGATTTGAGATTGAATTTGAGGATGCATGTAGAAAACTATTTATTCATACTCTCAAGGAGGATGCATGTGACTAGTAGAAGTATCTACCAGACAACTCAATAGAATCATGCACAGAAATGAAAAATTATTTTAGATTGCAATATGGGGATAAGACAAATTCCATGTTTCTTTTCTCTAATTTTTAAAGTATTAAGAAGAATCCTAATGAATCTATTCATGAATACAATACTCGGTTCAATAAGACCTTCAATAGGCTACCTGTAATCCACGAGGCCAAGTGATGTTTCTTGTCGATAAAATATTCTAATGCTATTGAAAAAAGGCAGCCTATTATTTAAGGAACAAAACCCACGAACTTTGAGGTAGACCTTCACCTTGTCTTTGCAAATATAAAATAACATCAAGGTAGTTGATCAGCCTCTTAAGAGGAAGGTATCAAGCTGATCAATATAAAGAAGCCTCAGTCAAATAAGTTTGTTGATCTGGAAGAGGTTGTAAACACTTTGGTTAGAGATGTTAATGAAATATCCTATAAACTTTCCATAGTAGAGAATGGGATTGGACAAGGCTCTTAAGGTCAGCACAAGCCACAAGGTCAAGAAATATTTTCAAATCATCCCAGAGGTGATCATAGATTAGATGATAGGGGTAAAGGGCCCGTGGGATCAGGAAATAGACAACCCCACCCCAGGAAAATAGATTGGTGCCTGATCCTTTAGTTATCAGAGTTGTTGTTGTTGAAGAAGCTCATGAAATTGAGTGGTGTGATAGTTGTTTCTTGCCACATTCTCCATGTGATGTTGAAAAGGGAGTTGAGGAAGAATTTGATGATGATGAGACAGATGATGATGCATGCATGATGGATTTCTCTACAAGTTCACAATAGGGAGCAACCTCAACTAAGGTCGACAAGTGCCGGAGGCTGTTGAAAAATTCAAGGATTAAATTCACTTGGTATTGACTCTTCCCCCAGTCATACTTTTGAAATTGATATGGTCCAATATTTTGAGTTACCTAATAATGATTTTGAGTACTTAAGGTCATTAATGATTAAAAATTATGATGGAGGAATTCTTTCAGAAGAGGACAGACATTTGTTAATGAATGTAGTAGTTGGACACGAAAAGGAATATATTACAAGAAGTAAAGTTGTCAAAGGGGCAGGGCCTCAAGCCAAACCAAAAATTCCAGTGGTTACCGTATCCCTAAGGAACCCTAATAAAGATGCATCTGAAAATTCTTTGTCACCCCAAATAAAACTTGTGTTCCTCCCATACTCGAGACTATGAAAAATCCCATGCCATCGATGAATTTGTAAACCTTTCTCCTAACACTACCTTACACAAATATGTTCCTTATGACATATCCCAAATCTTGAGTGAGATCAAGATTACTATTCCTATTTTTGAATTGTTTAAAATCCCTTAGCATGAGAAGAGGGCGTTTGAGTATTTGGGGCTTAAGGAAGAAAAGGTCACCTAGGAGAAAAAGCTAAACAATGTAGAGGTTCCTCCCGCCATTACAAAATTAGAAAAACCACAAGCATTGGTGGGGTGAACCACCCGAGGTTTATTTCAAAACTTCTTTGGTTGAGTTTCAGCTGAATGTGGATCCATTTTTTACTACTTTGATTATTAAGGTAGACTATTACATAATTGCATATTTGATTCGAAGCCTCATGTAATGTAATGCCTCTTGAGGTCATTAATGAGTTGAATCTCAAAGTAACAACAACTTATGGGAAACATACTACTATGGATTCAAGAGAGTTTCCAGTAGATGGATGTGTCAAAGGTTTAGTAGTGTAATTGGCACCTTATCTAGGCAAATACTTAACTTTGAATGTAGTAATTGTGGATTGTCCTGCTAAGTGGGAAATGTTATTATCTAGAAAGTGGGCAGCTAATGTGGGTGGAAGTGTGCAAATTGACATGTCTTATGCCACCATACCAATTGAAGGAAGCCTTGTGAAGTTATATGGTGAAAATAAAATGTTATATCTCAATGAGGACCCCAACAATGCTTCTTATGAAGTATTACATGAAGACATTGATGTTGATAACTCTGTGAGCTATGTTGTTTTCAAGGAGTATGAAATTGATCTATGCAGATATCTTGAGAAGGTTGATTTTCATGGGACTTTGATTTTGATGCAGCCTCAAGAGATGTTAAAAAACTTGACCTATACACAAAGGATAAGCCTAAAAAAATGTGGTCATATAGCAACTCGGATAGAGAAATAATCATATGACCATTTGTTAAAGATGTACCAGAACTACTTAGCATGGTCATATCAAGAATCGAAGGCACTTGAAAATTTTCCTTGATTGATTTCTCTAAATCAGGGTGCACATCACTGTATAATGTGTCTTCTTTTGGTTTCATTCTACTTTCGTGTTTTTCTCGTTCTAGATTTTCTGGTCCCCGTGACCATTTTTGTTGTTTTCTCGGTTTGTCTTGGGGATTTGGTTGTTACTTTTTGTATCTAAAATCTCGTTCTTGAATTCATTTTTGAATGGATTTTTGGCACATGATGTGTTATTCTTGTGGCACTCACAGGGGATGCCCATACCTGAGTTGGAGCTGATATTGGTGCTCAATTTAATCTTGCCTTGTGCGTTCAAAACCATCTCGATCCGCATGGTTGAAATTTTCTCTATCTCCTGTATTAATGCATGAAATCTTGTTCCTTCATTTGGTTACCATGGTCATTCCTTTCCTTTGGTCAAGGATCACATTAATTCTAGATATTATTTTCTGTTCCTCTATCTATGAGAAATAATTTCTAATTTGGGCATGAATTCGGGTTTTCCCCTTCCTTATGTTTTTCCATAGTAATGTTTCCCTATCAATTTTCATCCCAACATCCATGGAAATGTGGTGCTTTCTAATTGGATGTAGCCCGATGGATATTTTTGGTGAAATTTTCCACTTTTGTCACATTTATAAACAATACCAAATTGGCCCCACAGACCCAATAGTCTCCGAATGGCTATTCGAAAATATGAAGTGGCAGGGAAAAATTCTTACTTTGACCCCGAAGAAGGACACGTGGTAGTTTTTCATGTTACAAGCAAGAAGGTGGGTCACCATAACATTTTGATGGCTTTTTCTTCTTTGTCTGAAGCAAATTTATGAAACTCTAATTGGAGGCGGCTCACCGGGAATTTTGAAACTCTAAGGCCCACTTCAATTTTAATCTTGTCCATATGGAGGTCGGTGCTCATCGAGGATCCACCCCAGGTCCTACCTTAGCGATTGCGCCAAGGAGACACATTGAGGATTTTATTGGCTCCTCGCCCATAATTAAAAATTTCAATGACCGAAGAAACTTCCTTGGACACTAGGCACGTGGTGCCTTCTATTGGTCCTTAAATTTTTTCAACAACTTTTCTAGACTGAGACATGTGGTGAGCCCACGCTTGTTTAGGGTCTCCACTTTTGGGCACCATATCAGAGTTGTCCCAAGGAGACACGTGGAGGCTTCCGCTAGCTCCTCTCTATACTAATACTTTTTCAAAGGCCAATGAAATTTTCTTGGGCCCAAGGCACATGGAGAGCATGTGCTCATTTGAGGTCCCACTTCTAAATTTCATCTTTGAAGTTGCACCAACGAAACACGTGGAGGATTCCACTGGCTCCTCTCTACACTTAGTTGACTTAGACTCGTAGTGTAGGTAATGTGGGATAATCCATGCATGGAAACTCATTTTTGAGAGGCATGAATGTAGGCATCCATATGAGGGAACTCATTTCTCAAGGTGTATTCTTAAGGTTGAAAAGGATTTCTTGTCAAATCCATCTATACAGAGCCACCCAAAAAGATTAAAAAGAGGATTTCTCACATGATAGAATAAAAGAATGATTAGAATAACTGTCAAAAATTTGTGGCATGGAATCCCGGTCATTAGTCGATTGTCGATAAATGTTATCAGTTTCATGATTTGTCCACCTAGAAGCTTCGGGTGTAAATTTGTTAAAAATCACTTTATGAGAAAAATTTGTAACAAGCAAAGGATTCCTCAAATATTCTTCTATTTGGGGAAAATTTGGGATGATTGAGAAAGTGAAATGTATAAATGTAATGATAATACTCTTGCAAATGGTCGGGGTTTAATTCTTACAAGAAAATTTGAGAAATCCCATTGTCCTGAGAGACCATCTAAGAAACCTATTAATCTCATGTGTTTTAGATTTCATCACGCCAAGATGATTGTAAGTGTACAACCATTGAAAATCTCTGAGACTATTCAAGAAAATTTCCCCTGTTGATAAATCTTATCGATCCCAAATTAATTTTTGTTAATCTTGGGAAAAATTATTTTGCTTCTATTTTAGAATGTTTTCAAGTGGTTTTGATGTTTCTGTCGCATATTATGTTAAAATCCCTCTACATCACACATGATCTCATTCTGTGATAGTTTAGTGGCATTTGCAATTTCATTATGAGAAGAGACTACATCCTATAATGAGATAAATAATTTAAAATCACTTTAATGTCATTTTTTGATAAATATAGTCTCTAAGACTTTGAGTGCATCTTAGGCGTGAGGAACTAGGGGTTCTTAATGTTTAATTGAGTCTTTAGCTTGAGTATTTGTGTTTAATTCTCAAATATTGTGTGAAAATGTGCAGATCTAGGGCTCTAATGATGTACACCTTCTTGTTGAAGGAATATTTTGACTATTCTAAATCTTTCGTTGTTAATTTGTTCAATTGTTGTAAGGGTTTCCAAATATCTGGTGAAAACAACTTCATCTTGCTTAATCCCCACAAAAATTTTCAAATAACCATTAGTCCTACCTAAAGTAACCTTGTTTGTGTTGTGTATCAAAAATGAACCAATTCTACGGCCAAAATATACAAAAGAAAGCAAGCTTTAAGTGTTTTTAGTAACTTGAACCTTACTCGAAAAATATCCCCATTCATTAGAAGTGACAACTCATGAGAGTTAAATTGTGGCTTATTGATCATATTCTCTCAAGGTTCCATTGAAAATTGTGTAAAGAAGGATCTCTTCATGTCCTTCACCAACATAACTTACAAAATGGGTCCTCTCACCTGGTTGAAAGGCACGGCCTAAATTTGTGAGGATAGATCAAATCCCTTTATCTCGTGTTATCCATTTCTCTAACGCTTTGAGTGACAAAGAGCCATCTGAATCCCTTCCTCGAGATACAAAATGATTTATGATTTGTCTGCGTCTCTGAGTATCTTGTTAAAATTGTGATGCTTCTCGTCTTCCAATGGAGAATCGGTTTGGATACCAACACTTACTTCGAGTCAACGTAATAGTGCATCTCAAACAAATTCTAAGATTGCAGCAGATAAGTATGAGTAAAGAATATCATAAGCTAAGAAGAGAATAGAATTCAAATTTACAACATCATTTTTTAAGTTCAAAATAATTCATTTTCAGATTTCAAGTAAAGGTACAATGTTCATAAATGAAACAGGTGTAGAAGATATAATAAAATTCCATATACAACTTGTAGCTGACATGATCTGAAAGTATGAAAATTTTAAAAAAGAAGTTCAACACCATGTGGGAATTATGAATGAATTCAACAAGTACGATATTTAGCTATTACTTTTGCATACCAAGTGTACAAATTTTCAGTTCAATTGATTTACCTTTTATAGTGCAAAGAATTCTTACATACTACAAGAAATTCAATATTCAAGTTTCCATTGCAAATGAAGCAACAAAGTAAAGAAGAGAGTCATTGCAGCCATGGGATTTGATACAAAACAGATTGGGTGATTCATCATAATCCTAGAGATCAAATTAATGATCAAAATTTTTAGGATTCCTCATTCCCGGGAAGAATGAGAGTTTTAAATCAACAAATCAAGAAACATTTCAACATCATACATATCAAAAGATAGCAAGCTATGGAGTTTGAAACAAAAACCTAACTTTGAGAGGAGTAAAATCTTTGTTCAATTGCAAGTACTATCTTTAAGACTGCCAACAACCCATCAAGATTTCATCTAAAAATCTCAAAGTACACAACGAATAATTTCAGTCGGAGAGCGAGAGTTCAACATGGCATGATATGTTAAAGAAACTAGTTCAAATGCAAATTGAGAGTCAAAATCATAATAGAAAGTATGATGAGAAATATCACAAATTACAACATAGTGAAATTTACAAAGAAAAATTGCATGCTATTTTATTCAAATATCTTTAATGTGGGATATTTATCAAGTATTGAAACTAGAATTTCAACTCATAAATGATCAAGAATTCCAAGAGATCGTTAAAGAAGGTAGGATTTAGATACACATTCAAGTGAGAAAATATGCCATGTGAAGAATTTAGTAACGAGTAAATAATAATTATTCATAATGATCCATTTTTTTGAAGCATAATAGTATTATGCAAGATACGGATGTTTCATGACTAAAGAGTAAATTTTAAATTTACTCATTACATATTAGTCATAGATGATAAATAAGAACTCAAGAAAGGATTTCAATTACAACTCATGTTCCATCAAGAAAATAAAGTATTGAAACAAGTGCAGAGATGCGAGGCAAATTGAACACAAGACTTTTCATACATGATCCTTTCCTGTTCGAGAGATAAAAGATAAAGATAAGGATTTTTTTAAGTAAAGGTTCCAAGATTGCACCAGTTATTCAACTATAAATAGCTCATCAAACTTTATCTATACATTTCAAGAATAAATATTATAATATAGTGAGAATACAATGTTTAGTTTCATACATCAAGAAGTCTTTACTCATAATAGCACATATTTGTACCACAAGAAGAATGTGCCGTCTATATAGAACTCAAACCCTTCACGACAGAATATATTTTCAGGTGAGGAGGTTAAGTAGCATACAAAGCTCGAGAAATGACAATGCAATGACAACAACTAATGACATAATGCAATATCAATATATGAAATCCCTTTCAATTACTAAAATACAAGAAACAAATTATAGGCAATTTTCAAAGCTTTATCAGGTTCAAAATTCAGTAATAAGTGTTGAAAATTGAATAAACGAAAAACAAGTTAGGAAACACCTTCATAAAACTGACAGAGCTCATATTTCAGGCTAAAGTACTTAATCCCTATAAAGGCAAAAACCTGATCTATCAGGCCAAACTCTTCAGCATGATACCACAAAACAACGAACACCGAGCTTGGGATCAGATCCAAAACTATGATGCTTACATATTTAGCATACATACAGTACAAACTAATGAATACCCAGACTAAAGGAAATACAAGTGAGCAACAATAAATATATAGTTCAGATTTTCAGCATATGGAGACATTTTATGTAAAACAAGCACCCAGATGTCTAAAACGTCTAAGTAAATTCCAAATATAGTGCCTAAGAAATGACATGCAATCCATGGCGGCCATAAGATTTGAGCAACAGCATACTTTGAATGTAGCCAAGAAGAGATGATAGCCATATCATTTTACAAAACTTCGAACACGTGTGCGAAATAATTACAAGGGTTTGGTTAAAATAAACTTTAGACTCCATGTTTTCTGAACAGGAAAACCAAAACAAGAAAACTCGAAGATTCCAGTATTTCAAACAACTCAAACCCCATTTTGGGTATTTTCGCAACAACCCAGAATATAATATTAAGAGCTCCAAGGTAAGGAAAAATCACGACGAATCAATTCATAAATTAATAAATACAGAGATTACATAGAGAGTACATTCTGAACGCATCCACTCAGAGTGCATGAACCTACAAAAGCCTTTAGTTAAGAGTAAGTAGTCATTATTTCAAGCAAAAAAACTTACCGGTTCAAAATAGTGCCTCCTAAACAAACCAAGATGAGGTTGAGGACGTTCATAATTGGAAACCCCACTCGCATTGGAGATTTTGATGTAGAAGCCATGGACATCAATCATAAAATAAGTCAAAGAAACATTAAATCATTGCTCAGAAGAAGCGAAGGAAGAAAAAGGCACTATATTTGAGAAATATAGCCTCACCTTTTCCATAAAATAGTGGCACACCAGATAAAAATATAACTTAGAGCCATAAAAATAACCCAAAACTCAAAACATAGCTCAAAAGAATCATTAATGACGACCAATCCAATAGAAAACAAGAAATGGTGTAAGGAATGACAAGTATAAAAACTCTCTCAAGTACTCTAAAATACATAAGATCAAACTCAAAAGTCTATTTTCACAAAAAATCGAGCTTCAAATCAGAATAATTGCGGAGAATCTAGAAAATCAACACTCAGAGCTTCGAAAGCTTTTCTCAAAGCTCGAACGAGTAAAAAATGAAGGCACACAAACACATTTCCATGGATTCGCCCAGAGACCAATTGCCAAGTGAAATGATTAGGGTTGGTTTCGTTTTTACTTAGAAAAGATTAACCACAATGAAAACCTAACTCTATCAATGAGTTAACGATCGACGGATCGTATCATAGAGTACAAAGATCAAGAGTCCAAATCAAATCACTAACTCCAATGTCAACCACAGGCTTACCAAAGTTATCATCAACGAATGATATGCAATACTACAAAGATAAAAGGATGAGGAATGATCCCGAAATAAATGCAAAGCCCAACCTAAATCATTCGAGTTAAAAATCAATGTTCTAGAAATGGAGGTATGTAAATTAACGGATAAAGAGCAAAGAAACACATTAATTCCAAAGATGGAACCCTAACAAGGGAGACGAAGGAATCGATGAAAAAAATCAAAAATACAAGGATCAAATGGTGAACATCGAAAACTCGCCAACCTAATCACATTTACTAGAAACTTTACCATAGTGTACGTGTGTTAGAAATCACGACAAACCCTTATCGAGGTTAAATTCAAGTCTTCACCAACATCACAAAGGGTCAGAGCACCATGTGGCAGCGAACAAGGCCCCAATTAAACATTAATCATTCGCATTGAAATGTTTACAGTTTAAACTATAGCTCCAAAATACCCACAACACAATTATCAAAAGGTGAGCAATTTACCTTATGAATGATTATTTAAAAAGAATAAACTATAGTATATGCAAAGTCTAGCAATTATTGACCAAAAGGGTCAAAAATAGTATTATGTCAACCTTTTCAAAGGAGAAAACAGTGAATATAGATCATAAGTAATCAAAAGGTTGAAGACATGTCATCCATTATATTCCATTGACCTATTGTTTTTAGTCATTTAATAAAAGAGATCTTATTCTTACCTTAGACTACGGTTGCAATGATAAGTCAAGAATATGCTACATGCCAAGTCAAGAAGGGGCTAATTATGCTAAATATTTCTTAAACTTAAGCTTTGTAAGCTTTACTTTAGTATTTTCAAAGGATCACGTACCCTTCAAAGGTGAAGACAAAGTATGCGCATGCCCACAAGTGGCAAATATACAATAAAAATTAGGACGTGTGTACAAAAAGATGGTCCCCACATTGAAATTGAAGACAAAGAAAAAGTATTATACTTGTAGGAGAATAATGTTTTGCATGCCATAAGAAGGTTTAAAAAGAGGGTTATTTCACCATGGAGATAAAGACAAACATATTTCAACATCATAATCTGCAGGTGTTCCCCACATATTGCGTGAATATTTTCACTAAAGTATTTCAAATAAAATAATTATTTTTTTCACATAGAAAGATTAAAATGTTTACATGTGCATCCAAGGGGGCATAATTTAAAAATTCCTAGAATATCATTGTCAGTGAATCAAGTTACAAGTTTCACATCAAGCACTAGAAGACAAATATTGCATTGGAGGAGACTTAGACAACAATCAACAATTATTATTAGCCAAATTTTTCATTCTATTTTATTAAAAATAGATCAATCAACTACACTTCGACTAATTTTTATTTTTTTAACTAAGGCCATTAATGCATCTTTGTAATTAGCATGTCTATTTTTATTTCTTTATTTATTTACAAAACAGAGGTAAAAATAGCATGCAAGAGCGAGTAAAAATTTAGTGTATTTTTAGGATGGGTTAGGCAAATAATCTTGCTATATATTGTGTGCAATTCCAAAGCACAAAGGAGGAATTTTTTTGACACATGAGTGCTAAAGTAATTTTTCCAGTTTTCCCCTTGAATGAGAACTTAATTATGCCTTTCCAATTATTTTTAGTGGTGTGTATATCTCATTTATTCTTGTGAATTTCTAAATTCCTTGATTTATCATCTTACCTTACTAAAAATTTAGTAATTTCTACATAATATTAGTGTTTATTTTTATCTTATTGTGTTGTTGAGATTTATTCCCTTAGCACACAAAGTGTTTTGCATTAATAATCTGCTGAAAATTATTGGTTTGTGCATTTAAAATTCATTCTCAATCAGATTTTGCTGTACTTAGTAAAGATCTCAACAATTTATCTATATCACCCCATTTTCAATTTAGTTACTGCTTATCTTTTTACCCTTAGAACCCCTTTTTTTAGGATACATAAAAAGGAACCGGGACTTAATACCGGACACTCACCGAGAACAATAGATACACCCACGGACTTGAGGTGTTTCCATTGTATCTACAAAAGTGAGATGTTTATAGCAATATTAGAACCCCTGTAGACATTTCTCAAAAAGGGTGAACTTTTGAGAGATAACAACATCCTCTAGGTGTCCTTATAATTTGATCTTTAATGTTTTATTGCAATCCATTACAACATAATGAATCGTGGTTTTTGTTTTCTCTAACCGCACCCATGCTAAATAGAAAACATGGAGTTATTTTCAGAAAAAAACTATTTGATGTAATGGTTCTCGAAATGTTACCTCAGAATCGGAACCATCCCTTTGAAACTTGAATCAAATGGAATGGGTATTATCTATGGTTTTCTTGTTAGATGAGTGAATGGAGGAGAGCTTAGGAAAACATTTGATTTTTTTTCGAGATGCATTTAAAAAAATGGGATTATTGAATGTCATGTCTTGGCTAGATATGCACAAATGCATTTGTGGAAAGGGTATTGGGAACTCGCGAGTAAATGAAATTCACCACCTAAATCTAGGGACAGAAAGCCCCATGTTGTTTTCGTCTTGCAAATGTCAAATACGGTATCATTTTCTCATTTTCACTTCTACTAAATCTCACTTCATCATTTATAGATTTTTAAATTTAAATGTTTAATGATAGCCAAGGTGATCCCAATAATTTAAAAATATTACCTTGAAAATGAACTCTTAAAAATAAAAAATAAAACAAAACTCAAAATTCCCAGTATGGATTGCCACACCAAAATGTACCACAAAACTGAAACTCTCTACATAACCCCTAGTAATATGGAACACCTTAGGAAACTTAACCAGTTTCTTGAAATTATCTAACACTCTTGCAATTTATATTCCTAAACCCTCTTAGCTTATCATTTAATTATAGTAACTCCTGGTCATTTTAATGAAGCACGATCGCTTTCAGCTTACGGCTATCACTTAGCTTAAGAAAAACTTAAAATAACTAACTTCTACCTTTATATTGTAAACAAGAGGATCATAACCCACATTCAATTCAAGAGGGTTTGGGGCCCACTAGTTGATGTGTGACAAAATCATGTAAGACAATTACGATAAGCGGCTGGAAGTTTCTATTATAACTTGAGCTCTGCTCATCGTAATTGAATTCCTTTAGTCATGATGAATTCTCTACATATGAGGGAACAAGTAGGAATCATAAAACCTTGTGATTGAACTTGAAACAAGTGCGTTCGAGACCTAAATTGTAAGCACTTTTGTTGTTTTTGACAATTTTCTCAACCTTATCTAGAATCTCATTTTTAGTCTTATTTGAATTCTATCCATGCATGTGGACTCGTAATATTGTTTCAATGCTATGTAAAAATTTATTCGATCTTTTATCTTATATAAGTTAATTTTTAAATGTTAGGTGATTCATCTGTCTCCACCCTCTTCTTTGTCCACAAAAGACTGTGATACTTTCACCGATTTGAAAATTTAAATGAATTGGGAAATTTAACTTGGTTTGAAATGAAATTAAAATGGTTGTGACATTGTGAATGGAAAATAAATTGTATCATAACTTTCACTCTCGTCTTTAACTCTCTCTCTCTCTAGTACAAAAACGTAGAGTGCAAATGAAAGTTAAAGTGTGATTGTGTGAGAAATGAATTCTTCCTTCTTATTCCTCCATACCTCTCTAACTCTCTTCTATTTAATTTAAATCATTAGAAATGGTAATTGTTTGGATTTATGCTTGAGTGTAGGGGATCTTCATAGTCATTCCTAGGATTGACACAACATTGGTTGCATGTACTAGTTTGAAAAGAGGAATTTTTTGATGTGATATATTGTAATTTATGAGTTTTCCTTGTAAAATTATATTCATCTTGCAATACACATATTACCATAGAATAACGATATGTATTTTTGTTCGAAGAACTTATCTTGGTATATTTTTAAAATGAAATACCAATGTGGCTATATTTTATAGTGTCAAATCGGGTGTTATGTAGTGTTGAATGTTGTACCTATGTTATAAAGATATTGAACTAGTATTTTGCTATGTTAATTATTGGTATGTTTCCCTAGATACCAAATGCTAGGTAGAATCTCCTCTCTTGAACGAATGAAATAAAAAGAATGAGTTATTATGCATTTTGTCTTCCTCTCCCCATTTGAGTCTCTTTATAGGGTATAAAAATTTATCATGTTAATATAATACTTTTACCTCATTAATCACCTTCATGCTTTATACCTAATATGTCTTATTAAAGACCATTTCCTTTATATTTAATTATGTGGTGCATATATGTTACGAAATGTATCATATTGGGATGAGTCGAGTGATCATGTCTACGTGTTGTAGGTCTTACCATATCATGAATACGTTAACCACCTTGTACATGATTTTCCTTGGTACCCTAGTGAGTGGCTAAAGCCTTGCAAGATAGTTGGTGGTTGTACCTATGATTGATCTCTTGCTAGATCGAAATTATGTGAGTGGATACTACTTGTAAATTTACTTGGGTGTTTATCTAGTAATTCAAATAGGTTCTTAGGAGGATTTTCCAATGCATAAGATTATTTGGGATATCTATCTTGAAATATACACTTAATAATTGTGAGTATAAGATAAATGAAATGTGTTTTCTTATGTGAGGTCGTACTCCTTACAATATTAAATCTATTATTGTTATGTAAGTGATATAGCAATTACATTTTTCTAAAATGATGTTAATCCAAGACCAAAGAAACTTGTATTCATTTTTACACCCACTAGAAGAACAAGGGAATCCCATGCACACCGGCCTTTCACCTAGTGGGAATTGGGAACTCACCTTAGGCATGCACGGGCATCGAGTCTCTCTTTTATGTGAGTTAAGTGGGAAACCATCATCTAGATTAGGAACTTAATGAATAATGGTGGCAATGAGACATACATTCATCATAGGACTCAGAGTGGCCTCTAGACAAATGTGTTCATTCCAAACGAGTATTTGCAGATAACAAATAACTACAATGAGAAAGGAAAATACATAAGAGCTTACATCTATTTCATAACTTCCATGAACAAAAATGAAACGATATAGATATGGATCAAATAAATTACATTCATGCTCATTTATGTTTGTAACCTCATTACATTCATTCTCATTACAATCAATGGATCCATTAGACTACCACAGCTTGATTAGACCAAAGTCATACATCACAAAGCGGGACCATGTCCTTCATTCATACAAAGAAAATTTATATCCCAGCCCCTTAATGCATTAATCCATCATATAACCTCTACCCAATCCCATAGATTCCTTGTAGTATATCTGCAGAGCTCTGCTCTCTCTATTCTCAAACTATGTCAGCCTTTTAATTTTCTCGATCCTTCATCAAAACTGTCCTTTTTTTATCTTCTGAGGGTGATCATATATATAGGAATCCTATGGTTTCAACGCATCCTTCTGTGGCCTCAAATATGTTGCCAAGCATCTGTATGGGATTTCCATGGGAACATGTTCCTTCAGGTATGGGATCTTCCACATTCTACCATGATGGTCTCCTAGGTGTGCCTACTCTTCCCACATGGGCTCTACATGTTCTGACATGATGGTCTCCCATGTGCACCTCCATCACTAAGAATATTACTTTTTGGGCCCCACGCAGCTAGTTTGACACCTTATTCACTTCACACGTGTGGTCGGGCTCTACTTTCCTAGTGTCATGCCTGAGACACCAAATACAGCTAAGTCCTGAAAATTGGGTTCAATCCACGTGTGCCACGGGTTTCCTTATACCATTCCTTAACCCCCGCCCTACATGCCATATCTTGCACACCCTTATTTTTACTATGCCTCTTGCACACCTTCTCCTTACGTACTCGTCCTTCAACCCAAGACTTGCGTGCCTATGGGCCTTGGTACACTTAGTCGATATTTTAGGGGCCCAACATCACCCCACACTACGCTTGTTCTCTCATCATTGGAACACTTCTCCACTGGATAAGGGAACCAAGATGTAGTCTAATATTTTGCAAAAATAATAAGGGAATGAAAGAATTTGGGAGAGAAGAAAAATGGGGAAGGGATGGCATTAACTCAGCAAGCTAGGAAAATCCCTCTGCAAGTCGGCCTCCAACTTGTTCCATGCATCGACCTCACTCTATGCTTTTTAACAGAGGTCACCGAATAGGGTGCTTACCTCCTCAAAACTTAGTCCATTTCCCTGGGCACCCAAAAGGTGTCAATAACCTTCTCCAACTCCTTGCCTAGGTCTTCAAGCGCGTCCATCCTCTTGGTGATTTGTGGGTACAATTCCTTCAACTCACTTTTGATTGAACCCCTTAAGGTTCCAATGACCTCAGACTTCCTTTCAACCTCATCCAGGACTCTGACCCTTTCTACCCTATTTCCTTTATTCTTCTCCTATAAATCCTTTATCTCGCTTTGTGAGTGGTTACCAATTTTCTTGTTACCCTATCCCCTGTCTCGAACAATTATCATATGTGGCCTCAAAGCAGATTGGGTAGAAATATTAACATCTCAAAGCACCTTGTTATACTCAAAGCAATGACTACTACCACCTTCAACTTGTCCTCTTTCTCCAAGTGCGTTGCCACTTATTCTCAGACTCAGGGGCCAATGGTTGTCTCTCTATGGTGAGGATGCACATCAGATCTTATAAGCATTCAAGATTTGGACCCCTACTTACGTGTGGGTGGCGCTAGGTATGGATGCTTCAATATTATGGTGCTATTAATAGACTCCACATTTTTGTATACCTCCTACAACTTTTCCTTCTCATCCCTCAATTCATGATTCATTGCGTGTTGATCAACTCTTCCTTTTTCAAGCCTTAAGTCTTCTCGGCCAGCCCCTCTTCCTTCTTTTAGAGCTTCTCCTCTAGAGATCTTATTCTATCATTTATCGTAAAGAGCCTAGCCTCAATATCAACCATGACCTTGTTGAGTGCATTACGAGCTGGTCATCCGAGATTTGCTTGGGTTTTTACCAAGGATTGGCTCCCTTAGACTCTAGCACTATCACGATTTCCCCTCTACATAATTCAAAGTTTGGCTCCTCAATATGGGATTGAAACACCCAAGAGAGCATCTTCTTTTTCCCGGGATATGCACACTTCTTATCAAATTAATCTATGGCTAGGAGCCTTTCTGTGGGTACAGTGCACTAGAAACACATGCATAACACCTTCTTTTGGTCATCCACATAGTCCATGACTTGTCCTTGTTCTACATCAAGGATCCTCCTTCCCAAGTGCACACCTTTGGGGAAACTCACTATTAGACTAGGACCTCCCCCATCTTGTCTTACTATTTCCCAATGCTTTCGTCCTTACCTTCCTCCAAGACTTAAGTGATCGATGCACTCCATTCTTGTTAGAACAAGTCCTCAATTATTTTTTCGCCTCTCTTTCTACTACCTTGGTTACCTACTCCTTTGTAAACCTTATAGGTTTATGCCCCTATGCACCCACCTCCTAACTTCTTCTCATGTCTAGGATGCCTTCCTCACCCTAGCTATTCTTGTGCCGCATGAACATGAACTCTTGTTTCTCTTCTCCACTCTCTTCTCCCAAATCATACATGCTGAGGATAGGTGGATCTTGATCTCTTTCAGCCTCATCCTCCCCATTTTCATCTTCTTCACTATCATCATCATTTCCACCTATGTATTTCTCCAAGCTATTAATCTCCTCTGAGTCAGCTTCCTCTTCTATCCTATTCTTTTTCCTGAGAGGTGATTCTTTGGCAAGGGATTCAACCTTCTTTGCTTCCTCTGGTGAATTTTCTTTAGTGAGGGGTCACTCTAGAACCTCTTCTTCTGGTGTCTTCTCCTTTACCAAGGATTTATTCTTTGCGCATAGATGCTAGGTTTGGTGCTCACCACCGGTGCACTTCTGTCTCGAGTAATCTGCACACTTGGTGCTTCTTCTTCTCTTTCCCTCTTCTTTGGTGCGGGATTCTTTCTACCCATGGGATCTTTAGGTATGGAGACATCATTCTCTAGGTATGCACCTTTCTCAAACTTTGGTCTTATGTGGAGGTATACACACGTTGTGGATCCTCTTGCAATGGAAAAAGTCATGGGCCTTGTCATTTGCACTTCATGCGACACGTACCTCTCCATGTATGCACGCTTGCCACTGCGGTAGATCAACCCTTTGTGCATTTCCCTGTGGTCCTGGTCCAGATTACCAAGGTCCAGCTTCAACTTCTTAGATTCTTTGAACCTGTTTACTCCTGCTTGGAAGTATTGAGCTGTGAAGGCGAAGGGGAGCTTGCACCATGGGCTCCATGTCTCATCTATTAGTCTGAATCTTCCCAGGTAGAAATTTTGGTACACAACAAATTCAGCTTCTCCTTGGTTGTCACTAGTAGTTGTTTGAGAATCCTCCATTTTTCCCCAAACGCGTTCCTCGGGTGCGTATACCATTATTCCAGTGCGCCTTGTGCATGGTTGTGATAGTGTCGCAGGTGTAATTTTTAAATCTTCTTCCGGTGTGAAGGGCCCTCGGCAATGTACTCCCAAAAAAACTTGTCTAATGCATCAGGTACTCCAATCTCTAAAAATACAATGGTTAGCAGGACATTTTTGAAGAGGATTCTGTCACCTTCCTTTACGTAACTGACAATATCCTTCACGATGAATGCAAACAAGTTATTGATGGTGACCTCTAAAATTTTCCTACAAACATGCAACCATGTCTTATTAACTCGGGTCCATAACTCTTGGACATTTAACTTTGTTACTAGATGCATGGCCATCTTCATTACCGCTTTATCAATATTTATGATATCGTAGTACCTTGACCCCTTTTTGTATGCATAGGCGGTGATAGTTTCCTTGACTGCCTCTTTGTCACCTAAGTCATCCTCCAAACTATCTCCTTCACATATGAGGCCTGTGAAATGTGAAATGAGCTGAGGAGTAATGTGCATCGTGCACCTGCTGCGAAGTGGAAGTAGTCTTCATGCACGCACGACATCAACCATTGATATAGGCACTCAGGATTCCCAAAATAGGGAAACTCAAAGAGTTACAATAAACCTGCCTTCTCCATCTTGACCTTCACATCATTGTTATAGATGGGTAAGCCTTCTAATTTCCATTTATTTTTTGGGTGCACTAAATCCAACACCATATCCTTCTCGATTGTGCTTCTATGATGATAAAAGTCATTTACGGACATGTTTCTCGAGATGAGACTCCCACTCCTTTCCCAACAACGCTCCATCTTGGTATTGCATTTCTACATACCGTTCTTCGTTTATACTTACGTCGGTTTCTTGTTGCTTTCCCTTTCCCTTATTGGGTGTGCTAACTGGTTGTTTGGGTCCCATTGTCTAGGTCCTGTTATCACTTCAATCTCTCCTTGTTACTCTACCCTTCCCTTCTTCAAGAATTAGATCTCAAACCCGTGAAGAAAACCTCTTAATCCCATGCCCTAATTTTCCAAACTCTAAATGGGATACTTCCTTCACAAGAAAACGTCTTCTCACAACTTCTCTTATGCTCTTGAAATCCCTTCCTTCTAGTTCGTGGATCTAAACTATTTACTCATGCTTCAACCTCTCATATTTTTCTTCAGCAGATCAAGTTTGGAAGCCCTAGTTTGCAAAGATGCAAAAGCACTTCTCGCTCTAATCGCAAATTGAAAATGAAAATTCCTCAACCCTTTATTTATAGCTTTTCCCACTTTGTAACATTAAATTCTTCCCTACCTACCACCGTACATTAACACTTAATGTGGCTTTTTCAAAAAAAACTATACTTTTACGCTTTCACTCACGTGCCTAACCTTAAATGGACAATTTTATAACCTTCTCGGTGTAAACCTAACTTTCACGCATTCACTCACGTGCCCAACCTTATGTGGAAAATCCTCCAACCTTCTGGCATGCAACCAAACCATCTAAATAGGAGACTCTTGCGCGTGCATACCCCACAATGAAGGCACTTCTTCTGTCACGATTCTTACTCTCTCCTACCTCGTGTGGCTTATGTGATTCTTCTTATCTTGTACGTGGATCCCCAATGTAGCATTTTCCTGACACCCATCATTATTTTTCACCTTTTCCTTACATGTACTTTCTTTCACCGGGCCATTCAACTAGGGATTTATAATCCAATCCTTCCTGGCACTTCACACTTCAATTTCATCTACCTCACTCCACCCCACACTAAAATGATGTGCGGTCCTCTACACATATACACCTTCACTAGAGAGTAATTAGATTACTAGCACCCAAGGTGCAACACACAACAATAACAAGAAAGGGAAACAAAAGAAAGGGACTTACTTTAGAGAAAATCCTAAGATAACTTGTCATACTTGCCTTATTGACAAACACCAAGAAGACTTATTTATAGTAGGGCTTCATCCTAGTTCCATTGAAGTGTCATGGCAATCTCATCCCATTCAACACTTGTATCGGCACATGCCCGAATTAAGGATGTACAAGATGGTGTAAGGACCCAACCAATGCACTTTAAACTTCCCGGGATGGTGCGAAACATAGAATCATACATTAAGACCATCTACATAACCTCAAAAATCGTGTTCTGATGTGGCGATCATGCCATCCTTTTGTTTTCTCTCTCTGTGGTTTGGCTCCACCTAGCAAGTGATCGTATTTCATCGAGATTCATCGGTTCATTGATTCTTCCTTTCAACGGTTGCTCATCAAAGATGTCCTCCTACGCGTGCTATACATAGAGAAGGTAACATGAATTCGAATGGAAGGATATCTTCCACGCTAAACACCAATTGAAATGGTGTGAATTTTTTTAGCCTTTTATAAGTTATCCTATAATCCCATAACACATGGTGATACCTTGTCATCCCAATCTTGTCTCCCAACATCATAGATCTTAGTCAATGTGTGAGTAAGTATTTTTAATGGCTAAGTGGTTTCATTTTCCCGAGGGTGATAGGGAGTAGTTTTGAGATGAGCCACCATGAACTATGCTAACAGGATCCTCACGGTCTCATTCAAGAAATGTGTACTTGGGCTATATCACACGGTTAAACTTAAAGGGCATCCATATATCGTGATAATGTTCTCCCACAAAAATATTTCTCTTTGTAGTTGTTTCTGAGCTCCTTAGTTAAAGTTTCCTCCACCCACCTTGCCAAATAATCCATGCAAGTGATGACATAACATGATCCAATCTTAGGCATTGCTAGTGCAATAGTGCCTACAAAGTCTATTGCCCATTTCTAAAAAGGATCAACGCTAGGGATGGGGCGCAAAGTAATTTCATCCCTCCGTCCCGGCTTTCTAGTGAGTTTACATTGGTTACACACTTTACAATACTCCTTGCAATCTTTAAACAAGGTCTCCCACTACAATCCTTCCATTAATTTCTTACACGAATGAGCGTAGCCTACATAATGCTAACCTACACTTCCTTTGTGTGCTTCCTCTATGATGTTGGGGAGCTCATGCTCTAGTACACACCTACACAAAAATTCATCATGCCCTAGTTTATATAAGCCCCCACTAATCAACATGTAGGGCATGGCGCATATGGCTAGTTGTTTTCTCTCTAATGTCTTCATCCCTTTAGGCGCCATACATGTCTTAAGGAACACAACAATATCCTCCAAGTCTAAGGGTGCGTGTTTTAACCTAAACAAATCTAAATCTAGCTTGGTATCTTTAATTTTGTACGCATCCTCCCCTGAATCAATCCTAGACAAATGGTTAGGTCTGAAATTACTCTTTCCTAGTTTGACCACTACGGTGAACTCAAATTCTTTGAATAGCAACACCCACCAGCATATGCACCCTTGTAGGATGGGATTGTTCACAAAATATTTTAATACCATGTGCTCAGTGTAGAAGATAAAGGTAGTTGCCAGTAGATACTGCCTAAACTTATGGAGTGCGTAGATCATAGACAATTCCTCACACTCGGTCATAGTAGAATTTTTTTCTCTTGGTGTCAACTTCCTACTTGCAAAGCATAGGGGTGATCAACAATTCCTTCACTAGGATGTGCAAGCACTACCCCAATGGCCATTCCAGAAGCATCCACATGAACATGGAAGGGCTTGTCCCAAGAAGGAAAACGTAATATAGGCATGGTGACAAGCCTATCCTTTAATGTGTCAAACGCCTTCTGCTGTGCTTATCCCCAATAAAAGCCAATTTTCTACCTGAGAAAATCTTCTTAATGCACGCAGCGATCTTAGAATACCCCTTGATGAACTTCCGATAGTATCTCATGTGCCCAAGAAATTCATGCACTGCACTTTGGTTGGTTGGTTCCCACAATCCCATAATCACTGTAGTTTTGGTAGGATCCACCAACAAGCCTTCTTTGTATATGATGTGCCTCAATAGGGTTCTAGATGGGGTAGAAAATACACACTTCTTGATGTTGAGAGATATCATAAACTACCAAAACCTTTCCAACATTAGCCATGGGTTGTCACAATGGTCCTTGACTAGTCCATACATGGTCCAATCATCAAGGTATACTTGGAGAAATTTTTGGATGAAGTCTTGGAAAGCACATTGTACTACAATAAGCGAGAACACAAACTGAGTGCATTCTTCAACCCAAAAGGCATGACGCATAAGCAAAAATTCCCCACTCGGAGATGAAATTTTTCATTCTCTTGTCTTCCTTTGCAATTCTCACTGGTGATAGCAAGAGAACCCATCCGTGAAAGAGTATACTTCGCGCTCTAGCACTCCTTCTAGGATATGTTTAGTAAATGGGGTTAGAAAAGGATCAATGATGCATACTACATTCAAATCCATATAATCAACACATATCCTTATCCTCCCATCCTTTTTAGTGCTAATCACCATTAGACTTATCCATTCTAACTCCTCCACAACGTCTATGATTCCTGACTCTATCATCTTGTCTATTTCCTCCTTGACCTTACACGTAGATTAGGATTGATTCGATAGGGTCTCTTCTTGATTGGGGTATGCACTATCCTTCAGCTTTATCCTCATCTCCCCAGGAGTGGTGAACGCCTTCGAGCTCATGATACCGGGTGAGAATAAATCCTTAAACTCACATAAAATATCAATGACCTTAGAGGCTTCCTTCTCCAACCAATAATCTCCAACGATAGCTTCCTTGGATTACACCTCCGACCCAATATTAAACTTATTTGTCTTTAAAGGCTCATGATAGGTGCACGTTGTCTTATTAGCACTATTCATCACTTTGGGTGAGCCTAGAGAATGGTTAACCTCTGAATTTTACATCTCTTCACCATCTATGACATAGACCATCTTGCCTTTTTGTTTTACTGCGCACATGCATGCTCCAATTATACCTCATCAGATTCATCTTCACCAAATTTTCCACCCAAGCATGGTTCTCCTAGTAATTCTACAAGCCTATCCTCTTCCTTGGCAATATCCCCCATCATAAAGATCTTAACCTCCTGTAATTCCTTACCCACTAATGGTTTAGTTCTTTGATACTCAACTGTTTGGATGATATCAGCCACCAATTCTTACCAATTCCCTATTTGGTAGCATGTCTCAAAGTTGATGTACCATGCGCATGCGCAACCCTGTAGTGTAGAATATAGTTTTTGGATCTAGAGGGATGGTGGCAAATATTTCGTGCCTTCTCTCTATACTCTCTCACATGTTTGGATGTGGAAAGAGGTGGGATCAATACCATGGTAATATTTGATGGCGGTGGATGCGTTGCTCTTACAGAACCCGAACAGAGAGGGAAATTCTTAGCTCATGCCAGGTCTAGAAGGTTTTTTTAAATGTGTTTCCCACTAGCACACAATAGTTCCTAGTAGGACGTAACTTAGCATCCCTCTTTGTTCCTTTTCCTCCTTCCACTGAGCTTCCATCTTCTACAAAAATATCTCAAGGAAGGATCCTCCTGAGTACTTAGGTAGCTCCTTTCCTCCTGGCACTAGGACAATGCACACCTTTGTCACTTTTCACCGATCCTCTCAAGTGTCATCCGATTAACTCATAGGTTCCATGCACCCAATTGTCACATGTTATACTAGTGGTGTCACTCACTGACTGAGCATCTTCAAACTAGATAACTCCATTGGTAGGATGGATTATCTCTGGATCCCTGATTGAGCGCACATATATCCTATCCAGGACCTCTTCTCCCAAAGGTTCAGTATAGGGTGTTGACTTCCCATCATCCATGGGTATGATGACACGTTCATCCTCATTTTCAAAGCTCATGTATACCTTGTTGAACCAAAGATCTGCATTATTCTTATAACACCATAGGCACCTGTGGTAGTCTTGGGAAATTATATGCCTCAGTGTGCTAAGACTTGAAGTCCCAGAAACTTGGCTCCCTGAATGGTGATAGCTGCATTCTTTAGGACACCTATGGGCATATTCTTTTTTTTTTTTTTTCCATATATAGGACATTTTAAGATGGTTGTAATACAGAGCCTTCCCATCGATGCCAAGCATCCAAAGTGAGAACATTGACCTCCATGCTTGTGTCGATGAGAATATTGCTAAGGAGTCATCCATCCACGACCTCATTTTAAGTGATCTCCCTATCATATTCGAGGCCGTGGGGCGTGAAGGTTTGCATGTAATAATTTCCTCTAACACTCTTCCTCGGCTTGTGGTACCTTCTCTCTCAACCATGCTCTTGCAAGGGAATAATATTCTCTTTCCTTAGCATTTTACATACCTCCTTGACCTCATCTAGGTCATCTTTTGGTGCCTCGACCCTCCTTATTTTCTCTTCTCTCTTAGATTTCTCCTTTAGACACTAGATTTATCCTTGTAAACTCTTAATCACATCCATAGTGTCTTGATATACCTCATTTTTTTGCATAGGGTCTCGGTACCTTCCATGTACCACTTCTTCCCTTAAAACAAGGTTCTTCTACCTTGGTATTTCCCTTGCGCACGTGGCCTCAATTCTTGTGGTAACGAAAATAGGATCCAAGCCTACATCACGTGCTACTCGTGGCATACATTGGGTTTCCTCCTTCTTAAATCTTATCATTTCAGTTTGCTTGTCTTTCCAAAGTGTTGTTGATTCATATCCTCAAACAACTTAGGGAACTCCTCGACTTGTGCTTCTTTCCACACCATAAGCATTGCAAAAATATGGGCATTCGTGCTTGTAGTTGTATGTAGACCCACAATTGACATAGGTTCCACGTGGTAACTCACTTCTTCCTCCTCCATGGTTACCATGACCACATAATCCTTTGTGAAATCCTCTTCTAGTGTGTGACTCCATTTGCGCGCTCCTCATAATGATTATCATCACCTTTAGTACTACTATAAATGTTGGTCTTACACGCCCCATGATCAATGGCCTCATGCATCTGGTCAATTATTTTACAATCCTTAGTATCATGGGTTATAGAGGTGTAGATATTATAGTAGAAGGACACATTTTTCTCAGTATCGCACACTCTACACAGGTGACATCTACTCACATCATGGTCCCCATGTCAAATCTCATAATCTCATCTACGGAACATACTTTCCTTCATGGAAAATTGTCCTTAGCATGCCCCTCTCGCTTCTCAATCTGTACACCATAACCCACTACAAGTCTCATGTGCTGATTTTGCGAAAACTTCTCCAATCTGCTTAGCCTTATCGGTGATTTGAGCCTCCAAAAATGGGCTAACACTAGTATCAAAACTTCCAATAGTCTCGGCATGTAGAGCAGCCTCCAACACTTCACACGGGTTTGTGAAATTTTTATGAGATAAATATCTTCTAAAAGGTGTTATCAACCCTCCAAAAACCATTGAGCATGTTGTGAAGGGTGAATGTCATATGACAATTTTGATAGGAGAGTCTTAAACCGCATGTCATACTCCCGCACACTCTCTACCATTCCTTGTTGAATCTCCTTCAAGGCACTAATGCTCTTTTGTTTGAACTCAGGAATGTGGAATTCTGCTAGGAAGGCATTCTTTAAAGTAGTATAATCCACCACTGTTTGATGAGGGTCATATTTCCTATACTAGCTATGTGCGCACCCTTGCAACATCATTGCAAACTAACTTGCCTTCCACTCTAGGCTAGTGATCCCTTTCATGTGTGCCATAGCAACTCACACTTGTGAACATGCTCTGTAACATATTCAATACCTCTGTAATCTAGAAAATGTAATAACATATCAAAGAAGACTTGAGGGGTTTTTATGGTCCTTGTCCTCTAAGCCGAGATCCTTAGTTTCCTCTAGTGTTTCCTCCACCACCGGATCCACCAGGCCCACCAGGTCCTATTCCTCTAGATCCACCAAATCCACTAGGTCCACTAGGTCTTATTCCTCTTGATCCACTAGATCCACTTTGGATCCACCACGTCTGTACTAGTCGTTCGAAGTGTCCCCATAGTCCCACCGAACTACACGTCAACGAGTCATGATGATTCCTGACTACCAATAGTGTACCTCGTGCCACTCCTAGATGTGAGAGAGAAGGCTAGTGTGCTCACTTCTTGTCCAAAAATCCATCCAAAATTGGAATATGCATAGCCATAGAGTTTTTGAATGAGAAATTATATCTCCGGGTGCGAGATCAATCACTCCCACCGATACCAATTTGGCTAAAAATTTTATGTCCTTGTTCTAGAAATCCAAGTGCTAAGGTTTGGTCACTAGGTGGGTTTAGATACACACCAATGGATCTTCTCTATCGTGTGATGAAATCTCATTAGAAGCTAAAGGGGTCTCTCTTACGCGCTTGTTAAGATGTGGTAGCACAGGCACTACTCGGGTTCCACATCCTCTACATGAACCTCAAATCCTTCCTGCAACGTCTACCTCCATATATCCATCACACCTGCAACCTTGTGTCATCTAACAATCTCCCTTTCACATGCTTCACTATACTTGAGTCCTCTCTCCTCCCTTTCCTTTTCCACCACATAATCTACCATATTTCCCCACACTAGCTTCCTCACCCAAAGGTGCTCAGAATGGTTTAGCCGGCCATTGGAAATACCTCTAAACCCAAGGTAACAATCATAATCTTCATTTCCAAAAGGATAGCACATAGAAATGATCCTCTGGGCTCTGTAGAAATTCAAACTCAACAACTTCTGGACAAGAGTATGTAGAAATAGTGTACTCCAGTCTAGCTAGCCAACACACCTTTCCAAAGAATGATCCAAAACATGAGTCCACGTCAAATCTAAATCTTACAGGTCTCTAGAATTATACTTGGGTCCACGCACGTGATCTATAATACCATCTTGATCTAGATGCATATGCTGAGATCTATTCATACAGTTCTCTTTGGGAAGCAACAAAAAAATTCTCATATAACTCATGGTAGAAGTTCTCTTCTACCCATCTATGTGTATCAAACTCAGACCCGTGCTAAATCTCGAGAAAATTCATTCTCCGTGCTCTTGAACCATGATTCAACACTTTCCAAAGTTAAACACTCTATCATTACTCATTACACAGATCAAGATGCATGTCATTTCCCACTACAACTTTAAAAAGAGGTCCCATAAAGGAACCAAGATGTAGTCATTTTTACACCCACTAGAAGAACAAGGGAATCCCATGCACACTAGCCTATCACCCAATGGGAACTGGGTGCTCACTTGAGGCATGCGTGGGTGTTGAGTCTCTCTTTTATGTGAGTTAAGTGGGAAACCATCATCTAGATCAGGAACTTAATGAATAATGGTGGCAATGAGACATACATTCATCATAGGACTCAGAGCAGTCTCTAGACAAATGTGTTCATTCCAAATAGAGTATTTGCAAATAATAAATAACTACAACAGAAAGGAAAATACATAAGAGCTTACATCTACTTCATAACTTCCATGAACAGAAATGAAACAATATAGATATGGATCAAATCAATTACACTCATGCTCATTTATGTTTGTAACCTCATTACATTCATACTCATTACAATCAATGCATTCATTAGACTACAACATCTTGGCTTTGACTGACCGAAGTCATACATCACAACAGGGATCATGTCTTTCATTCATACAAATAAAATTTCTATCCCACGCCCTTAACACATTAATCCATACATATAACCTCTACCCAATCCATAGATTCCTTGTAGTATATCTATAGAGCTCTACTCTCTCTATTCTCAAACTATGTTACCCTTTTAATTCATTGATCCTTCTTTCCTCTATCCTCTTTCTCTCTTCTTACGTGGTACTCATATATATAGGCTTCTGTGGTTTAAATTCCTCCTTCTGCGGCCTCGAGATATGTTGCCAAGCATCCGTATGGGCTTTCCATGGGAACATGTTCCTTTAGGTATGGGCTCTTCAACATTCTACCATGATGGTCTCCTAGAGTGCGCCTTCTCTTCCCGTATGGGTTCTGCATGTTCGACATGATGTTCCCCAATGTGCACCTCCATCACTAATCATATTCCTTTTATGGGCCCCATGCGCCGAGTCTTACACCTTATTCACTTCACATGCGTGGTCGCCTCTACTTTCCTTGTTTCCTACCCGAGATAGCAATATGGCTAAGTCCTGAAACTTGGTCTCAATCCGTGCGTGCCACGGGTTTCCTTAGACCCTTCCTTAACAACTGTCTTGTGCGCCTTATCCTATGCACCCTTCTTCTACTAGGCCTTGCGCACCTACGCGCCTTGGTGCACTTAGTCGATATTTTAGGGGCCCAACATAACCGCATAAATGCGAGTTAGTAAAAACGCATAAATAATATTAAACTAAGATATGAACATTACAAAAAATGGTGCACAATTGAAAAATGTCAAGAGCAACTAAAATTTCAAATGTGATCATAAAATGAATGTAATAAAGTAGAGTTCCATGAGCAATACGACAATCTAATAAATCAAAAATCAAAATATGATGCATGATCACATGATTTTTGTATAAATGTGTATTAAACAACAATTGTAATGAAATATTAGAATGTAGCCTTGAGAATGGCATAACTTAAGTTGTAATCAAGGTCTTATGAGTTAAGGAAATTACATTCTAGTTGGACATGGAAAAGTTAGTATAACCCTTGGTTTAGATAGTAATATATTAAACCTAGGATCATTGAGAACAATAATTTATTGTCAAAACTTCCAACAGCCTCGGCATGCAAAGCGGTCTCCAACACTTCACATGGGTTTGTGAAATTTTTATGAGATAAAGCTCTTCTAAAAGGTGTTATCAACCCTCGAAAAAACCATTGAGCATGTTGTGAGGAGTGAATGTCATATGACAATTTTGATAGGAGAGTCTTAAGCCGCATGTCATACTCCCATACACTCTTTACCATTCCTTGTTGAATCTCCTTCAAGGCACTAATTCTCTTATATTTGAACTCAGGAATGTGGAATTATGCTAGGACAAATTCTTTAAAGTAGTATAATCCACCACTTTGTTTGATGAGGGTCATATTTCCTATACTAGGTATGTGCGCACCCTTACTGAACATCATTGCAAACAAACTTGCCTTCCACTCTAGGCTAGTGATCCCTTTCATGTGTGCCATAGCAACTCACACTTGTGAACATGCTCTGTAACATCTTCAATACCTCTGTAATCTAGAAAATGTAATGACATCTCAAAGAAGACTTGAGGGGGTTTTATGGTCCTTGTCCTCCTAAGCTAGATCCTTAGTTTCCTCTAGTGTTTCCTCCACCACCGGATCCACCGGGCCCACCAGGTCCTATTCCTCTTGATCCACCAAATCCACTAGGTCCACCAGGTCTTATTCCTCTTGATCCACTGGATCCACTTTGGATCCACCACGTCCCCGTACTAGTCGTTCGAAGTGTCCCCATAGTCCCACCTTTGAACTACACGTCAGCGATCCTATGATGATTCTGACTACCAATAGTGTACCCCGTGCCACTCCTAGATGTGAGAGAGAAGGCTAGTGTGCTCACTTCTTGTCCAAAAAATCCATCCAAAAATTGGAATATGCATAGCCATAGAGTTTTGAATGAGAAATTATATCTCCTGGGTGCAGATCAATCACTCCCACCGATACCAATTTGGCTAAAAATTTTATGTCCTTGTTCTAGAAATCCAAGTGCTAAGGTTTGGTCACTAGGTGGGTTTAGATACACACCAATGGATCTTCTCTATCTGTGTGATGAAATCTCATCAGAAGCTAAAGGGGTCTCTCTTACGCGCTTGTTAAGATGGGGTAGCACAGACTGCTCAGGTTCCACATCCTCTACATGAACCTAAAATCCTTCCTGCAATGTCTACCTCCATATATCCATCACACCTACAACCTTGTGTCATCTAGCAATCTCCCTTTCACATGCTTCACTATACCTGAGTCCTCTCTCCTCCCTTTCCTTTTCCACCACAAAATCTACCATATTTCCCCACCCTAGCTTCCTCACCCAGTGCTTATAATGGTTTAGCTGGCCATTGGAATAACCTCTAAACCCAAGGTAACAATCATAATCTTCATTTCCAAAAGGATAGCATATAGAAATGATCCTCTCGGGCTCCTGTAGAAATTCAAACTCAAAGCAACTTCCGGGACAAGAGTATGTAGAAATAGTGTACTCAGTCTAGCTAGCCAACACACCTTTCCATAATGATCCAAAACATGAGTCCACGTCAAATCTAAATCTTACAGTCTCTAGAATTATACTTGGGTCCATGCGCGTGATCTATAATACCATCTTGATCTAGATGCATATGCTGAGATCTATTCATACAGTTCTACTGGGAAGCAACAAAAAAATTTCTCATATAACTCATGGTAGAGGTTCTCTTCTACCCATCTATGTGTATCAAACTCAGACCCAGTGCTAAATCTCTGAGAAAATTCATCCTCCGTGCTCTTGAACCATGATTCAACACTTTCCAAAGTTAAACACTCTATCATTACTCATTACACAAATCAAGATGCATGTCATTTCCCACTAAAACTTTAAAAAGAGGTCCCAGTAATGGAACCAAGATGTATTCATTTTTACACCCACTAGAAGAACAAGGGAATCCCATGCACATTAGCCTATCACCCAATGGGAACTGGGTGCTCACTTGAGGCATGCGTGGGTGTTGAGTATCTCTTTTATGTGATTTAAGTGGGAAACAATCATCTAGATCGGGAAGTTAATGAATAATGGTTGCAATGAGACATAGATTCATCCTAGGACTCAGAGAAGTGTCTAGACAAATGTGTTCATTCCAAATAGAGTATTTGCAAATAATAAATAATTACAAAAGAAAAGAAAATACATAAGAGCTTACATCTACTTCATAACTTCCATGAACAGAAATGAAACAATATAGATATGGATCAAATCAATTGCATTTATGCTCATTTATGTTTGTAACCTCATTACATTCATACTCATTACAATAAATGCATTCATTAGACTACAACATCTTGACCTGACCGAAGTCATACATCACAGCAAGGACCATGTCCTTCATTCATACAAATAAAATTTCTATCCCACGCCCTTAACACATTAATCCATCATATAACCTCTACCCAATCCCATAGATTCCTTGTAGTATATCTATAGAGCTCTACTCTCTCTATTCTCAAACTATGTTACCCTTTTAATTCATTGATCCTTCTTTCCTCTATCCTCTTTCTCTCTTCTGTGGGTACTCATATATATAGGCTTCTGTGGTTTAAATTCCTCCTTCTGCGGCCTCAGATATGTTTCCAAGCATCCGTATGGGCTTTCCATGGGAACATGTTCCTTCAGGTATGGGCTCTTCAACATTCTACCATGATCGTCTCCTAGGTGCGCCTTCTCTTCCCGTATGGGTTCTGCATGTTCTGACATGATGTTCCCAATGTGCACCTCCATCACTAAGCATATTCATTTTATGGGCCCCATGCGGCCAGTCTTACACCTTATTCACTTCACATGCGTGGTCAGCCTCTACTTTCCTTGTTTCCTACCCGAGATAGCAATATGGCTAAGTCCTGAAACTTGGTCTCAATCCGTGCGTGCCACGGGTTTCCTTAGACCCTTCCTTAACAACTGTCATGTGTGCCTTACCCTATGCGCCCTTCTTCTACTAGGTCTTTCACACCTTCTCCTTGCGCACCTACGCGCCTTGGTGCACTTAGTCGATATTTTAGGGGCTGAACATAACCGCATAAATGCGGTTAGTAAAAACGGTAAATAATATTAAACTAAGATATGAACATTACAAAAAATGGTGCACAATTGAAAAATGTCAAGAGCAACTAAAATTTCAAATGTGATCATAAAATGAATGTAATAAAGTAGAGTTCCATGAGCAATACGACAATCTAATAAATCAAAAATCAAAATATGATGCATGATCACATGATTTTTTTGTATAAATGTGTATTAAACAACAATTGTAATGAAATATTAGAATGTAGCCTTGAGAATGGCATAACTTAAGTTGTAATCAAGGTCTTATGAGTTAAGGAAATTACATTCTAGTTGGACTTGGAAAAGTTAGTATAACCCTTGGTTTAGATAGTAATATATTAAACCTAGGATCATTGAGGAACAATAATTTATTGTCAAAAATGTAATTAACCCATTGTTATTGAGAGTAAATCCTTAGGATAATGAAACATAAGTAATTTGAAATGTGAAATACGTCATTTAATTAAAATAAAAATATATATAAAAGGGACACATGTGTAATGTACGCTTCCATGCATAATATTATTGTGAAAATATGAATTCCTAATTGGAGAAGAAGATTGTGAATAAAGAATGATACAACTTAATTAGTTAACCTATAAAGTTGGTGGTAATAACCTTAAGATATAAAGAGTGTATTGTTATCATTAAATAATGATATGAATTGAAATTGGGATAGGTTTTCTATTAGTCTAGTAATGTTCCTTTTTCTTCTGTGAAGTTTTCTCCTTCTACCGAGAGTATTTTTCCAAATCAAGTAAACATGGTTATCTCAAACAAATCCTTAAGTCAAATATTAGAAGATGCATGTGTGTATATACATTTATAATAATAATCATGCTATATAATTATATTTCCACAAGAGAAATGAGAAAATTTTAAAGGAACCAATATAGGTGAAATGTTAAACAAAAACATGCAACATAGTTGTGTTGGTGCTCAATTTTGTATCACCCCGTTTGTCCTTAAAGTTCTCCAGTTTGCGGGCTCTATCGTCTTCTCTATCTCCCCCGTATTGATGATAAGTCCCTTCCTTGGTCGAGGATCACTTCAAATTCTAGAATTTGTTTTTTGTTCATCTGTCCGTGTGAAAGAGTCTATAACTTGGGTGTAAACTCAGGTTTTTTCCTTTCCTTCCATTTTCCACAGTCACATTTTAGTGTCCCTGTCATTTTTGTCCCAAATATATGTGGAAACATGATTTGGTATGCCTTTAAGGATCACATTTGGGCCTTATACATTTCCAAACTCTCCATCCGTGAAGAAAGATTCATTTCTGGGCTCAACTAGTGATTTTCCTACATTTTACGGTTTGACGGGTGTATTTTTCCCTATCAAATTTACATCTGAGCATCAATGGAAATGTGGCCCTTTCTAGTTGGATGTAGCTTGGTAGGGCACTTTGAAAAACCTAAGGCCCGATTCAACTCAAATATTGTCCATGTGGAGGGTCGACACTCATCTAAAAATTCACCTTTTGGTTTGGCCTTAGAGTTGCGCCGAGGAGACACGTGGAGGTTTTCGCTGCCTTGCCTAAACATAGAAAAAAATTTCATGCGCAGTCAGATAGCGGTTTTGGTGGACCATGGACACGTGGAGGGTGGTGCTCATTTTAGGATCTGCCTTAGGGTCTCACCTTAACAATTATGATAGGGAGACATGTGGAGGATTCCGTCGGCTCCGCTCTATACTTAAACTTTTCAAAGTAATTTTGAAAGGCATGGGAAATGTTGTGGGACCATTCCTGTTTGGAGATTGGTCCCTAAATTTTATTTTGAAGAAGCACCAGGAGGACATTTGGAGGCTTCTGCTCACTTCTTCCCTTGCTTGAATTTTTTAAGCGGCCAACGAAAAATGTCTCGAACCCTAGACACATGGCACCTTCCACTGATCATCTCAAATTTTTTAACAACTCTACCGAAATGAGACACGTGGTGATCCTGCAATTGTTTGAGGTATCTACTTTTGTGGACCATCTCAACGTGTTCCATTGAGACACATGGGGCTTCATTTGGCTCCCTTTTACTAAGTCTTTTCAAAGGCCAAAAGTTTTTTCTTGGGACTAGGGCACGCGAAAGGCCCACGATTTTTGGAATCTTTCCCATGTACTTATCCTTTCCAATTGCACCAAGGAAACATGTGGAAGGCTATTAAATAAAGTAGAGAAGGAGCATAATCAATGGTTGTTGTTCATTTAACTTGTTTTTTTACCATTTTGCTCCAAGACTTTGGAAATGTGAATACACACTATTTTTCATCATTTTTGACGAAATTCCTTGTCATTTTGTTTGTAAAGTTCCATTGAATGGATTCGAACTTAATTTGTGAGTGCAAGGATTGTTAAGGTTGATATTTTGAAGTTGGAATTGCTTGGACACTTGTAAAAATGGGAATTACCGGAGAAGATGGATGCGGGGGTAGAATTACAAAGGAAAGAGAGGGAAAGGGATGAAATAATGAAGGGTGCAAGCACAAAATGTGAAAAAGGTGTTTCCTCAAGAGAAACTAGGATTACCTGTCAGATCCAGCTTTGCAGAGCCCCTAGAAAATGATTAGAAAGGGAATTTTTACATGACATAATTAGAATGATTAGAAGGATTTCCAAAACATTGTGGCATGGCATCCTTGTCATTAGTCAAGGGCCCAAGAAATGGCATCTATTCACAATTGGTCCACCTAGAAGCTTTCGAATATGAATTTGTTAAATGTTGCTTTCTAAGGAAAATCGGTAACAAGCAAATGTCCCTTGAATATTATTCTCTTCTCTGGGGAAAATTGAGTGAGTGAAATGTATAAATGCAATGAGCATACTCTTACAAATGGTCAAGGGTTGAATTCTTAAGAATTTTTATGAGAAATTTGTCTTCCGAGAGACCAATTTGAGATAACTGTTAATTCTCTCTATATTATTTTTCTATCATGTCAAGTTGGTTACGATGTATAGTCATTGATGAGCACCGAGATTGCTATGGAAGATTTCCCCTGCTAATGAATCTAAGAAATTTTGATTTTTTTTTAAATCTCTAGCAATTTATGTTTGCTTTGTTTAAGAATTTCTGCAAATGGTTTCTTTTGTTCCTATTGCAATATTACATTGAAATATTTGTTAAATCACACATGATAGTCCCTATGACGATTTAGTGTTATTTGTAATTTCATCTCAAGAAGAGCCTTCATCCTGTGATGAGATAAACAAATTTAAAACCACTCCACTATCATTTGTTGATAAACATTGTCTATAAGTCTTTAGGTGTACCTTAGGCGTGATTAATAAGATATTTTTGTGTTTAATTGATTCTTTTAACTTGATCCTTCAAACTCGATCCTTCATGATAGATTCTCAAATATTGTGTAAAAACGTGCTGATTTGGGCCTCCATTGAAGCACACCTTCTAGTTGAAGGAACATCTTAACTATTTTGAAGATTTTTGTAGTTGAGTTGTCCATTGTTGTGAAGTTTCTCATATATCGTATAATCGACTTTATATTGCTTAATCTCCCACAAAATTATTCATAAAACATGAATCCATCTTTAACTACCCTGTTTTCCTTGTATATCAACAAAGGAACAAAATCTATTTACTAAAATATGTAGAATAATCGAGATCCCATAAAGTTTTGAGTAACCTTAGCCTTGTTTTGAAAGTATCTTCATTGTTTAGAAGTGAAAAATCTTGAGAGTAAAAGTATGGAGTGTTGACGTATTTTCCAAAGGATTTCTTCATAAATTTTTGAAAAAGAAGGATATCTCCATCTCCTTCATAAAACAAAGGTTACACTATAGGTCCTCTCACCCTAGTCGAAAAGGCATGGCCTAAAGTAGTGAGGATAGGTCAAATCCTCTTGAAGGTGCTATCGATCTCTTCATAAATCCGAGTGATAAAAGGCTAGTTAGATCTCATCTCCAGCTAAAAATGACACACATTATGATATATCTGTCTCTAAGCTCCATGTAAAATATGTGATGTTGTTCATCTTGAAAGGAGAAAAAATTTGGATACCAACATTAGTGGCATCATTGCCAGGATGATTTGTTGATTTGTTGTCAATCATATCTATTTTTTCCATCAACAACAAAGGTGGCACCATTTAAGGGAGTATTTTAATGAAGGTGTACATGTATAGACCGTGGTAATATCTCTTACATGATCTAAGTTCTAATACATTGCTAAAACATCATTATCTCTGCTCAAATCTTGTAAGAATTATTTAAAGTTGTAAGTTTTGAGTGTAATATTTCTAGGTTATACGCTTATTGCACTAAATTTTGTATCATCATTCATAAATTTGGGTAGAAGAAGAGTAAATATTGTAAGCTTTACATTAATCTGGTATAGAAAGACATTTTATAGGTCTTTCATAGTACATTTGCACAAACTAAGGTGAAAATCCTTAGTGGCGACTCTGTGCTATTTAAATTCTTAATGTATACTAGTGTCTTAACATATATTAAGTAAGATTTGTCATTAATATCTACAAATCTAGAAGGAAGAATATTTTTCTTTTCCATGGACCCTTGTAGAAGGTTGTTTTAGGAGTTGGGAAAGTCTAACTCATAAGGAAGAAGAATTTTGAAGGTTTTTGGAGATCAAGCATCAAGAAAAGAGATCTCCATTGGTGAAAATGATCAACTTATGATTGAAGATTGCAATACTTCTTCAAGTGCTTCTTAATCGTGTAATCTCTTTGTTGAATTGAATTCTACATTTGGAGAGGGTCATTCTTTTGTATTTGAAACATTTTCTTCTCAATCTGCCTAGTATTTTCCAAATCTAATAGAGTTTTCCAAGAAACAAAGCCTTTAGAGGGAATTCATTTTGAAAATTGCATCCCTATACAACACAGACCCCTCACTCCTCATTATTTTATTTCTCCCGTAATATCACCTCCTAACAATAATCAAGGCTCAACCACCACCCAAACTTCCATTTGTTTTTAATACTTTTGTCCCATCAATTTTAGAGGTATGGCTAGGTATCCAAATGCTATGCCACTAGATGTAAGAAATATATTTGTGAAGTTTCAAGGAAATAATGCAATCACCGGTGATCAACACTTGGATCTCTTTTTCAATATGATGGAGGACTTTGAAATATAATTTGAGGATGTATACATTAAATTGTGTATCCATACTCTAGAAGAAGTTACGCAAGGGACTGATATAAATCTTAGCCAGATAATTCCATTTATTCTCGAATAGAGATGAAGAATGCTTTTAGAATGCAATATGGTGATAAAATGGACCTAGGTTTCTTTTATCAGATTTTGAAAATATAAAAAAGAATCCTAATGAATCATTTCACTATTTCAATACATGATTTAACAAAACATTGAGAATAATACCTATTAATTTGAGGTGATGTGATGAATCATGTATGATAAATTATTTAGATGCATTTGATAAGAAATTTTCTTACTATTTTAGGGATAAGAACTCTGGAACTTTAAGGCAAGCCTTTACGATGGCTCTACAAATTGAGAACAACATTAAAGCAATAGGAAAACCTCCTAAGAGGGAGGGTGTTAAACTGATTAACCCAGAAAATCCTCAATCAAGTAAGGTTTTGGATCTCAAGGAAGTTGTAAAGACTTTGGCTAGAGTACATCAAAGAAATTTTTACAAGCTAGCCGGGAAGAGAAAGGAATGGATAGGGTTCTCAAAGAAGCATATGAAAAAACAATAAGACAGATTCAAAAATCATCCTAGAAATTATTAGATATTTGATGACAAGGTAAAGGACCCATGGGAGCTAGAAAACCTCAAGCTTGGGAGAATAGAGTAGTGCTCGATCCTATAAATTCCAGATTTGTTGTTGTTGAAGAGACAACTGAAATTGATTTGTGTGACAAATTTTTCTTACCCCACCCACCATGTGAATTAGATCAGCAATTTGAAGAATCTTTATGATGATGAAAACATTGATGATGATGCATACATGGTGGACTGCTCTCAAGCTCACAACAAGGAGAAACTTCAACCGAAGTAATAAGTGCAAGAACTGCTATATGTTTTTGGGATTGCATTCATTGTGTACCTCTTCTTCCTCCCATTCATGCTTTAGAAATAGATATGGTACAAACTTTTGAACTTCCTAATAATTATTTTGAGTACCTAAGAACTCTAATGATTAAGAAGTATGATGGAGGAATCCCATCGAAGAGGATAGATAGCTATTAATGACTGTAATTGTTGCCTAAGAGAAAGAGTATAACACAAGAAGTAAAGTTGCCAAAGGGGCAGGGCCTCAAGCCAAACCAAATACCCTAGTTCTTACCAATGACCCAAAAGAGGCTCTAAAGTAAGATGCATATGGAAAATGCCTTATTGTCTCTAGTAGAACTATGGTCCTACCCATTCCCAAAATGTGAAAAATATTGTGCCATGTGATGAGTTTGTCAATATTTCTCCAAATGTTTTTATTTCTAAATACATTCCTTATGACATTGTCCAAGTCTTGAGTCGATCAAGATTTATTCCCTAATTTTTGAACTTTTTAGGATTCCCACCACCACAAGAGGGCTTTTGAGTATTTGGGATTGGAAGAAGATACGAGTACCCAAGGGAAAAATATAAATAATTTAAACACTCCTCCAATCATTCCAGACCTAGAAAAACCACCAACATTCGAAGAGATAGGTCAACCACCTGAAGTTTACTTGGGAACATCTTTAGTTGAGTCTTAGTTAAATGTTGATCCATTTTTACAACACCGATTATTAAGGACAAACTGTTGGACAATTGTATGTTTGATTCTAGAGCATCATGAAATTTTATGCTTATAGAAGTCATGAATGAATTAAACATTAAAGTGATAACAACTTATGGAAAGTGTACTGCAAAGGATTCTAGAGATGTGCCAATTGTAAGGTGTGTAAAAGGTTTGGTGGTAAAACTTGTAGATTATACGAGTAAGAACTTGAAACTTGATGTTCTTATTGTTGATTGCCCTACCAAATGGGGCATGTTACTATCAAGAAAGTGGGATGCAAGTGTTGGTGGAAGTGTTCGGATGGATAATTATTTTTCCACCATTCCAATTAAAGGAAGCCTTGTAAATCTATATGGAGAGAAGAAGATGTTGTACCTTATTGAAGATCCCAATAATGCTTCTTATGAAGTCTCATATGTTGATGTAGATGCGAGATCAATTTGTTGGGTTTGATGATGGAAAATAGCATAAGATTGATCAATGTAAATGTATTGAAAGAGTAGGTTTACCTTAGACATTGTTATTCGATGGATCTTGTTCCAATTTTTGAAATGGTCCTGTGCAATGTTCTGATTTTTCAAGGCCGGAAGAGTTTATTTCTTTGTTAAAACTCAACTTTGAATTCACCAATAAAAATTGGTGAATATGAAGCACTTTTATTAGGCTTGAGAATTACATGGAAATATGGTATAAAGGATATCATTGTCAAGGGGATTCGTAACTAATTGTCAAGCAAATTAGAAAAATCTATGCTACTAAAAATCGAGAAATGAAACAATACAAGCATGCGGTTTGGGATTTGATTGAAATGTTTGACTCTTTTAATATTTTGCACCATGATAGAAATTTTAATGTTATTCTGGATAAGTTAGTAGTGCTAGGATCTATATTTGGGAATTGTACAATGTCTCCATTTTGTGAGTAGGATGTTGAAATACTAACAAGGCCATCTATCGCTGACAATGTTAAAATTGGCAAGTGTTCGATGATGATTCCTAGGTGAAACATTTTCTAAAGAACAAAGGTGAGTTTTCGACCAAAATATAATTATGGAAAAAATGGTGTGTGTTGTTTGAAAGAAAAAGAAACTTTATTTGCCAAAGACATCATAAAAATAAAGACAAACACGATTCCTAGAGGTTTGGTGGCTCTTGAATCAAACTTTGAGAATGTTGATTACATTATTAACGAAGAATGTCACTTTCAAGAAATATGTAAGAGCATGACATGGGCACAAAAGAAAAACCACGTAAAATCTAGTTAGGAAGCAATCTTAGCAAGGAAGAGAAGCAGTCCTATTTTCAATTGCTTGAAGAAATGTCAAGATATCCTAGCTTGGTCTTACTTTGAGTTGAAGGCATATAGGGAAGACTTGTTCCAACATGAAATTCCTCTTAAATATAATGTCAAGCATTTCAGGAAAAATAAAGGCCCATCAATCCGCTTCTTTCTTTGAAGATGCAAGAAGAAGTGAAGAAGTTGACGGATGGAGGGATCATTCAGCCCACAAGGTACTCATCTTGGGTTACAAACATAGTGCTGTCAAAAAAAAAAATGCTCATATAAGGCATTATGTACATTTCAAGAACTTGAATAAAGCATCATTGAAAGATAATTACCCTTAGCCAAACATTGAGAATATAGTACATTTGGTAACTGGTTTTGAATTGTTATCCACTGGATGGTTTCTCTAGCTATAATCAAGTTGTTGTGAAGAACTTCAAATAGAATAAATACTACCTTTACCACTTTTGGGGAACTTATGTCTATGTCGGGATGCCTGTTGCTTAATGAATGCCGGAGCAATGTTCCAAATAGAAATGGACATAGCGTTTGTTGGTTACATTGATGATTGCATTGATGTTTATCAAGATTACATAACTATGTTTTCTATAAATAGAAATGATCACTTGCAACACTTGGAGAGAATGTTGTTAAGGTGTAGGGAATATGGCATATCATTTAATCCCAAGAAGTTTCATTTTTGAGTGTAAAAGTAAAAACTGCTTGGTCACATTGTATCAAAGGAAGGGGTGATGATAGATCCAGAGAGAGTGGAAGCCATCAGTAAGGTTACAATTCTGGGAATTAAGAAGTGAGTTCAATCCTTCTTTGGAAAAATTAACTTTATCACAAGATTTGTGTCTAAATTTGCTTGAGTTGACTATCCCCATTACTAGTATGTTGAAAAAGGACCAAGTTATCAAATGGGAAGAAGCTTCTATTAAAGATTTCAATGGCATCAAGGAAGGACAAAAAGCATTCCTTCTCAAGTTTTTTTTTTTTCTTTATAGATCACCATTGCATCTATTTTGTTACAAAAGGATGATGAAGGGGCTGAGTGACCAATTTCCTTTTACAAAGAAGGCATTGCAAGGAGCTGAGTTGAAAAAACCATCATGGAGAAGCAAGCATTTGCCTTAGTGAAAGAAAAAAGGTTTTTAGACCCTACATCTTGAGCTCTAAATTTTTTTCTTATGTTCCCCACACCATGGTGAAAGACATCTTATCGTAGAGATGGAGGTCTCAAACAAAATATTTAGATGATGAACAAGTTGCAGGAATATGACATGGATATCCAAAGCATAAAATTGGTAAGAGCTTTAGGCTTGGCTAAGCTTATGGCTGAGAGAGACTTACAGTACTATTGAGGTGAATGAAGAAGAAGGAGAAAGGGTGGATGTTCTTGAAAATTTCATAAGCTCTGAATGGTAAAAGATATAATCTTTTATCTCATACATCTATGTTACCATGAACATTTGAGTAAAAATCAGAAAAGAGATCTTAATTTATCCTCCCAAAAATATGTCATTAGTGATTTTGGGTTAGCTTAGAAGAACTCAAGGGAGTGCTCTTAAGATGCATTTTGAAGATGAATCCCTAAAGGTAATTGCTGATCTCCATGGAGGAGTTTTTGGGGGACATTTTCCTCGAAGATTTACAACACATAAAATCTTGAGGGTTGGTTATTGTGGCAACTCTCTTCAAAGATACTCTCTATTAGTTAGGAAATGTGAAAGTTTCCAACATTTTTCTTAAATAATGAAAGCTTTAGGCTCCCTTCCTTTGCATCCTATGTCAATTTAAGCCTCATTTAAGAAATGGGGATTGTATTTCATTAGAGAATTTTATGATCTTTCCAAAGAGGGTCATTAATGGATTCTTGTAGCCACTGATTATTTCACTAAGTGGGTGGAAGTAATCCCGACCAAGAAGGAAACACACCAAGTTATCATGGAATTCATGTTGCAGATTTGGAGTGCCAGTTAAGATTATTGTTGATAATGCCACGAGTTTCAGAGCCATACCTTTGGTGGCAATGTGTAAAGAGTATGGAATCAATTTGACATATGCTTCTTACTACGATCCCTAAGGAAATGGAAAGTTCAGTCCAACAATAAATACTTGTTGAAGATCATTAGAAGAAACTTGGAGCTGAACAAAAAGAAGTGGGGTGAGCAATCAAGTTTTTTGTTTGGGCTAATAGAATGACTGTCCAAAGAGCTACTAGTAAAAGCCCATTTGAGTTGGTATATGGAACTCAAGATTTTCTTCCCCTTCATTTGAAATTGTCTTCATTTCAGTTTGTTCAAAAAAATTGAATATCAAGAAGTTAGTTCATATGATGCTCAAATCAATTAGATTATTGATTTGGATGAAGAAAGAAGGGCATCCCATGAGTGGCATGTGAAGTTCAAAGAAAAGTTGAAGAATTTATTTGACAAGAAGGTGACTCCAAGAGCTTTTAGCATTGGGGATCTTATGCTATTATGGGATAAAAGGCATGAAGATAAGGGCAAGCATGGTAGATTTGATGAATTATGGATGGGCCCTTATTCAATTGATGATTAAATTGGTGAAAATACCTTCTTCCTAATAGAATTAGATGGGGAACTGTTTGAATTTCCTATTAATGGCAACCATTTGAAACATTACCTTGATTAATTTATCATAATCAAGGTATACTCCATTTTATAGTGTATACTTATTTGTTTTCATTCTAATTTTGTGTTTTTGTTCATTTTGGTCCTTAGTGACCTGGTTTTGTTGGTTTCTCGGTTCATTTTTTGGAGGATGGTTATGGTTTTTCTGCTTTGTAAGCTTATTCTTTGACTCCATTGCCCAATGGTCTATTTTTGGCACTTGGTCTACTATTTGTTCTTATGGCACTCATAAGGAGTGCCCATCCTCGAGTCGAGCCAATGTTGGTGCTCAATTTTGTCTCACCCCATTTGTCCTTAAAGTTCTCCAGTTTATGGGCTCTATCATCTTCTCTATCTCCGTTGTATTGATGCATAAAAATATGTCCTCCATTTGGTTTCCATGATCAGTCCCTTCCTTGGTCAAGGATCACTTAAAAGTCTAGAATTTTATTTTTGTTCCTCTTCTCGTGTGAAAGATTCTCAGAATTTGGGTGTAAACTTGGGTATTTTCCTTTCCTTTTGTTTTCCACAGTCATGTTTTGTTGTCCCTATCATTTTTTTCCCAAATATCTATGGAAACATAACTGGATGTGGCTTGAAGGATAAAATTTGAGCCTTATATCATTTCAAAACTTTCTGTATGTGAAGAAAGATTCATTTCCGGGATCAAATGGTGATTTTCCTGCATTTTACGGTTTGATGGGTGTATTTTTCCCCATCAAATTTACATCTCAAAGATCAATGAAAATGTCGCCCTTTCTCGGTTGGATGTAGTTTGATGGGGCACTTTGAAAAATCTAAGGCCTGATTCAACTCAAAGCCTTTCCATGTCGAGGGACGAAACTCATCGAAAATTCACCTTTTGGTTTGGCCTTGGAGTTGCGCGAGGAGACACATGGAGGTTTCCACTACCTTGCCCAAACTTAGAGAAATTTTTCATGTGGCGGGTATAGTTATGGTGGGCCATGGACACATGGAGGGCTAGTGCTCATTTGAGGATCTGCCTTAGGGTCCCACCTTAACAATTATGACAGGGAGACATGTGGAGGATTTTGCTAGCTCCACTCTATACTTAAACTTTTCAAAGCAATTTTGAAAGGCCTGGGACACGTGGAGGGACCGCACCTGTTTGGGGACCAGCCCCTAAATTTTATTTTGAACAAGTTCCATGAGGACATTTGGAGGCTTCCGCTCACTTCTTCCCTTGCTTGGACTTTTCAAAGGCTAAGGAAAATTGTCTCGGACCTGAGACACATGGCGCCATCCTCTGATCCTTAATTTTTTTTAACAACTATGCTAGACTAAGACACGTGGTCAACCTATGCTTGTTTTGGGTATCTACTTTTATGGACCATCTCAAAGTGTGCCATTGAGACATGTGGGGGCTTCAGCTGGCTCCCTTTTTACTAAGGTTTTTTCAAATGCCAAAAGGCATTTTTCTTGGGCCTAGGGCACATGGAAGGCCCATGCTTATTTGGAAACTTGCTCCTATAGTTCTCCTTTACATTTTGTCCAAGGATACATATGGACGACTATAAAATAAAGTAGAGAAGGGGAAGAATCAATGGTTGTTGTGCATTTGACCTATTTTTCCCCAATTTTTTCTCCAAGACTCATGGATATGTGAATACACACTGTTTTTCATCATTTTTCAATGAAATTTCTTGTTTATTTGTCTCGCAAAGTGCCATTGAATTGATTTGGAAATTAATTTATGAGTCCGAGGATTGTTAAGGTCGATATTTTGAAGTTGGAATTGCTCGGGCACTTACAAAAATGGGAATTACTAGAGAAGATGGATGCGGGATGAATTTTAGAGGAAAGAGAGGGAAATGGATGAAATGATGAAGGGTGTAGGCACAAATGATGAAAAAGGTGTTGCCTCGAGAGAGAAAAGGATTACATGTCGATCCTCGCTATGTAGAGCCTCCGTAAAATGATTAAAAGGGTATTTCTCACATGACAATTAGAATGATTAGAAGGATTGCCAAAATGTTGTGGTATAGAATCCTTGTCATTATTCGAGGTCCCAAGAAACATGATTTTTCACAATTGGTCCACCTAGAAGCTTTCGGATATGAATTTGTTAAATTTCACTTTCCGAGGCAAATTTGTAACAAGCAAAGGTCCCTTGAATATTCTTCTCTTTTGGGGGTAAAATTGAGTGAGTGAAATGTATAAATGCAATGAGAATACTCCTGTAAATGGTTGAGGGTTGAATTCTTAAGAATTTTTTTGAGAAAGACATCTTCATGAGAGACCAATCCGAGTAACTGTTAATTCTCTCTATGTTAGATTTTCTATCATGTCAATTTAGTTATAGATGTATAGCCATTGACGATCATTGAGATTGCTCTCTGGAAGATTTCCCTATGATGAGTTTAAGTAATTTTTAAATTAATTTATGTTAAATCTCTAGCAATTTGTGTCTTCTTTGTTTTAGAATGTCTGAAAATGGTTTCTTTTGTTCCTATTACAATCTTACGTTGAAATCTTTGTGAAATCACACAGGATCTTATCCCTATGAAAATTTAGTGGTATTTGGAATTTCATCTCAAGAAAATCCTTCATCCCGTGATGAGATAAATAAATTTAAACCAACTTCACCGTAATTTGTTAATAAAGATTATCTATAATTCTTTGGGTGTACCTTAGGTGTGATTGATCGAGGTTTTTGTGTTTAATTGAGTTTTTATCTTGATCCTTCATACTAGATTCTCAAAGATTGTGTGAAAATGTGCTAATCTAGGCCTCCATTAAAGCACACCTTCTGGTTGAAGGAATGTCTTAACTATTCTGAAGCTTTCTATTGTTGAGTTTTCCATTGTTGTGAAGTTTCTCAGAGATCTGGTATAATCAACTTTATCCTACTTAATCTCCCACAAAAATTATTCAAAAACCATGAATCCATCTTGAACTACCCCTATTTGCCTTGTATATCAACAAAGGAACAAAATCCATTCACTAAAATATGCTAAAAATCAAGATCCCATAATGTCTTTAGTAACCTTAGCCTTGTTTGGAAATTATCTCCATATTTTAGAAGTGACAACTCTTTAAAGTTAAATAATGGAGTATTGACCATATTTTCCCAAGGCCTTCTTCATAAAATTTTTGCAAAAGAAGGATATCTCCATCTCCTTCATCAAAAAAGGTTACACTACAGTCCTCTCACCCTAGTCAAAAAGGTATGGCCTAGAGTAGTGAGGATAGGTGAAATCCTCTTGAAGGTGTTATCCCTTATGTCCACACATATTAGTGACAAAGGGCTAGTTAGATCTCATCCCCGACTACAAAATTAACACACATTAAGATCTATCTATCTCTAAGCTCCATGTCGAATCTATGATGTTGCACAACTTGAAAGGGAGAAAATTTTGGATACAAACAAGTTGTAAAAGAATGAACGTTACCTACCATGCTATGTGTTCTTCAAGCAATTATAGTCAACTAATAAAAAATAAGGATTGTAATAAATATTTCACCATGAATATTAATGTGTTGTGGGAAGTTCTTATGAGTAAGTGTATATGGTAGTGGGTCATTGTTGTACTTTCTCATTTTTGGAAATGTTGATTTAATGTGCATCATGTGTTTCATGTTATATATGTGGGTCAATGGTTACACAAACATCTCAATCCTAAGTGATCCTATGTGATGTTATGTATCAAGCAATGTAAGTAAAAAAATAGTCCTATTATTTTGTTTGTGTAAATGGTGGGTGTTACGATAAAATATATAATAATAATATTTTTAACCAATAACATCAACCTAAAAATATATTTTCAAAAATAAATTATTAATTACTAAACTATATATTAAACATCAAGTAAAAACATGTTTCCTACTATAACATCAATTGTTATGAAATGAATTATTATTGAATGTTTTGATAAGCCATAATATTATTATGTTATTAGTTTTGAGACTATATTTATGTTTACATTTTTAAGGTGTTATTTTTTACTAAAAGAAATGAAAATGTTATTTAAATGAATATATATTAGATGGAAGAAGTCTATTGTTTTTATTTAAAACAATTTCTTCTCTTACATCATATTTTTACTTATAATATTACTAGTATACATATCGTAAATACAATTATCTAAAATACGTCGAGAGGTATCGATCACAAGGTACCTATCTAACTATGCAAGTGTAGTATAAATATACCAACAAAGTAATAATTAAACACAAATATATTCATTTAGATATGCGATTGTATGAGTCTCAAAAATATTTGTTCAAGAAAACAAGACCCAAACCTTCGTACATGGCCAAGATATTCCTAATTTTTAATCGAATTCTCAAAAAATAAAAACTTTATTTCATCGACAGAAACTAGAAGTCAAATTTATAAATGAAAGGTCACATAATGGAGAAATGATTTTCAAATTTAATTCCTAAAATAAAATTGAACAATGCACTTCATAACAACCTTACCGTCATTGTACAAAACCTTTGGGTGTAATAATAATCTTGATAATATTATAAAAATAAAAGAAAGTAATCTTATTTACTACAACAATTATATATTAATATAGTTCATGTGTAAATTTATAAGTGTTAATATTATTTTTATATAATTAATAATTTTCTAAATATATAAATTAAAAGAATGGTAACTTACAAATCATATAAATATTTATAATCAAAAATGTCATATATATATATAATTGCCAAATTAATAATATAAATTCCTTACTATTAATATAATTTAATAATTCGATTTTGTAAAATTTTAATAATACTAAAGAAATTATAACCGTGTATTATTATTGAAAAGAACACTTAAGAGAAAACTATATAACCTACCTTCAAGCACTATAAAAGGAAATGCAATATCATTCACAATCATCATTTTTTCCTTCCTTACATAACTATGGGAAGGGACCCCATACCCATGTAGAGCCCTATTATTAAGAGTATGGTAACACATTTTTAAGTGTCAATATATGATATTCTCACCAAATAAAGTTCACATCTAAAAACTAATACATTCAATGTTAATGTAATGAGGTTATCTCAACAACTAATTCTAGTGTCATTTTTTTTTTTATTTCTCAAACATGTAAAACATTAGAAAAATTTATTTGTAATAATAAAAACATTTCCTTTCAATATTAAATTCACTTTCTTACATCAAATTTTATTTATATGTACATGAATATGTCCTAGTAACAAAAATAAAGGGCTCGTTACTATCCAACACTCTCTATTGATTAAATGAAAAATTCAAATCTCTATGTAAATTCTATTCATCATTTTTCTCCCAACGTCCAATTTTATCTTCACTTTGAAATGAAAGCACCTGCAAATGAATTAAAATTGGTGTAAGGCTTACTATTTACAAGAAAAAATAACAATTTATCGTGGGTTGAATAAGATTTCAAAAAATAACATTTAGTAACATACTCATGATTCAAAGTTACAGAATCAAAGTGATGATTTCCCGCTCTATCTCCAAAAAAAATATCTCCCAATAGAATTTGAGTGCGTGAATAAACCAAAGTGTCAAATATAACAAAGAAATGAATTTATTTCTTAAGCAATCCATGTCAAAGTCTCTCATCTAATAGAAATAAACCCCATAGATTAAACATGGACAAAATTTTTAAGGAATAAAATATATGAGTAGTAGAAATGATTCATTTACATTATTCCCATTCAAAAATAATTTGTAGTTACCGATATATTTTCCAACAATTTACATTTTCTTTTCGTGCAAACACTGACTACCTGGATATTTCTAAAAGTGCCAGGTGCAATCACCTACATGTTGTTTCACTATCATATTGTACAATAGTTTATTTCATATATTTTTGATAATAAATTTGTATCTCATGATAGAAATTTTACCATTAAAATTCTTTTGAATAATAATTTCCCATTTAGATAGTTAATAAACAACAATGGATGTGATTTATGATTAACAACCAACTGCTTTATTGATAAAAATTAACATCATTTATATGCAATCTCCAAATGAGAAGCTCATCATTATGCATAAAAATTTTGATTATAGCCTTATTTTTCCATAATAATAATTTTTTTATATCGATGACTTAAATCATAACAATGAAATCTTGCTTCAAATGAAACATTTATCATATTGTCCTAGAAATAAAATATTTACTGCAGTTTTCCTAGAAATGAAACATATAGTGAATCCTCTTCAATACTTCTCTTGAATATTAAAAGGAATTTCATGCAATTCTACATGCATACTAATGGATTTATGCATTCACACAATGTTATATTTACATGCATATAAATAATGGACCCAAAAATGATGAAAGAGGATGAATTGAAAACACAAATTTATTACATTTAATAATGGCACATGCAAATTAAAATGCCAAATGACCAGTTATATGGAAGAGGAGTCACTTGTAGATGGGGATGAGGTTTACAAATATCTCTTCTACGAGGATAACAAAGCTGAAATACTTCTTGAAAAAAGCACCATATCCAATCAAACGAAGAATTCCTCAAGAGTCGAAGCACAATTTTATGAATTGGTTAATGAAAGTAAGATACATAAGCAAAGAACATATTCCAATTGATTGTGACATCTATCAAGATGTAAAGAATTATTTTGATGAAAATATCAAAGCTACCAAAGATCCTAAAATTAGCACTAATAATCCAACTATGAAAGTAACTAGAAGTACTTACATAACAAACAAAGTATACAAAAGACATAAATAAACAAAAGATGACATGAAAGTTTCCTTAAAGGATGTGGAGGAATCTGGAATGTTTGAAATACAAACATCAAATATTTAGTGGGGATTCCCTAGTATAAATTTGATTGATTGGTTGTATGTAATAATTAATCACTAAGAAGAAGTGACTCAAACTATATTGACAAATGAGGAAGACAAAAATTGTTGCATGGTGCAAATATATCACTAAATTTGGCCATGGTCTAGAAATCATTCAGCTAAAGGCGTATTTATCATACATATGCAAATGTACACCAAATCCATTTTAAGATGGTTTTTGAATGAATTTTGTCTTTCCTTTTTAGATTAGTGAACTAGATACTAAAGAAAATGAAACAAATCCAAATATGTAAGGTATTTGAGGTACCTTGGTATAAGATAGTGATAAAAGAATGGGTGCAAAGTATATTTACTAACTAAAAATTTGATGAACCTACAAATAAAAGGTAATTAAGAGGAAAAAAGATTAGATGGTAGATGATGAAGTCAGTTCTAAGAAATTTTAAACTGTTTGGTGGATTTTGACCGCTTTATAGATAGGATATGATAAAATCAAATATAATGGACAAGATAATATGTGGAATCTGAGGCACACAAAATGTTATAATGCAAAAATGTAACGAACATACAAATATGATCTAGATTAATACAAAATAGAGTTTACCTAATGTGTTCGATGGTGACCCACGATGCAAAACTATAGGTCATGGGGACCCTAATAGTTTGGTAAGAATAACAAATAAAATGTAGATTTGAGGGCTCTATGCACATATCTCGAAAGGATGAAACTCTATGATGTTTGATAGCCACCTGCAATAAAAAAATGAAACCACATAAGTAGAAAGGGTGAAGAGAAAAGGAGATCCAATGAAAGGATAGAAATAGGAGTTAGTTCAATGGTTACAACAGATTGAAAGAGTGGAGCTAGAATGACAAGAATGACACAATAAAATATCTAGAAGGAGATGATGTCGAAACATAAAGACTAATTGGTAGTGGATCCGAGTGACAATTGGTGATACAAAGATTTTGACTCTTCACTTCGACGACATGATAGGGTCATGAATACTTGGGATGAATGAGGTAGGGTGAGAATGGTTGGATTAAATATACAACCCGTGATTCGGTGATAACAAAATTTCCATTCCTCTAAGTGCTTATGCACATTGTACTGCTGTTAGAGTAGTTTTTATTTCCCTAAGTGCTTGTGCACATGTCCTATTGCTTCTAGTATGTGCATGTTTGCAGTTCATCAAGCTCCTGGAAAAGAATTTGCAGCCACAGGAAAACCAACTCAACGAATGTTTCAATGGCTCAAGGACACAAAGTTTTAAAATTTCGGATCGGATGAGAGGTTATCAAACAGACTCCATGCCCAATGGATTGCTACTAAAACTGGCCGTTCTTCATCTGGCAGGCAGATGACCCCGCTGAGTCGCCAAAATTGTTATCCAAAATTCACCCCCAAGGTAAATTTTGATAACATGCATCAAATTCTTTAGTCCCAAGCAATTATATTGATTCAGGGTGAAAGGTCATGTTTCTAGGGTCCCCTCATATTTTTCTAACTCCCCTGTCCAAGTAGAAGAGAGCAAGTTCTGAGGAAAGGTAAGAAAAATTGCAAAAAACAGGCTCGGGCCAAGAAAAATCATGAAAATCAAGCTAATTCCTAGTCCTCGCAAAGGGGACAGTTGGGACAAAAGGGCACGAAGCCAAAAGGCCGCCAAAGTGCATGCAGATTTGGGACATTTGGAACAAAGGGACGCGCGGGACGCGGAAATCTGAACTGGCCGAAAAGTTGAAAAAATTGACTAACTGTTGAAACAGGCAGTCTGGGACATCTGGGCAATTAGTACGCGAACCGGCGGATTGGCTGAAATGAGAACTTTCGATCGAGGACGCCAGACAAAAGTACATGAACCGGCCGAACAGGCGGCGAATCGGAAAATTTTTCCTAGATGGTTTGAAAGCAAATGGGACATTTGGGCTGCGAGTACGCGAACCAGCCGGTTCGGCCGAAACAGGAACTTCACCTTTCGGGCCAAATGGGACAAAGGGACGCGGATAGCCGAAGGAGCCGAAAGCCAATCAGATCACGCCACGTGTCACCGGTAAAAGGGGACATGGAAGCCCATTTCGGGTGGTTCGGAAGGATTTGTCTTGCGCAGCATTTGGGACAAATGGAACAAAGGACGCGTGGAACGCGAAAAGCCAAGGTCGGCCAAGGAGAAGCAGAAAAGTCAACATTCGGTACGGAAACTTCAAATGGCCATAACTTTTGACTCTGGGCTCCGATTTTCACAAAATTGGACTTTCTAGAATGAGCACGACGTATGATTTCTAATGAGGATAGATATATTTAAATAACAGAAACATATTCGGCTCCAGTCAGTCAATGCTCATTTCCGTCAAATGACAGAAAACGCCTGCCAGACCCAAAATAGCTGCCCGCACTCAGAAGGCCATAACTTTTGCATTTCTCAACAAAATCACACAAAATTGGTACCGTTGGAATCGTGGCTCCAAGCCAAACGCACAGCAATCAAGAAATTCAGGATTTGATCAGAAATTGATTGATATTTTTAATAAAACGTGTCCGGTTTCGAAAAGTGTTTTATTTGGTAGTTCTGGAGTGCAATTAAGAGGCATGGTCATCATTCTTTCTCTCTGCAGCACATGGGATAGTATGGGGAGCCTTTTTCAAGTAATTTATAACCATTTCAATCAACTTAATGCCTCTTACAGTGGTTGAAGGATAGATTTCGGATTTTCCATTTTCCCTTCTCTTTTCGTTCTCATTTTTCTATAAATTGGAGTGTTGGGCTCATTGTAGAACGGAGAGTTTTAGGTAGCAAAGCTCGCAAAATTGCTTTGTGAAGCTAGTGTGTTACAGCCCTTGTAGTGGACTCCTTGCATGGTGATCCAGCCCTTATCTTGTAATAGACTGAATTGTGCATACTAGGAAGCAATAAAATACAAGTTTGTGGATGTATCTTCCCCTGCTGTGTTTTCTTGCATTCTTCTTGCCCTTTTATCTTTCCACAAGAATATTGTGTCTATTATTATGTTCTTGCAGGAATTCATTATCATTTTGTGTGCTTGGAATCTCTTTGTGAATGCATTTTGCTAGATTATGGAGAACTGTCATCACCTCTTCTAGTGTGCACTTTGCCTTTGTATTTCACACATTTGGAGACTACTCTCACATCCTCCTTTTCTGGTGTATCACCGCTTTAGTGTAGGCTTTCATTTTATGTATTCTCTTTCCCTGGTCCCTTGGAAATTTAGATTAGAACAATTAGCTTATTTTGCATTGAGGTAGATTGTGGCAAATAGTTTAGAGCAACAACCAAACTTTCTCTGCGAGTTTATCTCAAGTAGCAAGTCCCACAACTTGGAGATAGTACCCATGTTATCCAATCACACCGTGAGTTCGGTATATGCACTGGGAGTGCTTTGTGATTCGGTGATAACACAACCTACACACAAAATAGATTCGATGAAGGGATCGATCTGGATCTTTGATGGTAGTTGGACCTATAAAATTTTAGCATCCAATAAAGCAATTACAAGAATGATGAAACCATAGAATAAATCAACACAAGGTGTTTAATATCTCTCTAAGGCATCCACATAGATGCAAGAAATCTCAAATTAACCTCTAGAAGACCGAAGAAACTTTAGAGATGGTCAACATCAAATATAGGATAGAAAAAATTCAAGAAAACTGTGATTATGCCTCCTTTTTGGAGGAGAGGTAAATGTATCCTTTTAGGTTTGATCATGACGTAGGAGGGTTTTCGATTCATCGTGGGAAACCATCCATTAATGTGGTGAAAATATTTTCTACTCGAAATATGGGCACTTTATTGATTTGGAAAAGTGTTATAAATGATATCGGTGGGTTAGGGTTTTTTAGGGAAGTGATATGGGTAAGTGGGGGATTAAATGGATTAAATAAAATCTATAAATATCTTAGGGATTATGAAAAAGGGAATTGGTAGTGATAAACAACCTAGAAAAGGGAATTAGGTATAATTAAGATTATTTAGATGATGAGGTGAGAATTAGGGGATAATTGATCAAGATAACTCATGTTTAACTAAATTGGGACTTATTCTGTCCCAACAACTAAAAATATACTCAATATCAGAATCTAATGTAGCTAATTTTGGATTCCTAAATGTCTAAAATTAGAATTATCTTTGCTCCAAAATCACTCTTATCATATTCAAAAATTACACGTCTTGGATTCTAAAATTACATATATTGGAATCCGAATCACACATATTAGATTCCCAAATCACCTATATCGGAATTAACTATACTCTAAATCACATATATTGGAATCTAAAAAATCAAAATATTGGAATCCATTATATCTCCTTCCAAAGTCCAATATATCTGGTCGGATTTAAATTTTTGAATCTATGAAATAACATTTAATGATTTTAGGGAATCCAACATTAATTTGATAAATAATTCACGGTGGTCGCTTAGCTTTGTATAGAAAAAATACATGTTTTGATGTATAAGGGCTAGCGGCGGCTAGGATTAAGCTTTGGAATAATGATCTTATCAATTTTAAGACATTTTAAAGATTAAACTATGTAAATTTTAATATTTCAAACACTAGTAAGACATGTTGTTCGCTAGGCTAATGAAATTCACGAGATGTGATACAATTCCACATTCAATTAATATGGTTTGATTGAACCTTGGGGCAACCATAAAATTACCTTATGGGTTAAATTTGGCGGCCACCTATGCCTATCAAACATTTTTTAGCTGAAGGAAATTTTCAAAATTTTCCCTTTGAAAATGTAAAATAGTGTTATTTTATACTATTAATAAGATTTATAAAATATTATATTATATGTATTTCACTCTTTCTAATATATATTTGTATAGTTTACTAATAAATCTATATAAAAAATGATGGTTATACTTACAATTTACAAGTTGCATGTGATAGTTTTTTCAAATATCTGCAAGTATTTTATGGCTAAAATCATATAAAATGTCTAAATGGCCATCAAATTTAACCCCTATAAATATGAAGAAACTTAAAGAGGGCGATGATTCAATTTAGGAGAATGTAATTATCTATAAAACCATTCCAGATATATCTTCATATTTAAACTTAGAGGTCATATTTACTTCATTTATAAAGGTGTGATTGAACATAAGTGCAACTAGAGAATTTTTAAAGATGCTATGAAGAAATAGCAGAGGGTTACTATCCAGCGTAGGAGAATGTAATTATTTGTAAAATCATACCAAATATATTTTCACATATAAATGTAGATATAAAACCAACAATAAGAGACATGGCATAAAAGTTGTCATATTCAAATATGGATATGAGCTTATTTAAAATAAAATGTAAAACTATACCATATATATTTTAGTATTTAAATATAGCTATGAAATAGATTGAAATTCCTTTACTAAAGGTAGAATTATGGTAAAAATTTGATGAATAATTTTAATTTAGAATGTAACACTATTCCCGAAGTTGGGATTCCAAATCAACAATACAAATCATAGTAAAGATCCATTAAAAAAGATCCCTAAAATTGTTTTAGTGATCCAATATAATCCCTAACATCTTTGATATCCTTCAATGGTTACAACAAATGACATAAAACATCTAATAAGTGTGTGTCTTCTAACTTAAAATATATGTTAATTGTTTCAACAATTATGTACTTCGCATCATCATTGAACTTGATTTTATCTAAAGAGGCATCTACAAGCACTATATTTTTACAGGTTGTACATTTATTAAACCATGAACAAACAAAGTTAATATTCATGAGATATAATTAGGAATTGCTATATCCTTTATAATTGGAGTGTTTTGTCTTGACGTAATCTTCTTGTGTAAATATGAACTCGAAGTTTGCAACCTCCAAGATGATGGTTTGAAGGAATCAAGGCATCATGTCATAAAAGTCACCAATGTCCACACTTTGTTATGTCGAAATGTTTTTGTACCATTGTAAGAACTCTTTGATTAGGTCCGAGAGAATTTTAAAAAAACTTGAGCTCGATGCCACCAAAACTTTTGAATTGTTTAAATGTCGAAAATGCCTTGTGAAGAGTGTGTGCCAAAACACCATTTTTATCAAATATGATCAGTTTCTTGTTGAATGTGTTTGTATCTAGAAATGAAAAAAATTAAATGGTTGAAGGTGACGAATCATTTAAAAAATAAAAAACAAGTCCCTTTAGATATTGTTATATCAAAATCAAATGGTCGTAGGTGGCAACGAAGATAAAATATAAGGGCATTCCTTTTTTCTTATTGTTATACTAGGAATGTTTTTTTGTGAATAATTTATTTGATTAAAATGCAATGTTTCATCATAACGAGTATTTACATACCGTATTTTAGTTATTTCATTACATTGGAAAGTGGTATATGTTAGCTAATATCGAAGGAAAAAATAGTATTTAAGCATGCTCACAATTAGTGTAGGAATATATATTCCATTAATAAAAATTGTTCAAAGGTTTGTTACATTAAATATTGTTTGTTAGTTGACATTTGTGACTTATACACTCGAGTATGAACTTATAATCGAGAGAAGATTTAAACTCTCCTAATCGATAATTATACAATCATAATTTAAATAGTTGCGCATAAACATCACTTAAACATATGAATGTATTTTATTTACAACGTTAAGTTGTATCATCACAATACCATTATGAAGGGCTAAAATTTTATATAGCATTTACTCACTCAAAATATTGTATTCCCTCTTACTATACGTAATCCCTTTGACACTATTAGTGACAATTCTCTCGTGCAAATCAGTCATCAACCACATATCTTTTTAGAAATTTTATCCTCATCTTTTCGTCCCAACCATATAATTTTCTGAGGGTTTCCCCTTACACCTAATGTAATAGACATTGTGTCTTCGAATTTTAAGGGACATCATTTCTACTCCAAAACTTTTCTAGATATTTTAATTCAATTCAACCAACCATAGTGCGATGTTATTTTCCCCAACTTATTAATGTATTCAATCCAAATGATAATTTTTATTGAAGGCCTTTTGTCAACTTCTAAACATCATCTCGAACTAATTTTTTTCTTACTGAATCCCATTTCAATTTTTGTTGATAATGAATTTATAAACTCTTTTAGGCCACCTCCCATAATCATTATCTCCCCATGTAACTTGAATGTGATGTCCCCAGAGGACGATTGGGTTTTATCATACAAAAAGTCCTACAAATATAAAATAAGTGAATATTTCTTGAGGCTAACTACGGGAAGTAAATATTTTTTTAATAATTTTCATATCAATTCTAACCAATGGAAAAAATTAACATTTTATCTTGTAAATACCATTTACCGATGGGCCTGGCATATAGGATTGCATCTTCTTTACCCACTACTCGATCCTTTGATGAAATACTTGTTTCAAACAATATTAATATAGCTATTGCTATGGATAATGAAAGCGTATTTGAAAAAAACATACGGAAATACATAGTAAAATGATAAATTCAATATTATCACTTTAGGTAGCTAGCACTTAACAATTGATCTTCCACTTGCTTGCAGATCTTACTAGCTACTAGTTTTTGATGTCACATGTGTTACAAACAACAATAATTAATTTCATGCTATAGCAAATGAAAGCATAATTGAAAAACATATTGGTCTTCATGGTAATATTGTCAAGAAAATAAAAATTGTTTCCTTCTCGAATGAATTATACCTCCCACTAGGGTTCATTTATATTTGTTAAACCCCCATTGGAAGACAACACTTTTAAGATATTGATGTGGATTAGCGATTGCTAGGCTATGCAATTATTGGATGGAATAATCATATATTCTAATGTCTGTATCATTATGTCGATACTATTAGTTTCTACAAATAAGAAAAAACTTGTCAACTACAAACTATGTAGTACTAGATGCCACCAAGAAATTTTGAAATAGGTTATTTAGTAATTCCTTCTTTGAAAATGATTCCACTTCTAGAATTAGCTGAAATATTTTTCTATAACTATGTGAGACTTAGAAATGGTTATGTTTAAAAATACACATGGCTAACATACTTGGTTTTGTCTGCATATTTGTGCTGGCTACCACTACACATTCCATTGTTACTTTCTCTAGGTGTTTGTGCTCTTCATAAGCCATTAAGTTTTTTTATAAATTTGCGTGGCTTGGCAACATGATTCTTATTTATAAATACACAGGACTAACAAACCAATATTTTATTGCATATTCATGGATGATGTGGTTGATTTATCGACATATGTGTTCAAATATGGTGAACTTAGAGTTTTGTCAAAAAAATGAGAATGAAAATTGAAAACAATGCTCATTAAACATATTTATAAAGCGATTGAAGTTTACTCACCATGATGACTTGGTGTGTAGCGTATAGTTGAGTGGTTTCTACATCAATCCATATTTTTCTTGGGTTGTCTATGTAAATAATAAAAGTGTAAGTTTTTTTTTCAATTGAAATACATTTAACATAATCACATGTTCGAGTGTATTCTGATACACGAAGCTTTCTTCATATGAGAATAGTAATGTTTCAAAATCATTTCTTGAATATGTGTCTCAACAATAAGAACTAGAGATAGATTTGATTCAACTAATGTACACAAAGTGCGACACTATCATCGTATACCACTAATAGTACATAATCTTTGAAACAACATGGAGTAAACATCTCATATGAGAACTCGCATGATTGTTCAAAAGGAAAAGGGTGTTTAGTTCCTTTTCGGAAAATTTTGATTACAATTATCAATTGTTGTGGTTTTTTTCCATCCAATCCCTAGTGACTTAGTCTCTTTCATCATTGATTTTATTAAAGTTGAGCACCCCGTTATTGTGTACATAGAACAAAAAAATTAAATTGCTCGTTCTATCATAGAGTCCGTAGAGCATCGATCCATAATTGATTCTTCATTATCTTTAACCTTTTCAATGCATTATTTTACTGTTTCTCTCAACATTTTTGAATATTCAATTAGTATGAGAAGAATAATACTACATTCTAGTGCAATGGTTCTAATAACAAATAGCATCTTCTTTTTTTCTTCGAATAAATATCTCTAGTTAAATTGCAAAAATCAACAACAACACATTCTACATTGAAAGGATTGGTGGCAAGAATAGCTCATAAAGTTAACAAAAGATAGAACAGGTATGCACATTGACTAGTAAATTATTCTTTTTCCTCCATACTTGGGTATTATATTGTGTTCCATTGACACCACCTAGTTTTCTAATATTATATGAGACTCGATGAGAAGATATTCTTCGCCACATTGTCCTTTTTGCGTTTATATTTTTTTCTCATATGTGGGAATCAAATTTTCTATTTCCTTTCCTCTCTTCACCCAATAGTAAAAATAACTAGTGGTAGTGTGATTTATGAAATTTAGCCTTTCCAATTACATTCAATTCACTACAAGATGTCAAGATATCAATATCTAGAAATCTGTCTCAAAAATATTATAGAAATTGTTCTCTCATTTTTTAGTCTCCTTTTACTCTCTAGTAGTAAGAATCAAATATATCTACTATTATGCTTGCCTAAATAGGTCCAATTAACCACACATCCTCCTGATTGTACTTTATCTTCTAAATATTGATACTTCTTCTTTGTTCATTCCTATAAAGCATCCCTGAATGAATTTAATGTGAATCTAGCTAATGAATTCGGGTGAAAGTTATAATGATTCTCTTTAATATGTGAACAAGAAAGGGCACCAGATCTAAATAAATCAAATTTTGTAGTCCATTTAGGCCATATATCATTCGACAATAATAGCAAATTCCATTTGTCATATAGATTGATGGTTGAGTATGTTTTGAAAATCAAAACTCATTTACTCTACAAGTTCTACATTGAAAAGACATTTTTATATTTTTATTTTTATATAACAAAAAAACGTTATTAAAAATACAATAAAATTAAATTACATTACCTTCCACTCCTTTGTTTTGTATTCTACCAATCTGGGATGTTTAGGACATCCAAGTGATTTCCAAAATAATCTAGATTTGAATAGCAAATTAGTAAACTTTGTTTCTATCCAATTTCTCCTCACTTCATTTTTTTGTTTGCAATTATTAGTAATGTCTTCATTAGTTGGATTTAAAGAAAGAATGCAATCCCTTAAAAACTTTAGGCTTAGATGTAAATAATTGTAAGTATTTGAGCCCAAAATATTTTTTTGTGCACATAATGTATGTTGTCTGTCAAGTATATAATATTTAACATTATTCGTTTCCATGTCTTTTTATATTTGAGCACCACCACCTTATTCGTAGACTGCAAGAAGGGAAGAAGAATTACATTCCGTTGTGTAGGAATAATATTTATCAACATGGATTTCACATGAAGCTAGACATTATCATCATCAACATGATGATATTGATACACTGGATGTACTACATGGCACTGAAACATCAATTGAAAATAATTCACCATTAATAAAAATTAGTCAATGTTCTTCTTACTTGTAGGTTCTATTTTCGATAATATAGTGGTTTCTTTCTTTAGAAATGTAGTTGATTTAGAAGTTTTTTTCAAATCATGGAACTTTGATCTGGACAGATCGAGCTACAATTTATCCAAATATGTTATCCTCAGCATAGTAAACAACTTGGCATGTTTAGGCGGTGACAGTGAACCTTTTCTATTCAAAAAATAACAAACGGAAGAGGTTTTATCACCTTTATACAATTTTCTAAGTACTATAAGCATGCCATGCCATTGTGAATTTATTATACATTTGAAAAACCATTTTTTCTTTATTTAGTAAAAATCCCAAATCCAATACATGTTTTGAACAAGGACATTCTCTTTTGTCTTCTGAGGTTTTTATTTCATGTTTCCTAAATAAAGAAATAACCAACTCCATATCCATAATAAGAAACTTATTATTTTCATTTTCAATGCATTCGACCGAACACACACAAAGTGTACTCGAATCAAATAATTTAGAGGATATAATCATTTTTATTTTTTCATGTACATCATCTACAACAAAAAAAACTACATGTCCTTGTAGTAGTTGTCGGGGAAAAGGACTAGAACAAACTTGTCATCATCTCTTTTCTTCAAGCTCTTAGCACCTTTAATGAATGGAATTTCCAAGAATCGATTTCGACCAATGGAAGATATTGTATCGAGAAATTGGAGTAGAATATATTAAATATTAATTCACATATGGATTAATTTTGTTTCTCATCATATGTTAATGAATGCAATTATTAGCATTTGTCATCGTCAATCTATATAATACTTTACTTTTTATCATTGGTAAGAAATCAAAATAAGCATTAGCTATTTTTAGGCTTTGACCGAACATGCCATGTAACCTTAAATTGGTTAATGTAAATAAAATTTTTGCATAAGAACATTAATACCAAACCATGCAAAAAAATCTTGACAATAAAGAATCAACATATTTTGAAAGGATTATCCGTTGTTTGACAACCATCCACTTTTGTTGATTACAAGAAATGAAGATTTGAAAACATATATGTTGGCGAGAGAGGATTTAAAATGACATATGAATGGAACTCTTTTTAATTTTATTTTTGGTAATTTACACCAATCGAGTGGACTAGTTTAAAGGCTATTAAGATTCAATCTCCATAACTAGTAGAAAAGAATAACGTAGTGGCTGCTAGGCTGAAGATTGTATTTATTTGAAAATATCTATATGGTAAAAACAATGCTAAAGCTTAGTGACCACTTATCTCCTCTTATTAGTTATTTTCATTAAAATAACTATATGGTAAAGTATAGACCAATATTATTTTTAAATGATAGTAATTATATCGTACTAGATGAACTTCGCATGTAAGACACAATTACAACACTACTTTTTAAAAAGATGGATAAAGGCTTATATATTTCACCTAAACTATATCTTTGTAAATTATAAGCCATATTCATTTGAATAAAACAAAAGGCCTAGTGGGTGCTACAAGTTCTTTATTTCAAAATAACTATTGAATAAAAAATCATCGTCTACCTTAGTGTACGCTACAATAATTTCATTACATCTAGTCATATAAATCACTAGAAGTACAAATTTAGAATTATTGATACTGTCAATTACTATAATTGTCTCAAATTAGTTGTACGTTATCAGGTGGAGAAAATTTATACAATACTTTCCATTGAGAGGGATCAAGAATTTATCATCGTATCAAAGGAATAACATTGAGAATGATATGCACAACAATTTCTAAATTTGAGAATATGTATAATAAAAATAATGGTAAAGATTAGCAATCGTTAGACTCCTATCATTACAATTTTCCATTGCAATCACTTTCTATTCAAATTTTGATGGTTAGATTAAAAGGGTATCAACCACTACGCTTAAGAATTTCTTAATTCCAAAATAGTTGTTGAATAAAAAATCATGGAATGGCTTAGCGGCCGCTATGACCATATCATTAAATCTTTTCATAGTTATCATCATCTATAAAGATTTAGATCGATTGAAATTGTAAATGATTATAAGGTTAAAAAAATTGTTCGCGTGTTACCTTGTGAAGCTAATTCCTACAATGGTTTCCATCGAGAGGATCAATACTTTCTATTCTTATTAAAGAAACTATTTAGTGAAGGTCAGCATTCATTAAATGTTAAAAGTAATAACGTAGTGACCACTAGAATGAAGAGTTTAATTTTGATAGGATGTAAGACTTATATATTTCTCCTAAGATATATCTTTGTAAATTATAATCCATATTTTTTCGTAATAAGGAAAAATCTTATTGGGCGCTAGGCTTAACTTTTCTAAATTTCCCTTTCATCTATTAATCGACAACATGTGATATACCTTGGATTCCGTCAGATTATTTCATTACTTCTTGTCAGTAGTAATCACTATCTTTACATCTTTAAATTATTTGTAAATTTCAATGATTATAATAGTTTCAAATTAGATGCGTGTTACACGGAGGAGCCACTTTCTACACTACGTTCCATCAAGAGGATCATGAATGTCACTCTATATCAAAGAAACAATTTAGCGATCGCTAAGCTCAATTACTAGCAGAATAGAATAACGTAGCGGCCTTTAGGATCAACCATTTATAATTTGTGAATAGACATATTACTACAAACAATGGTCTAGCTTAGAGGCGTCTCAGATCCTATCATTATCACCCGTCATTGTAATTGTATCATTTTTGGTGTAATTTACATGGCATCCCTAATTATTACACAACATATTTATCCTCATGGCTGCTACCTATATACTTTCTTGGATTTGAGAGTAGCCCAGTGGGCGCTAGCTATATACCTTTTGGGGTTTGAGAATAGCCTAGTGGTCGCTAGCTATAAACCTTTTGGGATTTGAAAATTTCATTTCACGTGTCGTTATTATAATGGTATCTATTTATATTACAATTTCATAATAAATGTGTAAATTATAATGTTTTCTAGCTATTTTGTTCAAACATGCCACATGGAACATTATAATTGGACAAATATTTTTCATTTGTGCACTATATCTAACATTGTATAGGTTGATTTTGATTTTAATAAAAATATTGTGCATGTACATTTGTACACTTTAGTTATTTTTTTATTACAATATTATTATGTTTTATTGCATTTCAACTATTTTAGTGCTATAGCCATGTGTCACCATTTTACTAGTAGCTATTTATATTATAATATCATGGTTTCATATTATACTAGTTTTATTACATTTTAATTTCATAATAAATGTTTAAATTATGATGCTTTCTAACTATCGACTTTAAACATAACACGTTCAAAAAGTAATTAGAGAGTTAATATTCATTAGTGCACTACATCTAACATTAGGTATCTAGGTGATTTTTGATTAAAAATAATAAAAATAAATGTGCCTATAAATTACTATATTTTATTTCTACTATTTTATTATAATATTATAAGTTATATTACTTTTCTATTATTTTAGGCTATAGCCAATAACAAAAGGCATTGTTTTCAATATTTCTTTTTTCTCAATATCCAACACCTTTTCTCAATGTGTGGAAAATTCAGCTATTTTAGGCTATAGCCAATAACAAAAGGCATTGTTTTCAATTTTTTTTTCGATATCCTACACATTTTCTCAATGAGTGAAAAATTCAAAATTAAAATTGTGGATTCCCCTCATTTTGTCGAATTTGAAATTTCAATATTATCATAGTTTTCCCCACTCGATTTTAAAAATGCCATATCCTAAACTTTTATAAAAATTTCATAATTTGTAATGTGGATTGTGACTAGAAGAAAATATTAAATACCCTGGAGAACTAGTTTCTAGGGTTTTTATTTTTCGGTCTTATAGAACAACAGCTCATGAAATCATAGAACAATACAAGCTAGCCACATATTACAGGGCTAAATGAAAAATATCATTTGTCTTTGCTAGGTAACAATGAGGTAGTAATTATAATCTCGTTCTTTGATTAATAAAAAGGGAATAATGAAGTAGTAACAAAAGGTGCTCATACATTGGGGAAGGAAAAGGGGTTGCAGAAAAATAACATAGTAGTTAGCTCAATGTAGCAATCGATGGTTTGAATGACGCGCCAAACAAAAATATATTAGATCTAAATAAGCTATTTACCAAAAATTATACTCTACTAAATGTGCACATTTTTCATAGTTAGCTTGATGTAGCGGTCATTTTGTCTTCGACTCGATCTTGTCTTTTTTAACTTCACCCACCCCTACTTTTCCATACAAAAAAACCGTTTAGCGGACAAAATATGCTTATCAATTCCTTATAGTTATTTTTTCAAACAATCCTGCTTTTCCCTACAAAAACAAGACATGTGGCCAAGCTCTACTTAACGGATCCTTCATATGGTTTTGTATTATTCTCTTGTTCGTAAAGAAAACGAGTAATCTATTGGGCCCCAAATGAAGAAATTTTAATCCCCTTTCATCTCTTATTTTTATTTCATTTGAAAAATATCAAGTTTTTGCCAATCTATGCCCCCTTCTAGATTAATTTTACGGAATATGATGGTGATTTACATAAACACTAGTTTTTAGAAAGTGCAATGTCTAACAAGACTCAAAATATTATTTTGGAATTTGTTATGTATCCCTTTTTTACATTTTAATATGATGAAAGAAACAACACAACGAGGTAAATATTTCAAAGGTACATTCTATCTATGGTTTTTCCATTAAATTATATTAGGTTTTCAATTGTGAGATACTTTTTTGTGTAATGGAAGGTTAAACATATTATATATGCTCCTAAATGTTATATATAAAACAATATCATCACATAGCATTTTTATTTATATATTTCATTATTTTAAAACAATATTATAAGTAGGCCATATATTATTAGCAAGGGTAGAGTGTTGGCATATATATTAATTCATTAGGGTTTTTATGGAAGGCCACAACATTATTAATCTATCTAGAAGGCAAAAACTAATATTATTTGGATATATTTGTCCCTTGGATTTTACAAAAACAAGATATATTTTTAAATCTTAGCGACCGCTAGGTTATAACGTAATACCATATTTGTAGCTAGGATTTAATAAAATAAAGAAAGATATTGTGAGTCTAGCATCCACTAGGTATTGCCACAACATATTATTTGGAACTTAGCGGTCACTAGGGTTTCACAAAATAAAGAAATATATTGTAAGTTTAGCATCCGCTAGGTATTTCCATAAAATAAAGAAAGATATTGTAAGTCTAGCATCTACTAGGTATTGCCACTAGGTTATGCCTCAAAAACATTTTCTGAGCTTAGGGATCGATATAAAAGAGATAGAAATAAAGAGGAGCTGATGAAAGAATAAAAAGAAGATTTGTGATAAAAATCTAATGTGAAAACATTTATTTCAAAATAAAAGAGGTGTATGAATATTTAAACCATAGATATATTAGCAAGAAACATTGGGATAATATAGTAGATGCTTTGAATGAAGTTTATGGAAAAACATTCACTTGGAAGAAATTCAAATACAAGATGAATAGGTTGAAGAAAAAATGTCAAGATGGAGAAACAATTGGAAAACACAACACCGGCAACACAATCAACATGGAATTTCTATGAAGATAGAGATCACATTACACGAAAAACACACAAGATTATATGAATTGTATTATATTCCAAATTTGGAACACCTTTTTCATCTATGATTTGCATACGCAGAATTCCTTTACGTGGTAGTTTCTTATTTGTATAGAAAAACCATATTGACTTCATAGTTTCTTGGAGTTAATTCGAAAACTTGTGATTCAAAACGTGAAATAAGGAAAATGGAGATGTTTCCACGCCTTGAAAAATTATTAGTTACATATACAATGACAAATGAAATAATTTACGTACTCCATCTTCTATCTAAAATTAATTTCATTTTACGTTTTCTAATAATAAATATCCAAGGGTCTTGCGCTCTATAAAATCACATAATCAAATCATGTGGATAACCATTGAAAATTGGTTAATTACCTAACAACAAATTCAATATTTATAATCATTAGAAATGGGTGTATAAATTAAAATTCTTCAAAATAAAATAACAATGTTTTACCTCTTTTAATTTTTGTAACTATGTTCTTCCCCCATTTGTGCATCTATCCCTTGTTCTAGCGTGGTCACCTTTGAAATGAGTTTACATTTTTCCATTTTATTGCATTAAATACACACATTAGTAGAGTTTGTGTGGATTAAAATTTAATATTGTACCACTTAATATTAAATGCATTACAAAAACATAAAATCATACTCTCAAGTGATGAATGTTACATTACACGATTTTATTTGTATTTAATTTTTAGGGTCGCATTTGATATTCATTATGTAACATTTGACCTTACGAAAAAATTTAATTGTTATTGTATTTTTAAAATGTTAATCTTCCCCATATGCTATGAGGTTTATGGATGAAATTATACACATGATAACGTAATCTAAAATTAAGGTAAAATTTTTATAACATAATTTTTATTGTATGAAAACTACAATTAGACATTGTTTGAGACATAATTTGAAATTTTAATTTTAATTAAATCTTTAATATTGATAATTATTAGTAAGAAACAAGGTACCCTATGTTTCTTCTTCTCAATATTATATACAATTATTAAAAACAAAGATATTAAAATATTATAAACAATTAAATACACATAATTGAAACAAAAAATATACCACAATCATTAATCTAATAAATTCTAAATTATTAAAAATAAACTTATATCGTTAAAAGATTATGTACGATATAAAAAGCTTAGAAAGAATTAATACATGTAATTGAATCAAAAGCATATACCACAATCGTTAATAAAATAAAGACTAAAAATTGAACTCTATACCATAAAATAAGCATAGCTAATAAATTAAATAATTAAATACATGAATGATTTACATCGACATAGTATTAATCACCCTAAATCTAAGTCTCAATGTGAATCGCACTTCATCTTGAAAATGCATATACTTTATCATGCGAGGGATTACACTTAGAGGTGCGAGGGATCTCACTTTGAAATGGAAGGATCACACTTCAACGTGTGAGGAATCACTTTTTGATGTGAGAGATATCACACTTCGTCATTGTGAGGAATTAAAATTGGTGGATGTGTGAGTGATGAATCTCTTGCTCTAGGATTAGTTATCACCGTCACTTCCAAGGGAAAGTTTTCTAGCTTGAATTGAGCTCACTCACACATTGAAGTGCGATCACTAACTTTTGGCCTCCCATTCTAGTAAAATATTTGAATTTCAGCGTGTGAAACAAAATATTACGTCATAATAGCCAATAGGGTATATAACTATTGAAATCCATAGGGGAAGAATCCAATGACTATGATCATTATAACAATATTAATATTTCCCCTAAACTGTGTGGTTTATTGAAAACTACAATTAGATATTGTTTGAGACATAATTTCAAATTTTAATTTAAATTAAATCTTTAATATTGATAATTATTAGTAAGAAACAAGGTACGATGTGTTTCTTCTTCTCAATATTATATACAATTATTAAAAACAAAGATATTAAAATATAATAAACAATTAAATACACATAATTGAAACAAAGAATATACCACAATCATTAATCTAATAAAGTATAAAATATTAAAAATAAAATTATATTGTTAAAAGATTATATACGATATAAAAAGATTAGAAATAATTAATACATGTAATTGAATCAAAAGCATATACCACCATCGTTAATAAAATAAAGACTAAAAATTGAACTCTATACCATAAAATAAGCATAGCTAATAAATTAAAGAGTTAAATACATGAATGATTTACATCGACATGGTATTAATCGCCCTAAATCTAAGTCCCAGGTGTGAATCTGCACTTCATCTTGAAAATGCACATACTTTATCATGTGAGGGATCTCACTTTGAAATGTCAAGGATCACTTTAATGTGTGAGGAATCGCTTGTTGATGTGAGAGATATCACACTTTGTCATTGTGAGGAATTAAAATTGGTGGATGTTTGAATGATGAATCTTTGATCTAGGATTAGTTATCACCATCACTTCCAAGGGAAAGTTTTCTAGCTTGGAATTGAGCTCACTCACACATTGAAGTGAAATTGCCAACTTCTCGGCCTCCCATTCTAGTAAAATATTTGAATTTCAGCATGTGAAACAAAATATTATGTCACAATAGCCAATAGGGTATAGAACTATTGAAATCCATAGGGGAAGAAGCCAATGACCGTGATCATTATAACAATATTAATCTTTCCCCTAAACTCGTGTGTGGTTTATTGATAAAATTATACCCACAACAACAAGATCTACATGGTGTAAAATGATTTTTTATATGTTTAAAGATTTGGATTAAATGAGGTTTTAAAGATGTTCATGTTAGATAGATATTTTTATTTTCTCATTTGGATTTCAATTCTCCACAACAATGTTAAATATTTAAGTGTTCCTTGTACTAATTTTCCTTTTTATTTGTGTATACAGTTGAAAATGAACTTTGTTTTTGAATAATGAACACATGTGGATTTACTATCCAAATGTGTGAAAGTTGCAAAGGAACTATTTTATCCATCCAATGATATGCTCCATTGTAGAGACATGGGGTCTAGCTTATTCCATGTCATGGTAAGTATTGTATTAAATGGAAGAGTGAGACTACCATACATAATTGATGAATATGAAACCATGGCAAAATTGAAAATAAGGGATACTTTATCCCATCGGAAAGGAAGAAAATTATTAAGCATGTGATTTAAAATGTTTCACATGTGGGGGTGATGGAATTCAAAACATAATGAGCAGTGATTCAAAGGATACATTTAATGAGGATGAGGGTTTGAATTCTAATAGTGATAACCATTGTTTCATAACTCCTAAATACAAGGATGAATTCTCTAAAACCTACATTGTGCTAAAACATTAGTGTCCTAAGAAAAAGGTGAAATAGTGAAGGGTTTATATCCTTAGTAGAAGAACAACATGTTATTTCATGAGTAGTGTTGGGACCTATAGACTTTGGTGTTTTTGTGGGGAATATTATTACTACAAGAAATTATTTTTATCTAAATCTACAATGCAATAGTGAAGTTTCCTAGTGAATCAAAAAGTTAGTTTATCTAGAGACAAGAACTACACTTCGTGTGAATAGAAATTCCAAACTCCAAGAAACAATCACGACATCAAAAAATGACTTCAATTTGAAGTTCAAGGGGTTAATGCAAAGTTGATACATTTTTTTTCAAAAGAACATAAATTTTTTGTAGAAGAAACAATTACAAACGCTTTCTAAAGTAGAGATGGTGCAATTTAAAAAAATAGATGGCAATATATTTCAAGTGCGTGTTGATAAATTAAGTACAATTTTTTTGCAAAGTTTTCTCCATATCGAAGGATCTCTCATTCAATGGTCTACCAAGTAGTTCACCCACCAATATGGTTTTGTTATGGAAGTAAGGCTAAAATAAATCTAGAAGAGTTACTTGATAGAAATGTGGAGTGCATTTAAAGATCCATTTCCTCAACTAGTATACAAAAATTCATATGAAACCTCCATATATAGTAGTAATGAAAACTTGAAAAAATTCCTTACAACACCTTCAAATGCCAAAAGGTAAATTCTACTCCATATAGTACATCAAATGGAATGCAAAATGATTAAAAATCAATAGAAGAATTTTTGTCCGAATTTGAGAAAAAACCTTGTTGCAAGGAAGGATGTCTCTACAATCTATCTCCAATCGCTTTCAATCATAGTTGGAATTTCACTCTAGATATGAATGAACCTGCCATAAAACAAATTGTACTTAATACATTCACCGCAAATGCTATGATTTGTGATCAAGGTAAAAATTCATAACATAGTATAGATAAGTTGAAGTTATGTGCAAGCGATGTATGTCAAAATGCATGGTACAAATGTCATGGAATCATGAAAAACACCTATTACAGATAAATACAATATTGTATTAATGGTGAGATGAGGGAAGTAAATGGAAACAAAGTTTAAATAAATGTCAAATACTATTGCATTGATATCAAAAATGGTGGAGAATAATTATGATATATCCCGACACATGTTTCATTCAAGGTGGGACAAGATGGTACTAAAGTAACAATGAGAATATTGTCTCGCATGTTATAGTTTTCTTGCATATTAGAAAATTGTAATGAGGTCCTTTCACCGTGGTGCCTTCCTCAAACGTCACACCCAAATCTCAACATAATATGACACGAACATTTCTCCCATGTTTCAATCACCAAGAATGACTTCTTTGCCAAATGTGATGAGTGCACAAAGCTTAAGAAAAACTTGCATCGATATCATGTCCAAAAATGGCACAATTATTACATTCAAAGTTTTCTTCCAACTTACTATTCAAATAAATTACAATCACACCAAAATACTAATAGGTATTTGAGCATTGTGCATGAAAAAATGGACAAGATAAAAATGCAATACCAAGGATGGAAAAATTCAAATTAATAATCAATGCTATTAATCCCCCATCACCTTAATTGGTATGCTGACACATGGGAACAAAATAGGGTGTTTTGGGCACTTCGGTCTCCCTTTTTTTTTGAGTGAGGAACAAACTTCACAATAACATCATTGCCACTATGTATCCGATAGCTAGAATAACAACTTATAGATCATTATGGAAATTTTTTATAGAGTAGATGGAAGTCAAAACACCCATTACATGATGCACTATTGAAAAATGATGCATATGACTAGTGCAAGGAATATAAGTAGAAAAATAAGGGTGCTCATACAACTAATAATGTAAGCGTGGTTTTCAAGTTCATTTGGATAACAACCACCAACCTGTCTACTTACAAACTAGATAATGCTCCAAGTGACAAACAATATCACACATTGTTTACATTGGCATCCATACTGACAACTAGAATGGTTTTCAACATAATGTATGTGAGTTTCCTTCCAAAGGATCACACACATGAAGACATAGATGGGACATTCGAAAAATTATCAACAACATTGTGTAAGTTAAATATATTCTCCTTACCACAAATAATGGACACTTATATAACATACCAAGAGGATTCCAACACATTCACTCCATACCCTATCGAGGAAGTCTATTGTTGGTATCTAAATTAATTCTCCCTTGGAAGCTAAGCAACATCACATATTTAACAAGATACTCATAGATACACAAACCATAAGTTGTTTTATATTCGGTGAGGGATTCACCGGATCTTTGTCACTCGGACATTTGAGAAATGGATAACACATTATAAGAGGATTTGATCTATCCTCACTACTTTAGGTCATTCCTTTCAACCAGGGTGAGAGGACCCATTTTATAACCTCTGTTGCTGAAGGACATGAAGAGATCCTTCTTTGCACAATGTTTAGGGGAACCTTGAGAAAATATGATCAATACACCAAAATTTAACTCTCACGAGTTGTCACTTCTAAAGAATGGAAATATTTTTGAACAAGGTTCATGTTACTAAAGACACTTAAAACCTGCTTACTTATGTATATTTTGGCAATAGAATTTGTTCATTTGTGGATACACAACACAAACATGGGTACTTCAGGTAGGATTCATGGTTATTTGAAATTTTTGGTGGGGAATTAAGCAAGATGAAGTTAATTTCACCATATCTTTGAGAAACTTTACAACAATTGGAAAACTAATAGACATAATGCTTCAGAATAGCCAAAATATTCCTTCAACTAGAAGGTGTGCATCAATGGAGGCCCAGATCTACATGGTTTCACACAATCTTTAAGAATTCAACATGAAGGATCGAGTTAAAGACTCAATTAAACATTAAAGATCCCTGGTCCATCATGCCTAAGATACACTCATAGACTTACAAACAATCTTTATCAACAAAATGATAGTAAAGTGATTTTAAATTGTTTATTTCATTACAAGATGAAGGCTCTTCTCATAATGAAATTGAAAATGCCACTATACTATCACATGGATGAGATCTTGTGTGATTCAGAGGGATTTTAACATAAGATTGGTTCAAGAACATCAAAACCATTTGAATACATTATGAAATAAAAGAAGACACAATTTTTCCCAAGATCTATTATATTTATCAATAGGGAAAAGTTTATTAAACAATCTCAGAGCTTGTCAATGGGTGTACACTTGCAACCATCTTGATGTGATCAAATCTAAAACACAAGAGATTAACATGTTTCTCAGATGGTCTCTCAGAAGATGGGTTTTGTCAAATTTTCTCATAAAAATTAACCCCGACCATTTACAAGAGTATTCTCATTGCATTTATATAATTTCACTCGCTCACTCATCCCAAATTTTCCCCCAAAAGAATAATATTCGAGGAATCCTTTGTTTGTTACAATTTTGTTCCAGAAAGTGATGTTTAACAAATTTACACCCAAAAGTTGCCAGGTGGATAAATCATGAACTGATCACATTTCTCAAACCCTCAACTATGACTGGGATGCCATATCATAATTTTTTACAGTCTTCTTAATCATTCTTTTATTCTTTCATGTAATAAATCCCCTTTTTAATAATTCTTAGGTGGCTCCATATGGCTGGATCTGAAAAGCAATCCTTTTCATCCTCGAGAATACACCTTGAGAAATGAGTGCCCTCACATGGATACCTATATTCATGCCTCTCATAAATGAGTGTCCTCACATGGATTATACCACATACCTATGTTTTGAGTCCAATTTAGCCAAGTGTAAAGAGTATCCAAAGGGAAACCTCCATGCGTATCCTTGCACAACCGCAAAGGTGAAGTCCAGAGGTAGGTTCCCAAACAAGTGCGGACCCTCCACATGCTCGTAACCATAGAGAGTTACACTAATTTGTGAAAATTTAGAGCATGGGAAGGCCTATTGGAAGCTTCCTTGTGTCTTTTCAGCACAACTTCAAAGATGAAGTTTAGAGGTGGGACCTCAAATGAGAGCAATCTCTACATGTGCCTTGGGTCAAGAAAGATTCCTCCACCATTAAGCAAGTCCCAAGATAAAGAGGAGCTAGTGAAAGCTGCTATTTGTCTCTTCGGCACACTTTTGATATTATGCCCAAAAGTGGAGACCCCAAACAAGCGTGGACTCTCCACATGTCTCAACGTGACAAAGTTGTTGAAATTTTTTTAGGACCAGCAGAAGGTGCACATGTCTAGGGTCCAAAAAGTTACATCGACACTTGAAAAATTTTAAGTATGGGAAGATCCAACGGAAACCTCCACATGTCTCTTCGAAACTCTTTACAAAGTAAAGTTTAGTGGCAGTCCCCAAACAGATCATGCGGACCTCCATGTGTCCCAGGAATAAGAAGTTTCTTTAGAAGTATGAGTATAGATAGGAGCAAGTGGAAGCCTCCACGTGTCTCATTAGCACAACTATAAAGGTAAGACCCGAGGTGGATCCTCAAATGAGAACAGTCCTCCACATAGAAAATATTTGAGTTGAAGAGGGTCAAAAATCTTCAAAATGCTCCGGTAACCCACCTCCATACTTCTATCTTTTGATGGGGGCTCTGAGCGAGTCGCGGCTCACTTTTATAAATTTTCCTCTTTTCAAAAAAATCTTAAAAACACTAAAGTGATCCACCGACCCACCTCCATATTTTGAATTTTCAATGTTGACTCAAACATGTGACATTAATTTGTCCCCTATGTAGTAACGGATGATTTGATAAATTTGCCCCTTTTCACAAAAAGGTAAAAATCTTCAAAATCCTCCAATGACCTCGCTCCCCACTTTTAGTTTTAAAATGGCCATGTGTCCTTCTTCAGGTTCAAATTAATAAATTTTCCCTGCCACTTCATATTGTTGATTAGCCAATTAGATACTATCGTGGTTGCACAGGCCAATTTGGCATTTTTTAAAAATGTAACAAAAGTGACAAGTTTCACCAAAAAGACCCACCGGGCCATGTCTAATTAGAAAAGACCACGTATCCTCGGATGTTGGGACAGGATTTACAAATGACACATAGTCATGGAAGACACCCAACAACAAAGTTTTTCCCGTAGAAATGAAGACTCGTAACTAAAACCAAGACTCAATGTGATCCATGACCCAATGAAAGGACCGAAAATGGCTACCAAATGAAGGAGAAATCTTTCACACATCCATATAGGGAGACATAGAATACTTAAAACCATGCGAACTAAGAAATTTTGAACAAACAGGGTGAGATTAAAATAAGCACCAACATCAGCTCTCGACTCGGGGATGGGCACTCCCTACTAGTGCCAGAAGAAAAATAGACCATGTGCCAAAAACCCATTATGAAACAAAGTCAAGAACAAGGATGCAAATCAGAAAAAAATAATGAATTTCCCCAAGAAAGAACCAAGAAACCAAGAAAACTATTCACTAAGGACTAGGACAAATTGAACTAGAAAAATGTGAAAACATAACAAAAACAAAAGACTATACACTGTATAATGATGTGTGCCTTGATTATGAGAAATCATTCAAGGAAATGTTTCAAGTCCTGCCATTTTGAGTATGACCAAGCAAAAAATTCTTGATACTTCTTTAACAATTGGATATATGCTTGTTTTTCTTCTCTATCCAAGTTTCTATCAAGCCATATTTTCCAAGGTTTATCTTTTGTGCCTTTACCAAATCTAGAAAAAACCCCATCAAACATCAGAGTTCAAGGAGAACCAACCTACTTGGGATACTTACACTCATCAATTTAGTGCTCCTTAAAATTAGCATATCCCACAAATTTATCAACATCAACATCTATGTACAATACTTCATAAGAAGAATTATTAGGTTCCTCAATGAGATATAACATTTTCTTCTCACCATAAAACTTCACAAGGTTCCCTTCAATTCATATGGTTGTATAAGACATGTCCTTTTGCACACTTCCACCCACACTATCTCGCCCATTTTCTTGATAATAGCATCCCCATTTGGCGGGACAATCCACAATAACTACATTTAAGGTTAAGTACTTTCCTAGATAAGCTACCACTTACATTACTAATGCCTTGACACACCCAACTAAGTTGGTGATCCATATGGATCCAAAATGACTCTTGTTTATCAAATCAGCCAACACGAAGAAGAAAATAATAGACACAAAGGTTATTTCTATTTAGTAAATGGACCACCACCCTATGCAGGTGGTGGTCCCGGGACCATCGGTTTACATTGGTCGGTGGTCCTAGCTCTTGTGAAAATAAAATATGACGTGAACAGCTTAGAATCCCAAAGGGTTTCCATGTCTCTTCTTCTACATGACGTTTCCTATTCTCTAGTCCACAAGAGAACATGAGAAATACTATAAATGAATGTTATGGAAGAGAACAAAGGCATCAAAGCATAAAGCAAGTGAGTAAGAAGATGTTAGTGTTGGAATTGTGATTTGTAAAAGCAAGGAGTAATTAAGTCGAGCAAGAAAGTAACTAGAGTAATTGTGAGATATTAACTATTTATCTTTCATACTTATTGTAATTTATGTACTTATTATTGAATTGGCCAATAAAAGTAGGAAGAAAGAACAATTTCCCTTCCCGAATAGTTTTTCCTCCTCTATACATTTTCTAGGATAAAATTGTTGGTGTCTCGAGTCTATATTCTTTCCTTTCTGCAAATTGTTGATTCTAAGCTCACAAGTATAATTCATTCAATAGCTATCTTTGTTATTTTCTAATAGAAAGTAGAACAACAACGATTAATCGTGATTTTATGGATAATTACAAAGTTAAAGAGTTTATAGATCATTTTAGTATCGAGATAACAATTATTTATGACTATGGTATTTGTTCTTGGATTTGTATGATAGTGACGACATCTAATGGTGAAGAGGATTTACCTTGGGATCCAGAAATTTCTAAAAATAAGTAGAAATAGAGAATTTAGGGACAAATGGAGGAAGAGAACTTGGTCCGTAGAATCGAGATGCTAGAGACCATGATGGATAGGATGTTTAGAAGGCAAAAAGTGCTTGCTGATTTATAGAAGACAAATTTTTCAAACAAGACTCCATGGACTCAGTGGTTCGGGGCTTAGCTTAAAGGTTTGGCATAGGAAGGAGCCACCATGAAGAAATTTATGGGGAAGAACATGAAGAAGAGACTTCTAACACAAGAGAAAAGGTAAAATCCAATCATACTCCTTTTAAAGATGAGACGAAAGTTGAGATTAAAATATTTAAAGGACAAGTAGATGCAAAGTTGCTTGATAATCGGTTAAAACAGTTAGACGTATACTTTAGCATCCATAATGTCACTAAGGCAAAAGGATCACCTTTACACATCTCAAGATGGAGGGACATGCTCTTGTTTGGTGGGATACCCATCTAACCACTTGTGAAAAGAAAAAGCCCTATTGTGAAATCTTGGAAAGAATTTAAAGAACTACTTAGAGCTAACTTCTATCCAATTGGCCGTAAGACTCACCAAATGATTAAATGGTAGTATTTTAGACAAGGTAGTGGTCAAAGTGTGTCGGACTATACTATAGAGTTTCGAAGCCAAGCCATGTTTCTTTACATGGACTTGGAGGATACGGATATTCTAATCAAGTACTTGGGAGGACTTCACATTCACCTTCGAAGAAAAGTCATCTTCACAAAGCCCAAAGATATCAATGAAGCATGCGTACAAAGCATCTTGCATAGATGATGAAAAGAAGCAAGGAGAAGCGGAACCAAGGGTAAAGTAGTCAACAAATCAGAAGAAATAGTTTGGGAAAACAAGTAACAAGGGTAAGTGGAAAGGGATAGATTAAAAAGCTTCCACTACTTTGAATACTTGTAAAGATCCCAAGTATTTTTGCAAGAACTATGATATAAATTGTCATACTAACGCTACATGTTGGAAGTTGCATCCAGAGTTGCATCTGAAGAACCGAACCAAGGACTCGAAGAAGTCCATGAAAGCCAGTGAAAATAGAAAGGGAGGTGGAAATCGAAGATGACTCGATGTAGACGAGATGCTTGGATGCATGGCCACCAACATGGATAGCTAGGAAAGGAGATTAGTAGACTATTCCATATCAAAATATAGATCAAGAGAACTAAGGTAAATGCTTTGGTTGATACCAGTTCTTAGTCTAACTTTATTTCTGAAGTAGCTTGTTAAGTCTTGAGACTTACACATCCACACCCTTATCCTTTGGGTTGGGTGTAGAAAGGTGTTGAAATTCAGGTAATAAGAAGATGTAAGGTCATGATTGGATAAATTCCCAATATATTAATGTTTTTAAAGTTGAGGTTATTCCACTTGATGCTTTTGATGATATATTATGGAGTCCTTATTTGTATGTTAGGGATGCTATATTTATGAGGATGGAAAATAGGTACAGATAGGTCAAGGATGGGATCAGCTACAACATCTGGGAACACCAAAGATAAGACACGGGTTACTATGGTAAGTGCTAAACAAGCAAAACTACTTATTCAAGAAAATCATAATCAATTTTGTTTACTTTTATTGAAGGATAAACAAGATGGGGTAGAAGTTGCAGATATTTATAAGAAGGGAAAGCATGATTTGGATATTATTAGTCAGTATTTTTAGGAATTATTTAGGCTCCTAGTGGGTCACCACCAAAATGGGAAGTAGAGCATGAGATTCAGCTATTGCTAGAGTCCCCTCTACCAAACATCGGGTTGTATAGGAAATCATTGCTTAAGAGTATTGAAGTAAAGAAACAACTCCAAGAATTACTAGACCAAGGGGTGATATGTCTAAGCACCTCACCATGTGGTTCACCTATTGTGATGGTGCTAAAGAAGGATGGTTCTTGGAGAATGTGCATTGACTACCGCAATTTGAAAAAGATCACCATAAAGAACATATATCCACTACCCACATAGATGATCTCTTGGAACAGCTTCAACATGCCAATTTTTTTCATGAAGTTGGATCACAAGTCGAATGAAGGAGGAGGATATATGGAATACTCGCCTTCAATACAAAATAGGATTTGTATGAATGGTTAGTACTTACTTTTGTGTTATGCAATGCACCCACTACATTTATGAAAGTGATGAATGATGTATTGTGGGATTTCATAGATTCATGTGTCACCGTATATCTAGATGATATCTTGATTTTTAGTGCCACGTGGGAAGAACATATAATAATTTTGTAGCAAGTCTTGCAAGTTCTCATGGAGAAACAACTGCTTTGTAATATGAAGAAATGTGAATTTTCCAAATAGTCACTTGTCTATCTTGGGCACGTGGTTAGAGGAGGAGAGATACGAGTGGATCCAAATAAGGTGGAAGCTATCACTAATTGGCCAACACCAATAGGAGCCACAAAAACTAGGTGTTTTGTGGGAGCAGTATAGTACATGTGGAAGTTCATTATGGGATTCTCTATAATTGCAGCACCTCTACACATAGTGGCCGTAAAGAGTAAGAGTTTTAACTGGGGTAAGGAACAAGAAAAATCCTTGAGTTATTGAAATACAACATTAGTCATGCTCCAGTACTTGATATTCATAATTTGTAGAATCCTTTTGAAGTAGAGAAAGATGCCAGTGATTACACCATGTTTGAAATGTTTCTTCAAGGAGGTAAACCCATATGTTATCATTCTAAAACTTTCACTTCAGAAGTTAAAGGATATTCAGTATATGATAAGGAAATGTATGCACTAGTTCAGACAATTAAAAATTAGAACCATTATATTTTGGGTAAAGAAACTATTGTGCACACTGACGACAAACCTATCCAATATTTGCAAGCATAGCCTAAATTATAGCAGGAAAGGCACTACAAATGGATGGGGTTCCTTAAGCGCCCATCTAGTGATTAAATACAAGAAGGGTGGTACAAACTTGGTGGTAGAAATGTTGTCTCGGCACCCACACAGGAGAAATTTCCCTGTTTGGCCACTATCTCTCAGATTGAGCCCTTCACGAAGGAAGATTATGGTGAGGCATATGCCCAAGACAAATATTTAAGGGTGACATTTCAGTAGTTGCAGTCCCAAGGGGATGAAAGGAGAGGTATTGAAGATTGTTATCTCAAAGACGGGCTGCTCTACCGATGGGGAAGCTTTATCTACCAAAATAAGAGTGAATTCTATTGATGAGGGAAGAAAATACCTCAAAATTAGTGGGACATTTTGGTGTTGGTAAGACCTAGCCCACTTGGAAAGATACATGTACTTGTCTAATATGTAAGAAGAAGTATCAAAAATTTTATGGGGATGTAAACTTTGTTGAACTAGAAAGCCTAAGACTAGGAAGGAAGGTTTGTATATGCCTTTTCCAGTACCTACTCATTCATGGGAGGAAATTTCTATGGATTTTGTAGGAGTACTATTATATGTCTAAACATGGCCATGACTATATCTATGTAGTTTTCAATAGATTTAGTAATATGTGTATTCTTATGGCATGTAAAAGATACTAAAATCACATGAAGTTATAGATCTTTTCTTTGCTAATGTATTTGTGCATTTTGGTTTGCAGAAAGTATATTTTTCTAACAGGATTCCAGGTTCTTGGGGAAATTTTGGACTACTTTGTGGGAAAAGATGGATACCAGGTTACAGAGGAGCACAACTTTCCATCCACAAACAGATGGACAAACAGAGGTGGTAAATAGGACTTTGGTATAGTTGATCAGAGGGTATAATAACAAATACCCAAGGACTTGGGATGATTCCTTAGCCTACATTCAACATTCCTATAATCGGGAAGTACACACATCCACTATGAAGTCACCATTTGAAGCATTCTTGGGATATCTACCTATAAATCTGCTGGACATAGTAGTTAGACAGAAGGATGAGAAGGATACACGAGACACAGAGGTGACTATAGAAAACAAATTCATTGAGAGGATATGGAAAATCCATCTCAAAGTCAAGGAACAACTAGAGAAATCTCAGGCCAAGTACAAAGCTAGGCACAATCAGTATAGAAGGGAACATAAGCTTCATGTTGCGAGATAGATTTTGGCTTTACTTTAGCAAGGAGAGAGCTGAAAGTCAAACACGGAAGATCAAGCCATTACGATATGGACCCTTCACCATATTGGAGTAGGTATGAGAAAATGCCTTTTGACTTGATTGTCCATCATTCATGAGGACGTACTCTGTAGTAAATTGTGAGAACTTGCACCTATATCAGCCATCCATGCTAGATGAAGATGAAGAACTATAGTTGCTACCTTTATTGAGGATTGTTTCTTGACTCACAAAGTGGTACTATAGAAAAAGGTCAGAGAGACTAGGATAGGTATGGAGGAGTCTTGGTAGATTTGACTGAAAGGAAAGACACCAAGGCAAGCTTAATGGTACTCAAAGGAGCTAGTGAGGGAATTATTTCCTCATCTACTCCCCCACTAAGATTTTTTGGGACGAAAAGCCTCCTAAGTAGGGGAGGTATGATCCATAGGGATCCAAAATGAGTCTACTTTGTTAAATCAGCCAACACAAGAACAAAAAAATTATACACAACGGTTACTGGTTTTTAGTGACATGATCGCCACTTCTTTGTAGGATGACACAGCTTATAAAGCTGTCACCCCACTAAGGCGGTCATCCAGGACCACCGGTGCGCATTAAGGGCTGGTCCTACTCTTACGAAAAATAAAATATGACGCAAACAGTCCCAGAGAATTCTAAATGGTGTCCATGTCTCTTCTTTTTCATGACTTTTCCCATTCTCGAGTGCACATGAGAACATGATAAATACTATAAATGCATGTTATGGAAGAGAATAAAGGCATCGACGCATGAAGCAAGTGAGTAAGCAAAGCACTTATTGTTGGAATTGTTATTTGTAGAAGAAAGGAGTAATTGAGTCGAGCAAATGCAAGTAACCGGGAGGAAGTGTGAGATATTATCTACTTCTCTTTCATACTTATTGTAATTTATGTACTTATTATTGAATTGGCCAATAAAAGTTGGAAGAAAGAGTAATTTCCCTTCCCGACTGGTTTTTCCTCCTCTAGAGGTTTTCCAGGATAAAATTGTTGGTGTATGAGTCTATATTCTTTCCCTTTCTACAAATTGTTGATTCTAAGCACAAGTATAATTCATTCACTAGCTATCTCTGTTATTTTCTAATAGAAATTATAACAATAATGATTAATTCTGATTCTATCGATGATTCCAAAGTTGAAGAGTTTATAGATCAACTAAAACTTCTCTTGAATCCATGACAATAAATTTCCGAAACTTGTTGTTACCTTGATATCTAACTCATTCATTACCTCAAGAGGCATTACATTACATGAGGCACTGAGTCAAACATGCGATTATGTACCATCCTATCTTTAATAATCAAAGTGGTAAAAAATGGATCCACATTAAGTGAGACTCAAACATAGAAGTTCCCAAATATACCTCGATGATTCACCCAGCTTAATCCAACTATTTTAGTATTTCGATTCTACAATAATGGGAGGAACCTCTATACTATTAACATTTTTTCCTTGAGTAATGTTGTAGTGCCCACATTTTTATAGCTCAGTTACTTGTTTCTCATTTACTCATAGACATGTTTTCACAGGGATCTATTATATTTTGGACATTACATTAGGATATTTGATCTTATTAGACATGTATGGAGATTTAGGCGTATAACGCTAATTTAGCTTGATTACTATGTTGTTTGCATTATCTTATGATGTCATGGATACTAATTGGTATGATGTTGTTTTGGAACATAATTATATTGATGGATACTCGCTTTTTACATGTTGAGATTCTATGGATACATGTCACTTTATCATTATGACTAAATTATGGTGAATTGTGTATAATTGTGCACATTGTCATACTTTTGATTCCAAAAAGATGATATGTTAGTTTAGAATTCATTGATATCTTATTTAGTATTTAATTCACATTTCATTAGACATGTGTGTTTAATGTGTTAAATGAGTTTACAAGTGACATGTCACAGGAGAATGTGGGACTCAGGCCAACTACACAATTTCACACAAGCAACCCATGGGGCTAAGTCCTAGCCATGTTTATTGCATGAGGCCTTAGTATTAGAGTTTATTGTTTTGGGCAGCATGACCGACCCTCATTTGTAATGTAATATGTATTGTATTATTAATCTTGCTTAGGGTGTTTAGTTTGTGTTGTAAACTTGTTTTGGGGAATTAATGGCCCAACTTACATTAAGTTTTGAATTTGTTTAATGATGTACTTAATCAAGGGATTAGGGTCACATCTGAAACCCATGGGTGGGCCCCACACACTCTACCCTTGTGCTCAAGTGTGACCAAACCCGAAATTGGGTTATTTTAGGCATTTTTAGGGACCCATTTTTAGTTTTGGAGTTCCCTTAGCATGAAAATGGGCCCTTGGACCCTACCTAATAGGTAGGGGGCTTATTTCCAAGGCTTAGAGGGAGTTTTCCATCCCATTTTTCCTCCCTTTGGTCACATCCTTGTAAGGGGTATGGATAAGTGTGCTTTGTTAAAAGTTGCACAAGATTATTTTGTTATCATTTGGGTAATTTGGGAGAAGAGGGCTAAAAGACATTTTATACTTTCTCTCTTTTATCTTTGGCATCTTTTACCTTGAGGGAAAAGAGGGGTGACACATGTCACCCCTCATTTATGAGCATTTTTTCTTGCTCCTCTGCAAATTCTCCCTCATGGGAAAAGAAGAGAACTTTTTTTGGAGCTTTTGCTTGGAGGCTTGTGGATTTTGGAGCTAGAGTTTTCTTGGGTCAAGAAGTGGAAGAGATTGAATTTGGAGAGATTTTTGGAGGTAGGCTTCTTGAGATTTATTGTATGTGTTATATCATGCTAGATATTAGTTTGTTTACTTGGAAATGTTTGTTGTTGCATGTATATTTTATTTTATTTTTACTTGTTTTTTCTCCCACCATCATATGTCATGATGGAGTTTTGAAGATTGTGGGGAAGAGAGGGATTTTCCCCTCTCAATCCTCATAGGCTTGATGGGCAAGCCTTGTAGGATTTTAGTTACTCCCCTCAAATGGTTGAGGTGGGGAAGGTGGTTCATATGGCTTGAACCTCCTTCCCCATTCTTGGTGAGGAAACCCCTTTGGGGTTTGAAAATCCTTCCAAGAAGGATTTGGTGAAAGGGTGGAGAAATAAGGAGGGTTTGAATGAATTTGGAGGAATAAGGAGGGTATGGAGATCTTGGTTTTGTGTAACTAATGTTGGTTACAACTTTTGGAGAACTCCTTTCTTCTCTTCCCCATTTTAGAGGTAGAACATGGTTTCTCCTCTTTTTCATCTTTGTAAAATTTGGAGTCTTGTTTTTATATTTGTCTTGTTTCATGTGGATGTAATATTGTTTGTTCACCCTCACTCTTGTGTAAAGTTTTGGATAGTAGTCCTCTTTCCCATGGGCTTGGGGGAGGCTAGCATGCATTCCAACCTTGGAAAGGCATGTAATGATGCCTATGGTTGGGTGGTAAAACAAGCTTCTTCTCCTTGTATGGATTCCTTGAAGGCATTTGAAGTTGGATCTCAAGATGGAAGTTGGTGATAGTTGGAGTTTCATTGTCCTCTCAAATCTTTGTGAAACATTACTTGCATTGTAACCTCTAGAGTATGGCTATGTGGGAAGATTCTTTGGCATGCAAAAAGTTCTCATCTTGTGAATTGAAAATCACTTGTAAGATTGGTATTCCATTTGTATTTGAAAGCTTTCTTTCAATCTTGGGAAGGAGTTTGTTAGGTTGTCTTCTTATGTATTTTAGCATGTTTGAAATATGATGTATTGAGAAATTGTGCAAAAGAAGTCTTGTAAAATATTTATATTCCTTTAAAATGCATTTAGTAGAATATATTTATATTCCTTTAACATGCATTGATTTGAATATCATTTTGATAAAGAAAGATTATTTAATGGAAAATTGTTTTTACCAAAGAAATAATATTACTTGTTTAAAAATCTGAAATAATCATTTGGCATTACAATGGAAAAGAAAGTACCTCCTCTTGTATTTTTTTGTAATATTATTGAATGGAATGTGACTAGTCTTGATTCCTTTCCATGTGAGATTTAAGGGCTTGTTCTTAGTAGAAAATCAGCCTTGAATATGTGTGATTCCTTAAAAATTGTAAACATACTACAAGATTCTTCTTTGTTAAACTATCATACTACACTCTCTTCTTTTTCTCACTTAAATGAGCAGATCATGTGATAAATATGTATTACAAACATTAAGTATAATCCATCATTTTACAACTTGTATGCTTTTAGCCTCATAGCTTATGATATGAATATATTATAATGCATTTCATTTAGTTAAAAGTTAAAATACAACAATACAATGTTTCTACAAAATATTAATCTAAATATTTCTAAAAATATATATATATATATATATATATATATATAAAAGCAAGAATGCAAAATTAATAATGAATTATATATTAATATATTATATACACCTACATATATATGTAATATATTAATAAATATAATTATAAATTAATAAATTAATTAAAGAAAAAAGGTTTTAAATTTTTTTAAAAATAATTAAATAAGATTGGGGAGGGTCGAACCTCTCCCCCATCCACTTGGCCAATTCCCAAATGGTGCATAGGCATGCCGTCTCCACCGCCACCCTTATGCCACCTCCATCATCATTCCCCGCGCCACCTCCACCACCTTCCCACCGCGTTGTCTCCCCCGCCCACCACCGCCCCCTCCCTTCCCCTCGCGATTTCCTCCACCCCGCCACCCCCTCTCCATGCACCGAACCTATTCTCCACCTCCACGCAGCTCCCAAATGAACCCTATCCTCGCCACCATGCACAACCTCCCTCTTCAAATCCGTGAGTCTCTTTTTCTAAAAAAAAAATATGTATTAAAAGAAAAAAAAAGGAAATGTTTCTTTTTATTGTATGAATCTCTCAAACAAATACAATGTAGAATCAATCAAACTCCATAGCTCCTCCTCCACCTGCAAATGACAAAACAAAACAAATGAGAAAAGGAATGGAAGAGAAAAGGGATGGAAAAGAAAAGAAAATAACATAGAGAAATTTAGGGCAATTTTAGGGTAAATTTGAAATCAAGGGTCAAGATTAGATTAGATCCAAGGGCCCATGTTTAATCCTACCCACTTTAAGTCATGAGATTTTTATTATGGGATTTAGAGATATTAGTAAAGGGGGTGTAGAAAACTTTAAATGACCTTAGTCAGCACAACACAAGTAAATTAATAAATTCATTAGGAAAAAGTCTTGTTAAATTTTTGAACCAAAAATACAAATGAATGTAAAACAAAATATAAGGGGATCACGACAAAACACATATGTTTAGTAGGCACCACTTTTAAAAAAAAAAATCCACAAAATTTTTACCGGCTTATTAGCCTTTTTGTGGTTAACCGAGGTATGGTCACTACAAATGTTTTCTTCTTTAAATCCCAAATATATGAATGCCTTTTTCTATGCTTAGGGATCCCGAGTAGTTCAAAAATGGGAATAGTGACCTTGATCCGAATCAAGATTTGGGTTATGTCACAAGGAACATATTTGGGTAGGGAAGTGTTAGTAGGGAGATTCAAAGTTTCAAATAATAGTATAGGAGTTTTAAGATTCTAGGCATGGGCAAGAGCACAAGTCTTATTTGTTGTAATTAGGACTTTTCCATATGTATCTTTCTTAGGGGTATCCTTAGGATACCGGTGAGGGTTAGAAATTTTGGCTTAGCTTGTGGCCCTCCCTTTTAGCAACCTTACTCCCGGTATTATATTATTTTCTTGGCAACTACCGCATTCATTAAAAGTTGCTTGTCCTCTTCAAGGAATTCCTCCATCATATTTTTTAATCATCAATTCCCTCAATTATTTGAAATAATTATTGGGAAAATAAAAAGTATGCACCATATCAATTTCAAAAGTATTATTAGGAGGAAGATGAATACCTGATGGATGTAATCCCAAAATCTTTTAACATTTATGGTACTTATCAACTCAATTGAGGTTACTCTATGTTGTGAACTTATAGATCACTCCATCATGTATGCATCATCATCTATCTCATCATCATCAGCTTCTCCTCAACTCCCTTATCAACATCGATGGAGAATGTAGCAAGAAAAAAATATCACACCACTCAATTTCATGAGCTTCTTCAAAAACAAAAACTCTAAGCAGCTAAAGGATCAGAACCATTCTATTTTCCCGAAAGCTTCGGGATGTCTATTTACTAATCCCATGGGTCCCTTTCCTCTATCATCTGATCTATGATCACCTCCGGATGATTTCATAATTTATCTTGACCTTGTGGCTTATGCAGACCTCGGGAACTTTATCCAATCCCCTTCTCTCTGCTCGCCAGTTTGTAAGATATTTCTTTAACAACTCCACTAAAGTTTTTACAACCTCTTCAAAATCAACATTTGTACATGACTGAGGCTTGTATGGATTGATCAATTTAATACCCTTTCTTTTATTAGGCTTACCAACTGCCTTGATGTTATTTTCAATATGCAAATCCATGGTGAAGGCCTACCTCAAAGTTACTGGTTTTTTATCTCTCAAGTAATAATCACCCTTTTTATCAAAAGCATTAGAATATTTTATCAAATAGGAAACATCACTTGGCCTCAAGATTACAGGTATCCTATTCAAGGTCTTATTGAACCATGTATTGAAATCATGGACAAATTTATTTTGATTTTTCTTTATATTTTCAAATTCAGATAAAAGGAACTCGGGATTTGTCTTCTCCCCATATTTCAATCTAAAAGTAACATTCTTCATTTCTTTCCATAAATCTATTGAGTTATTTAGCAAAGACTTATACTACTATGTGCATCCTCCACAAGAGTATGAATAAACAATTTTATATACACATCCTCAAATTCAATCTCAAAGTCTTCCATCATATTGACAAAACATTTTAAATGTTCATCACCAATGATAGCATTATTCCTTGAAATTTAGGAAATATATTTCTAACATCTTGTAGCACCATATTTGCATATCCAGCCATACCTCTAAAATTTATAGGACCAAAATTATTCACAACAAAATGAGGTATGGGTGGAAGCTAGGCCATATTGTTTTGAGGAGGTGATCTTACAGGAGATACAAAATGATGAGGGATAAGGGGTCTTTCGAACACGGAGTATAATTTTCAAAATGAATGACCTCTAAAGACTTTGTTTTGTGGAAAACCCTATCAAATTTGGAAAATACAGGATAGACTAGAAGTACACTTATTAGACACAAATTAAGGCCCTCTTTAGTTGGAGGATTCATATCTTTGTCAAGATTCCCTAATTTTCAGAATCACTTGAAGAAGAATAGTAATCCTCAACCACAAAGCTTGATCACTTTTCACAATGGATAACTCTTTTCTTTATTCCCGATCTCAAACTATTTTCTGACTCTTTTTCTTTTGAATTTATATTTCCTACTTCGGGAAACAACTTTTTTAGGTTCTTTAGTGAAGAAATATCTTCTTCGTTCCAACTTTATAAATATTAGTGACATATTTCACTTAATACAAAGTTAAGGAACTATTATTTATCAAAATTTAAATCAACATAGAGTCGCCACTAAGGATTTTCACCTTAGTTGTGAAAATGCACTATAAATGACTTGTCAAATATCTATCAAAACTTAATTCCTGCAAAGCTTAGCAGATCTGACCTTCCTTTACCAGTATTTATCACTCGATGATATAAATTTAGTGCAATAATCACTAGAAATTGGAAATACTACACATACACATGTAATCTTCCACAAATATTACAAATATCAACAATGGATGATGTTTAAACAATATATTTATTCTTGAATCATGATAGAAACATTACTGTGGCCTCGGTATGTGTATGCATTTGTAAAAATAGTCCTCGAAAATGGTGCCAATTTGGGTGTTGTTTCCGCACTAATAGGTCTCAAAGTGTTAAAATAATCCTGGTAATGGCACCAATCTGGGTGTTCTTGCTACACAAATAGGTCCCAATGATTAAAAAATCCCCAACAATGGTGCCAATATGGTGTTTTTTCCACTCAAATATTTCCCTGTGTTTAAATAATTCTCAAAGAATGGCACCAATATGGTGTTTTTTCCACACAAATAGGTCTCAGTATTAAAATAATCCCCGACAATGATGCCGATATGGTGTTGTTTCCACACAAATAGGTCCTAGTGTTCAAATAATCCCGAAACGAAGCTAATCTAGTGTTGTTTCCACATAAATAGATCCCCGAAAATGGCATCAATGTGGTGTTGTTGCCACATAAATAGATCCATGGTAATGGCACTAATTTGGTGTTTTTCCACAAAATAGATCTCAGAAATGGTGCAAATCTAGTGTTGGTTTTCAAATTTATTCTCCCTTGGAAGCCGAGAAGCATCACAAATTTAACAAGATACTATAAGACAGAAAAATCATATTTCATTTTGTAGCCAAGGAAGGGATTCAGTTGGCTCTTTGTCGTTGGGCGTTGGAGAAATGGATAGCACCATATAAAAGGATTTGATCTATCCTCACTACTTTAGGTCATGCCTTTCAACCAAGGTGAGAGGACCCATTTTGTAACCTTTGTTGGTGAAGGACATGAAGAGATCCTTCTTTGCACAATTTTCAGGGGAACCTAGAGAAAATATGATCAATTCAGCAAAATTTAACTCTCATGAGTTGTCACTTCTAAATAATCAAGATATTTTCTAAACAAGGTTCAAGTTACTAAAGAAACTTAAAACATGCTTGTTTCTATATATTTTGGCTAGAATTTGTTTATTTGTGGATACACAACACAAACATGGGTACTTCAGGTAGGATTCATGGTTATTTGAAATTTTGGTGGGGAATTAAGAAAGATGAATTTGATTTCACCAAATATTTGAGAACCTTTACAACAATTGGAAAACTAACATACAAAATGCTTCAAAATAGCCAAAATATTCCTTCAACCGAAAGTGTGGATCAAAGTATTCTTAATCATTCTTTTATTCCATCGTGCAAGAAATCCCCTTTTAATAATTCTCGGGTTGGTCCATATGGTGGATCTAACAAGCAATCCTTTTCACCCTCGAGAATACGACTTGATGAATGAGTGCCCTCACATGGATACCTACATTCATGCCTCTCAGAAATGAGTTTCCTCACATGGATTATACCACATACCTATGTGGTGAGTCTGAGTCACCAGTGCGAAAGAGGAGCCAATGGAAACCTCCACGTGTCTTCTTGGCGCAACTACAAAGGTGAAGTCCGGAGGTATGTTACCGAACTAGAATGATCCCTCCACCTCGCTTAGAACCATAGAGAGTTACACTCGATTACTTAAAATTCGAGTATGGGAAGGCTCTGTGGAAGCTTCCACATGTTTGTTCAGTGTAACTTCAAAGATGAAGTTTAGAGGAAGGACCACAAATGAGTGCAGGATATCCACATGCCCGGGCCCAAGAAATTTTCCCTGGCTATTCAACAAGTCCCAAAGATAAAGAGGAGCTAGCGGAAGCCTCCATGTGTCTCTTCAAAGACACTTTTGATATAGTGCCCAAAAGCGAGACCCCAAACAAACGCCGACTCTCCACATGTCTCACCTAGAAAATTTGTTTTCCGAAAAATTTTATTAGACACTTGAAAATTCTAAGTATGGGAAGATGTAGAGAAAACCTCCACTTGTATCTTCAACACTCTTTCAAAAGTAAATATCAGGGGCATGTCCCCAAATAGGCGTGCGATCTCCACACGTCCTAGGCTAAAGAAAATTTCAGAGAAGTCTAAGTGTAGAGAGGAACCAAAGAGAATCCTCCACGTGTCTCCTTGGCCCAACCAGTAAAGGTAAGACCCATATTTGGATCCTCAAATGAGTGCATGCTCTACACGTGGAAAATATTTGAGTTCAAGCGAGACAAAAAACTTCAAAATCATCTCGGTGACCTGCTTCCCTACTTCTAAATTTTATGTGGGCCCAAAGAAAGTCGTGGCTCACTTTTATACTTTTTCCTAATTTCAAAACAAAGCTTAAAAACTCCTAAATTACTCCATCAACCTACCTCTCTAATTTGAATTTTCAATACTTGAATCAAACATGTGACATTAATTTGTCCCTCGCAAAGTTGTGAATCAATTTATAACTTTTGTCCTTTTCACAAAAAGGTAAAAATCTACAAAATTCTTCGACGATCTACCTCTCCACCTTTGTCTTGAAAATGGCCATGTGTCCATCTTTGGGACCAAAGTAAGAATATTTCCCTATCATTTCATGTTTTTGAATAGCCAATCGAAACTATTAGAGCCATGGGGCCAATTTGGCATTTTTTACAAATGTAACAAAAGTGACAAGTTTCACCAAAAAGAATCATCGGGCCGCGCCAATCGAAAATACCACGTATCCTTGGATGTTGGAAAAAGGTTTACAAAGGAGACATGGTCATGGAAGATTCCCAACAATTGTTTTTTTCCCAGTAGGAAATGAAGACTATAAGTAAAACCAAGACTCAATGTGATCCACGACCCAAGGAAAGGAGTGAAAATGGAAACCAAATGAAGGATAAATATTTCATGCATCTACACAAGGAGACAGAGAATATTTCAAACCATGTGGACTGAGAAATTTTGAATAAACAGGGTGAGATTAAACCGAGAACCAACATCTACAACTTTAAGGCCTTTGTGGATCCACACTTACTAGATGATAACCACAAGATCGAGGTTATCAAAGAACCAAAGATGTTTAATTTATTTTTTAAATAAAACAAGCCCATCATGGATTTCAAAGCATCAATCTTGGAGTTCATTGGGTCACACTCAATTGAGATCCGGGAAATAGTGGATGGGAAACCTTTCTCTCCTAAAGGGGATCCTCCATTAGCATCGTTAAAGAACCAAAAGATATGGTAGACATATAGAGATACATTCAAAAATACATCACACAATGAGAATATAGTTCAAAAGATGGTTGAGAATCTTACTATGTTCCAAAGATTTCATATTGGAAAAATATTCTACGTTCCTTATAGAAACATACTATGTTCCAAAGATTGCATATTAGAAATATGTAACATAATGAGAAGAGATTGTTTTGGCATAAATAATTCAGGATAATGCAATATATGATCATTTAGTGGGTACACCCACCGATTGACATAGATAGCTACTATTGTCAAAATGTCCTTTAAATTAATGATCTATATGTTGGACCTATTTGTGATAGACCTCGAGAGGAATTCAAACCAAGACCTGGATGTTAATGTTGGGAAGATGATACTAATTGGACTGAGTGATGATAATGTACCTATATGGATGGGAAAGGAAGAACTTAAATTTATACTTTGATGTTCACAAAAATGCAAAAGAATAGGGTACATTGGTGGGAACCCACAAGAAAAGGAACTATAGAAAAAGAAATGTATGAGGAATGCTTGTTGAAAAATAAATGGTGGAAAAAACAAAGGAACACATCATATATTGATATAGAAAGCATCATTGAGGCATGGAATCCAAACAAAACATGGAAAACACATCAAATTAAAATAAGCTATCCATGAAGTAATATATATGCACAAATTTAAGAACAATAACTAATACCATTGTGAGGGATCAATGCTTATGTAAATTTCTTGAAGGATTGACTACGATGGAAAATATTTTCAAATCCATTTTTGTAAAATAACTTGTTTAATGAAATTCTTAACTTTTTGTTGTTCTTTACAATTTACAAAACTAAAAAGTGTTAATCATTTGTTGACTATATCACATACAACTTGCGTATTTACAATATCACGGTCCTTTTTTTGATAGATTTATATAAAAATTATATCAATATATAATATACATAAAATATTAAATAATCTATTAATTTGAATAATTTCAATATGTACTATTTTGTATTTTTAAAGGGAAATATTGTAAAATTGCCATCATCAAAAAATTTTTTGAACAAGCATAAGCAACCATAAAATTTAACCCTAGGGTCATTGATGTAATTTTGTGGTGCTAAGGTAATGTTATTTCATGGCTGCTAGTTTTATGTAGCTTAGCGGTTGGTAGGCTTATGAAACATGTTACGAGGCTCGCTAGTGTAAATTTTCAACCACTACGATTATTTCATGTAGATGAATCTACTCTTTTTAAATTAACGGCCACTAGGGTTGTCGTGATATCATGTAATTTAGAGGCTACAAGTATTATGAAACTTAGTGGCCACAAGGAAAATTTAACTTAATGGTCATAAGAAAAATATACATCGGTGGCCACCACACAAGAAATGTATCTTAGTTCATGCACTAAGATGTAACTTTGACCTCACTAGGATTATTTCACCTAACATGTACTTTCATCATGTAACATAGAAACCACTAGGCATATTGAAGATATTGGATGTGAGGATTATGTAAGATAGCAGATTCTTAGCTTATGTAGAGGATTAAAATAATAACAAACTTGAAATCCTAAAGTAGTGATTTATAAATTAGATTTCAATATTAGTTATAATAAATTAGATAGGATTTAGTCCATGCAAACCTATTCCTGAAACCTATTACATATTCTTTCTATTCCAATTGTGAATGCTCACACTTTGTATTGAAAATTATCATACTTTATTTTGTGAGGTATCGTATGTCGTTGCATGACAAATAACACTTTTATGTGTGATCAATCACTCTTTGGCATGTGAGGGATCACACTTTAATGTGAGAGGTATCATAGTTCACCGTCAAATGTATTGCACTTCATCGTGCGATGAATCACACTTGGTATGATGTGTGAGGCCATGACTCTCTCACACTATTATGAGTTATCACTCTCACATGCAAGTGTGATTTTTCAAACAAGAAATTTTGCTCACTTGCACATCAAGTGCGATAAAAAACTTTTGGCCTCCCATTAGAATCAATATTTTAATTTTAGCATGTAAGAAAAACACTACATCACAACGATCACTAGGCTATACAAATTTTGAAATCCATAAGGGAAATATGCTAATTATTTTGGATAAGCTAATCATCATGCGAGAGGTAATCTAGTAGCAATAGGACCACTAGTTGTAAAATTGAATTCAACATTTATAAATTTTATAATAAAAATTTACAAAAAAACGTAGACAATAAGACAAGTAAAATCAAGTCACATGTATAAATCAACTAATAAAAATATGTAGCTTTGACCTCCCTAGGTAGATTTAACCTAGCATGCACTTTCATCATGTAAGTTAACAACCACTAGGCTTATTGAAGATAACGGTCGCTTGGCTCATGTAAGATAATGGATGCTTGGCTTATTGAAGATAGCCATTATAAAACTTATGTAAGATTTCATTTGTGATGCTTATGTAAGATAGCAACCACTTGGCTTATGTGGGTAAGTGCAGGAAGTTGATGGACAAATATAGGGTCATCCATGGACGTCATATTGCAAAAAACAACAAAATCTTAACTTGTAGGTATTATTAGCTATACACGCACTCTAAATTAGAAAAATTATATAAATATGAATCATAGAATTTAGAATCTAGTTTCTAAAATACTAATTTTTGTAAAAAACGGACAAGTTTAGCTATATTAAACACTTAAAATTATATGACTTAGTTTTTTTTTTAAAAAAACTTATAAGATTGTAGTCCGTTTGCCCACATTTTAGATGACCAAATCTTGTTTTTTTTTTCCTTTGGTGAAACATTAGATGTAGTTGTCTATCTTGGGATGGATTTTATTTTGTATTTTTTCTAGCAATATTTTTTTAATGATTTTTTCTCGTGAAAGTGGTCGAAAATATTTAGAAAATGGAGCGCTTTCCATTTTCCCGCCATAACTATATCAAAAAATATCGAAATAATTTTTTTTTTTTTTTACGTGTATAGAATTTGTCCACGCTTGGGATGGTATAAGTTTTGTCATATTTTGATAAGCAAACAAAATTACTGATCTTAAACGTAGACATGAACATTCACGGAAAAAATGTCTTAAAGACCTATTGTTAGTAAGAAATTATAAAATGATATTTATCTTATTCTATTCACTTTAAAAATAATATTTCTATGAAGCTAAGAGTCTCCCCTACGTGATGGCACCATTTTTGTGAAATGTGTTCAATTTTTAGCATGGTTCAAGTCTTTGGAAGAGTAGATTTGAGGTTTTTTGACCTTTTACACTTCACAATGACCTTCCATAGCTTTGGTTGGGGAAAAACAAAGATTTTCCAAGGCTTAGGTTTGGTAGATAGATCCACGATCACGGTTTTTTTAAACATAAACCACGAGCAGTGTGGTTTATAAAGTGCACTCACAGATTCATAAAGTGCACTCACCGTTCATAAATCATATTTACACACATCCCAATGTTTAATTACCATGTGATTTTTACTCTTTGACCTTACTGTATGAATTACTCAGAAGTTCTGTCTTTTCTCGCATTTTTCTTATCATCGGAAGCAAAACATCATGGGAGAAAAAATGAAGTCAAAAAAGGAAGTCATTAAGTAAAAAAACACCAAACGAATTAGAGGCCAACAAAATTCAAAATGCTTTGAGCGAATGCGAAACTTCGTGAATCTAGAAGAGGTTCATCTTCAATCCCAACTATTGTAAGCAATGAAGAACTATGTAATGTTTCTACCACAATGTTGAAGTTGAATTAAATACTCATGATGAAGAAGTTTTTACTATCAATGTTGAAGAAGAATTAAATACTCATGATGTAGCAAATGTTGAAATTGAAGGAGACAATGAAAATGTGAATAAGGAAATTCTTGTTGAAATCAGAGACAAGCAAATTTGACAAAAACACCTCCTAGGATTTTACGTAAGAAACCTAATTTTTAATTGAATTGATGAAAACATTTTGAAACCAATGTCCGACAAATTTTCTGAATGACAAATCAAAAGAAAAGCCACTAAAATTTGGGATAATCATTTTGAAATTTTAAATGATTCCCAAAGATGTCAGTTGTTGGTTAGTTTGATGAAATTGATTAAAATGATACCTACATTAAACACCTTAGGATTGACAACATCCACATATGTGGTAAAACCTCTACAATTGTTGAAAACCTTCATGATGCATATCACACTGTTGGTGTCAAGAGACGCACTAGGGATAGTAATATTGTGCGCCATGTACTTGCTACTAGTGTTGTAAGTGAATCAATAAAAAAAAACATTTGATTACGTAAACAAGTCAAATGTTGCAAGTTAATCAAAAAACTCTAATGAAAGCAATTGAAAGATGTAATATCCTTCAATCACTCAATAATGCTGATTTTTGGGCATTTTCTGCTAGAGCAGCATGTAAGGACAAAAATAATTCTAATGCTATAAGAGAAGTTGTTATTAAATTTTGGCATGATAACACTAGAATTTCACCTAATACAAGAGATGTTATAAAACAGAGAGTTGGTTCTACTAATCATGAACCACATCCAAAGCATTTCTTTGAACAAGAGAATCTGAAATTAAAATTAGTCAACATTTTTTTGAAATGTTGAAACCATTCTATGTGAAAATCAACCATGCTCGCACCACTTGTTGTTGTAGGCAACATGTTGAATTTGCGATGCATTATGCTAAATTTTTACGTATTCATTCTAATTTTCATTCTGAAACTATGTTATCTGAATGTGGTGTTCAAACTCCACCAATATCTTCTAAGGATTTCATTCCTACTATATTTTGTGAAAAGAAGTTGACAATTTTTTTATAGTCAAGATTGTTTAGATGGAAGTTGTAGTACATGCGGCGGATTACCTAAATTGGAAAGTTACATCCATGAGAAAATTGAAGGTACAATAGGACATAATTTAGTTGAATTTGATAAATATAAATCAGTTGCATACCAGTTGAAAGATGGAAAAGAGTCAAAACGGTGTGAGCTAGTTATAGAACAAATGCCCATTTTTTAATTTATCAGAAAATTTAAGGATGAAATTGTTTATGAGTATGCGAGGCATACACATAGAGCTCGATGGTTGGATGAACAATTCAAGCTATGTAAAGACACATTTCCTATTGGTACTATTGTTTCAATGGTCGATTTTGCAGAGAATTACACATTGCAACCAAAAATGGAGGTTCAATCGCAATATTACAACTCAGTACAAGTTACCATTTTTGTGCATATAGCATTTCTACATTCTCCTGAAAGTACATAGAATGATTGAAATTTTTAAAGAGAGTACCACTTTTATATTAGTGATGATCATACTCATTCTACTGAATTTGTGCAAGGGTGTTTCCAGTTATTTTATGGAAACTTGTCTGATAGGGACATCCACTTCAAACAACATTATATATGGTCGATAATTGCACGTCTTAGTTTAATAATGCATGAATGTTTTATGGATGAGCATAATGCACATCAAGATAGGTGTGCAACATATTTGGAGTTTCACTAAGGCTGACATGGAAAAGGAGAGCATGACGGTGCAGGGGCATGTCTCAAAGAGCTCTTGCAAGAGAAGAGTTGAAGTACAAAGATGGTGTTAAATTAAAAGATGCAAAGAGCATAGTGGAATGGTGTACTCGACAACATGGCCCGAGGTTATCAAGAAAATTCCACAATTTGTAGATAGTTTTGGTTGATAGAGGAAAAACATATTGCTAACTACGAGGATTGTATGACACTCACCGGGTCTAGTGATATGCACTCATTTTCAGTAGCTCGAGACACTACTTTGTGGGCCGTATGGACAAGAAATTTGACATGTTTTTGTGCATCTTGTATTGAATTTGTCACTAATGAGTGTGATTCACAAGAATGGGTGGAAGGATGGATTTGTAGGCCTCTAACTTCACTTCCTAGTGATTCACAAGAATGGGTGGAAGGATGGATTTGTGCACTATTTCATGTGTTTGTAAATAGAAGGGACAAAGTGAGAGCACCAAAATGAGAAGGAAAAAAGCTGAGAGAGGCTATTGTAGAGGGTCCCTATGCCAAGATGGTGAGATTAGACGAGGCCTCTCTAGGTGCCATGGAGTCCGAGTAGTCACCCGTCGAATTTGAATGATATTTTGGTCTCGGGCTCAAGGGACTACGCCCAAAAAAGTAGTACGGGCAATGAACCTTTGCACACCGAAACACCACCTCCTCTAGCGTTCACCTAGCAACTCGGACGTGCTGTAGTCGGTTCGGTGCCATGACCCACCATTTGCAAAATATAGCGTTTGACAACCTTACACTTATAAAATATAAAATATAGCGTTTGACAACCTTAAATATGAAACTACATGCCAACAATCTCCCCCTTTTTCATTGATGAAAAACCAGTTATACTTATCCCCATTTTTTACATTAATGACAAAGGCATACATTTAACAACATGTTCTTCATCTTTCTCCTCCTAATAGGATCACCTCTTCATTAGAAACATCAACCAAATGTCTTAAATAAGCTCAAAATCTTGAAATTTCACTCAAAATTTGATTTTAGCCTCTTTTCAACCATAGAGACACTAAGCTCCCCTGGGAATAACATATGCATGATATAAACATGTTGAAAATCATTGATATTTATCATCATCATAACTTTTATTTGAGTAAGAGCACCATCATTCACCTTGTAGGTATGTAAAAAAATTCATTCCTCACAAAAGCTTTTTTTTTTCACCTTCAAGAATCCACTATACCAAACCTACATACCTAAAATAGTCATCTCTATAGAAAAATGATCCTTCTTACCTTCATCTTTTCATATCATTGTAAATTGATTATCATAAAATCATCAACCTTCCCTCCAAATCTAGCTTCATCTTGTCGAAAAAATGCCTTTCTAGCACACGAAATCACCTAGAGTACCTTCAAGAATCTATCATATATGTACTCCTGTCAAGATTAGGCATTGAGAATTTTTTTCAAGCACTTTAAGTAACACCTACAGGCATGTAGGTTACAAAATTAGAGAAAATTTGAAAATTTCAAGTCATGTAGCACAATGGACACTAGACAAATACTTGTATTTTGGAATGAAACACACTTCTAGACCTGAAAATTGACCACTTTGAATGCATCATAACATGCCATGGTTGGGCTTGACATGTACACATTTCACCTATGAAATATTCTTTATAGACACATAAGCAAATTATATGTATATACTGATTCAAGAAACCTCAAGTCATAGACCAAACTAGCTACCTGCCTCACTAGCTTATTCTTATAATCATCACAAGAACAATTCTTGGAGCATATTACCAATTTAAGAGTATACTCACCATATTCTTTAAAATAACGCATGCTCTACCTCTTGAAAACATTTTCCATAAGTTATCAGATAATCCCTATAGATCTATTGGTTTGAATATTGCACAAGTGAATGATGCGATATGTGAATTGTTCCAAGACAAAACAATGCAAGCATCCAAGATTGTAAATTATGAAAATACAATCTAGATATAATTAATCTGTTTCAGTTTTACAGATCTAGCATCTTTATACCATTGCTCATAAGAAAATATTATATTTAAAACACTTATGAGTTAAGGGGTGTCAACAAAAATAGATCTCACACACCTTCAAGAAATTAGTACACACCAAGTGACTCCAACGATCATATCTCTTTTCATCAAAATGCAATCCCACGCAATAACCAAGAGAAAAAGTTACCCTTATACATCTAGAGCTCATTGTAACTCATCGTCAGATCAAAATAGTGCTTGTGGTTTGCAGGTCCTATCTAAACATCTGCATATTGAGCCATCAAATAATAAGTACCATACTTCGCTATCATCTTTTTGATCGGCTTGGTGATGTTAAGGAGAGGTTGATTCTCTTCATGAAAAAAGTAGACTCCCAAATCAGATTCTTCCATTTCTTTATAGGGATAAGAACCATACCTATTTTTTTCCCACTCATCAAGAATCAAGTCCGGAATGCATTTGATTTAGGTATCTTCTTCATGGGTGCTTGGATAATCCTCCTTATCAAATGTTGGACAATTCACATTGATTGACTAGGCACGTGAGGATCTATCTGAAATTTGCAATAGGCTATTATCTGATGGTGGCCTTAGCTCCATACTTGTTCTTAATAACATATGTGACCAATCAGCGACAAATATCCCCCAACTTTAATAGTGAAGTCTCTTGACAAGCACAATGCAAATAGTGGTGGCAACTCTATGACTGATACATCTTACAAGATGGTCACATTGGGACATGTACATAATGTGAGGCTCAAATGTTTTATTACTCCAACCATTTTTATTGTTGTCCCATCCAATTACACCACACATTTAAAGATTCCTTCATATCAAAGGCCCAATTGATCAGCTACCTTTTTCAGCATTACTAAGTTACTTTCTCTGAATCAATCATGTAATTATGTACCAACTTATCTCCTATGATCAATGAGATATAGAATGGAGGGGGCTTCAAATTTTACCTTTATGGCTTCCTTGATCTTATCTTTGCATAAGTGCATTGATAAGCACTTTTTCTTATTCTTTCGATGGCTGATTTGATTCCAACCAATTAGCCATAACGGCTTGCAAATAGGTTTCTTTGTCTGCGATAGTCAATGACTCCCACATTGATATGTTTACATTCATTTTCTTCATCTTCTCAATGATGTTGAATGGATATGAGTTATCTCTCTGCTGCCCCTTTCCTCGCACATTATTTTCTTGTGCATGTGCTATTACAATGGGTTCTTGGGATGGCCTAGAATGTGGCTTGGGCTGACCTTGCACATTAAGAGCTGCACTTTGATTACCAACACCTTTTGGAGTAATAGGAGGATGTGGATTATTTGTATTGGATGAATTCCTTCTCCAATATTTATTTTCTTTGACCGTGTATTGGCTGCTACACTTTGAGATGGTGTTTGATTTATACTAGAGAAATCTTTGCCTACCAATTGACAAGTGTGGTCTCATTCAAAGGTGCCTCTTGTTGATTTGTTTCCTACTACTGATTTCCTTCTTGGCCTATCTCATGCTCCACACCAACATGTTGTAACCATAAGAGCTTAATCCAAAGCACCAATGAAACAACATTGACTAATTATGAGGTTGATTACATGGGAAACACCAAAGTAATATTCTTGAGCCATGTTATTTTGCACTGGTACCAAAGCTCTAGATGTTGATGCAACATTAGGATTGTAAGAATGGAAATGTCTATTAGCGGAAGGCCCGATTTAATTCTGATTTGTAGCTTGAAAGGGTGGCCTATTAGGTTGATAAAGAGGTTTATTGGGTTGATTTGAGGATGATATGATCTGAAATTTTGAGATTTCTTCCTCTTAAGTGTCACCAACTCACTACCCATGTTTTGTAGTTTTATTCATGTCTTCTTGGAGCTTATTTGAGGTAATAAAAGATGAAGTATAAGCTTTAGTTTAATTCTGATTTCTTGGAGCATAAAATGGGAGCTAATGTGGGTGCTTGAACTAGCGCTTGGAGCTCCTAATTCGAGGTATAGAGGCATAGGTGGCCTAGGTACAAGTTTACCACCTAAATTAAGTAATTTTTAGCTCTAATAGAAATGTTATAGGTTATGGGTAAATTTATAACTCCCATGGATTGAATCATCATGGCAATATCAGAATTTAAAGCTTTAAGGAAGTATAGAAAAACACCTTCAACTATTGGTCTCACGGCCAATGGAATCCTATACCACATCCTTTGAAATCTGAAGTTTAAGTCTGTCAATTTTTCATTAGGAGCCCTCTTAATTGTTTTCAGTTATTCCAGTAAAGAAAAGTTATCCCCCTTTTCTCCAAATTGATTGTGAATAGCTATGCACAAATGGTCCCAATTCTGGATAGACCCCGCTCTTAAGCTTCTGAACCATTGAAAAGATTTAACCTTGAGTGAAGATGACAATAATTGAACAACAATGTCCATTTCAGTAATTTTGTGGATTGCAAAAAATTTGTAATATCTTGGATGTGATCAATCAAAGTTGTCTAGTTATCTCTAGTGAAAAATGGAATGTTCTTTAGTGCTGCAATTAGAACTAGATTTTGTGCATTGAGAGCAAGTAGGATGCTTCCAGTGAAGTTGACATATGGATTGGGTTGTGCCATCTTGATTGGTCGATGAACCATACTTGATTTAATGAAAGGCCTACCGGGTGGAGGTGTTGAAATTTTTTGTTTGGTGGAGATGGAGACCTTTGAGCTTCTCTTCCTCTTCTTGCACTTTTAGGAGACAAGTGAAGATAGATGAACATTCCTTCTTCTCTTATTCTTGACCTTGTCTAAATTCTTCTAATGAATCTTCCACACTTAGACTACTGAAACCAATGGATTATGCCCTTTTGGAGTTGCCATATGTGCAATTTCAAATCTTATTACAAGCTGAAAACTCAAAACAAGTGTACCTCAATCTTGTTGCAATAAAAATGAGGACTTCTTTGTCCCACCAAGCATTCCAGAACTCTTATCTCCTAATCACATCAACTTATGGTTTTTACAAGTGTGTGTTCTTGAGCTCACAATGTGATTGGATAACATGGGTACTATCTCCAAGTTGTGGGACTTGCTTCTTTCTCCTAAACTACCTGTCACAATCTACTCTAATATAGGATAAACTATCTATCCTAATCTAGCTTTCCAAGGGTCTAGGAGGGATATTTCATGAAAATAAATCCTACACTAAAGTAGTGATGCACCGAGAAAAGGAGGGAATGAGGATAGTTTTCTAATGTGTGAAAAACAAAAGAAAAATACATACTAGTAAAAGGAACGATAACCAGATCATACCAAGCCAAGAACACAGATGCTAATCAAACACCACGATCAATAAGATGAAAGCAATTTGCCAGAATAAATTTACACAAAACCTTTGCAAACAAATGAGCAGAAATATCATATATTATTATGGAACTCAATGAAATACAATGAGAATGGGCCTTGCTTATATAGGCAAGGAATAACAATCTAAGAACCAGTCAAGGTCGTAGATCAAGCCATAAATCATGGAAAGAACTAGTCATCAAAGAACTAGTCAAGTCCATATATTTATGAGAGAACTAGACATCAAGGATCTAGTCAATACCATAGATCAAGGAAAGAACTATACCTAACAACTAGATAATATCTCCTAATATCTAAATAAATAAAAAGAAATATCCACACACATAAGTGGGTGAGGATAAATACAATAAAGGTAAATAATATACCTAGGTGAACATGAGCTAAGGTAAATACCTACTCTAACAACTAGAAGGGGTGATATAGTCTTTCACAACTGGAAAATGTATTCACAATCATAGTTCATACATGCACAATAGTAATGAATCCCTTCAACGGCATAGAATAGAAAAAATATGTATGTAATGATATTGAAGGAGAAAGAAGAATGCAAAACAAATGGAGCAAGGGAAGATACATCCACAAACTTGCATCCAAAGGCTACATTTTAAAAAAATAAATAGTTTAATCATGTACATAATATGGTCCTAGATCACCATGAAAGGAGTCCACTACAAGGGCCTGTAGCACATTGGCTTCAAAAAGAAAATTTGGTAGATTTTATCTACTTAAAAACTATCCCCTTACAATGATCTCAACACTCCAATTTATAGAATTATGAGAGGAGAGAGAGCGAGGGGGAAAATTAAAATCCCAAAATATGTCTTGCCACAACTTGCAATAGGTAGTAGATGAAGTGAAATGATGCTATGTTTCTTGAAAAGTCTCACCATCCTATCCCATGACTTGTAGCAAAGTGAGAAATGTCATCCCATGCTTCATTTAATGCACCCCTAACTACCAAATAAAACATTATTCTAAACTAGGTGCGTTTTCTATGAAATCACCATACATTATTTGTGAAATCATGAATTTCATGATTTTTGTGCATCGAACTTGGAGCTATGATTCCAATGGTACAAGTTTTATACGATTTCATTGAGAAATGCAAAAGATATGGCATTCTGAGTGGAGGTAGTTGTTTTGGATTTGCCAGGAATTTCTGTCATTTGATGGGACTGGATATTTCGTAACTTGGAGTTGGATGTGTTTCTTTAATTTTCATATATCAGAACTAGAGCTAGAGAGGACGTTGTGCAGATTCTAAAAAGTCTAATTTTGTTAAAATCAGAGATCTCAATCAAAGGTTATGGTATTTTGAAGTTCGGGATTTAGGCGTGAGGCGTGGAAGGGAAACAGAGAAAATGGCGTGCACTTAGGTGCACACACAGAGGAAGGAAACACCTACATAAGGCATGGAAGTAGGGCGCACCGGTGTTAAACTAAATGAGGGCGAGTGGCACAATAAGGTGTAAGTAGGCGCACAAGAGGAAGAGGAGTGAAGACCAATTTTAGGCATGTCTCGTAGAAGGGCACATGAAGAGGGCGAAGGGATAGAAGGAAAGCATGTGAGAGGAAAGTAGAGAGAATGTAAATGCAGAGGTGTACATACTACGAGAAAAGAATGCATATTTGCGAAAGGAAAGTATGGAAGCGTGGTGTGAATATTCAACGAGGAAGGGTGCGAATGGAGTAAAGAAAAGAAGGCACGTGATACGAAAACCTATAACTTAGCTGATTTGGGAGATGTCTCAGTAGAGGGGATGTGTGGAAAGAATTGAAAGGCGTGGGGAGCATGTGGAAGGACTGTAGCCTATGCAAAGTTCTAAATGAGCAATCCTTCAGTGCACAACCCGAAATGTGAAGCATCATAATCAAAATGAAGATAGAAGTTATTAAAAATAATTATGAGAGTTATTTAGATAACAGGAAGTGGGACAAGATCACCTAGGGAATGACATACGATACACACCAAAACTACATTTTGATCTGAAATGTAATTCAAAGTGCTCGATTAGTAAGCCCCCTATTGTGGTAACTAAGGTCAGTCTTACCCCTTCATTTTAAATCTTTTATTTTAGGGTTTTTTATACTTCTTTGTCTTTTGGAGGTCATTCATTCATCCCACATTATTTGACATATATAGCGTAATTTTACATATCAATTACAACAGATATAGAATATTTTAGGGTACCTTTATGACACTTAAATAATAAAATTTTAAGCTTTTTAGAGACCAAGGCACTCGGGTTCCCCTGTACCCTCTTAGGCACTACAGCTTCTTTTAGATCCTCCGGATCTGATATTTATAGGACCTTTTTACAGTCATTCCCGCTTTTGAAAATCCATAGTCATACATGCGACACCCTACAATAGTATTTGGCAATCAACTATGTTATTTCCTTTTGCATCTTTGCATAGTTAGGGTTTTATTTCATTTGATATAGTTATTTAATAACATTTTATAATATGTTAGCATAGTTTGAAGTGTTCTATTCCTCCTATATTATATTACTTATTATTATATTTTCCCATAGTTTAATTTTAATTTTAGTTAATCATTTTTGTGAACTCGACCTTTTGTCATGGGTAAGCGTAATAGGAAATGTACTCCTTCTAAGTCACTAGTTACTCTAAAATTTGATACACATGGTCATGATTTTGTGGAACATCGTACTCATCCTTCGGCTATAGACCTTATCTTTTCTTCATTCAAACTTCCATCTTCTAACATGGATCCTAGAGCTATCAATGTTGTTGTTTTCTCTTATCTGTGCACTATCGATCATGTTATCTTATCACAACTTGTAGTGGAGGTACAATCACTTCCCCCTAATCTCATAGCCACATCTCTTACCATTAGTGAATCAAAAGATCATTCCCAGTCACTTGTTAATTCTCCCGTATCATGCATCGATGATTCTCTTGATACAATAGTTGTCCATACTTCTCCATCTTCTATTGTTGAATCTCAATCTATCAAATCTCTACATGACTTAGTTCTTGATGTTGGTATGATTTATATGGTCCCTTCTAGTTCACCACCTACTCTTGATGATGCTCACATTGTGGTATTGTCATATAGAGAGCCTTCTCAACACCACTCTCTTGTTTTACCTCTCTTTCAACCACCTCCCCTTATAGAGAAGTTACTACTTGAGGGCACTATTTGTGTGGTTGATAGAGTTCCTTCCTTTCCACCCACCGATACTATAACTATTATTCCATATAAGGGATCTTTATAGTCCATGGATATTGTTCCATCATACACGCAAACCTCATCCTCTTTATTGTTCCGGTCATTCACCTAAACTCTCTTCATCAATAAATCTTATTGGGAGCATATACCACTCAATACTTCCTACATGACCATTATATGTTCACATGAAGGTCTCTATCATCTTGGTTTTGACTTCGAGACCTCCATCCTCCTTTATGTGATCCACATTTGTATCATTAATCTAATATTCTCACTTTTGTTTATAAACAATGTTTTTTCCATCTTTTCATTCATCTTGGGTGTTATCATAATACCTTTTTTCTTTCTCTTGGCCATTCTTGGTTAGATTATATCAAGGGCACACTTTATCATAATCATATTAATGTAGCATTTTCAATGACATTTGACACTATACACACTTGTAGTAGCTCTTTTATTTGTTATTCACCCCATCTTTACTATTTGGTATGTTTAGGGATGTCTATTACCACCCTTTACGGATGAAAAACATGGTCATGTATACCATACACACTCATGGTTATTTAGATGACCAACATATCATTGTTTATCAAGTTTCACACAACATTAAATATGATTTTGAGAATAATTCTGATGACCTCTTCTCCCCTACCTCCTTGCATTAACAATGATCTGTCACTACCTCAAATATGTCCTATATCCATCCATTTAGTTGATGATTCCCACTTTCACATTCATCCATCTAGTACACACCTATTAAATTGCATATACGTGTTGTAAAAACAATGTCAGTCTCTAGAATGCACAATTGCATCTCTCATTGCTGAATTCAAACAACTTAAGGTTTCTTCTCGATACCTTGTTGATACTCATTCTCCACATCATACACCATCTACGTCAACTACATACCCTCTATTCGAGGCTCCGGGTATACCATTTCCTTGACCTCTCATATTTAAATATAATGCTATTGCACAGGACGTTATCATTCATCTTTGTAATCATCAAATTATTACTCTACCACCTAATCATCACTATTTTCCTTCTCGAATCGTACAATACTGTGGTCATCTATATTTCCACTATCATCGGATTCATAGACATCATACCAATTCTTTCTGCGCTTTTTAATGTATAATTAAAGATAATGAACACTAGGCCTCCTTCTTTCTTGTCTCCTACTAGCCATCCATCCCATCAGACTCTTTCATCGCGTAAGTTTAAAACTAGTGCTACTCATGTAACTTATCAGTGGAAAACTTTTTCAAGTAGTTAACTATGTCTTCAGTTGGACTTCTCACTACCGCATATCCCTAAATCCCAGTATTCCTCATTCATTCATCGTTCACGCGTATATGGATTTTATTCACTAGCACTATGTTTATCTACTATATTACCCATATTAAATTGTATCCCTCCAATTACATCATCCAAGGAACCTTTCGAGGGACCCTCGTCTTTCACCATTATTTGTTAATTTATTTTTCATACACACTTTGGGGTCATATAATCTCCCCTCCCTCATTATAACATCTGCATGTCATCATCTATCGCTATTCTTTCCTAGGTATTCTCATCTTGCATTATGGTACCATCGTAACCCAACGATGCACTATTATGCTTCGTTAACACTGGTCTATTGACGGATTACCATTACATTGAACCCTACACACAAAATTTAGGCATTACATGTTGTATTTGATCCTACATTATGCATTATAAAGCATTCATTATATGTTTGTTTTACATTATACTAGTCTTCATCAATGCATTAAATTCATTATAGTATCTACACACTTCGTCACATTATACATTGTGCATTTTCATATCATACATTTCTATATACCATACTAGTCATCATTACATATGAGTCTAGTTTTACATGTCATCCCTACATTCTACATTATACTACTCCTTACCCTACACACCACAAACATTATTAGGCTAATCACGCATAACCTATACAAATTTATGTTTTAGATTTCCACATACATTCTACATCCTACACTAGGTTACATTATGTATGGGTCTAGCTTTACATTTTATCAATACATATTTTATTTATATCTACACCTATCATCCCATGTTAAATATTACATATTCTATACACCTTACACATCCTAAATTGAATTATTTATACTACAAATTTATACCTTCTACTGATCATATAGTCATTTTACCATTACTACATACACTACATTATTCTACGCACTGCGCTCACCACCTATGACACACTTTAGTTCCTTGGTCCATAGTTAAATGCCGAGGGTTTACCAATCAAACGGACATTACACTAACCATGTAAAATTTCATCATGTGAAATTCTTAGGACTAGTGACATATGATTTAGGCTAAATCATCACATATTCGATCATATTATAGTGGTATACACCTTAGGTTACATCACCACTCCTATCTTAATCATTTCCTCTAGTAGTGACATACGCTTTAGGCTAAATTTTCATCTCTTTCTATCATCATATAGTGATATATGTAAAATAATATAGTACTATTTTGTTAGTGCAAAATCATCAATCACCTCTTTCATCTCATTTTGATATATGGTTAATGTTAAATTGTCACACATCCTTTAATCTTATCTGATATACACCTAGGTATATATTATCACTCACTCGTTCAACAAGTCGTGATGTATGCTTGGTATAGAGCTCATACATATCTCTCCACATGTCGCATCTCCTCATAATTACATATACACATTTATCATAGCACAACAAGAAAACCAAACACTACTCAACCATTTCCTGATGAGGCACTCTTGTTTATGGTTCATTCTGGAATTTTGAGGGGGAAAACAAAACCTCATTGCATACACTTCAATATAAGTGGAGGGAATTTTTCTCCTATGATTCCATTTTGCATTCCATTCAATCCATCAACAACATATTGCATTGTCTTGCGGGCATTTACTCTTTCTTGTTAGTGTTTAACATGTTCAATTTACTACACATGTTAGATTGAGTTCTTATATGTCATTATCTATATCATGCACATGCACATTCATGTACTTTTTAAGTTGATTGCAAATACAAGACTCTTACACACAACATAGATACTCACCTTCTACCCTTCCTATACTAGTCGTTGGGGATCCACATTCATCTTATCTAGGTGCTAGTGTTTCATTTTTAGCATCTTACATTTGCGAGATCATACACACTTTGACATATTGGATATTTCTCTAACATGCTAATGGGTGTTCCAAGTGCAACACATTTTTGTAGGATTACATGTTTCCATGACTACTTGTTTATTTTTCTATACTTGTCTTCCATTATTTTCCATTGAATGCGGGCTATGCCCTATTCTTGTGTGCACACTTTTTTGTTATTTACAGCCATGATGGCCTTGTGTGTCTTACAACATTGTGAGTGATTTCCCATGTTTGGAGCCCATTTTTGTAGTCTACTTATTTTCATTTGTGCTTACACTATATTTTTGGTAGTCACTACATTGTCTACGTATTTTACACTTGTCTTTTTGCATTTTTTTTTTTAGACTAACACTTGTTTTGGCTAGTCATCCCCTTTGTGTTTGCCTTGGTTTCTATCAAGCTCTTTCCCTTTCTCCTACAGGGAAGAGTTCTATAGGTAAGAGTGTGATAGGTCCTATTTTCGGGCCACATTCTTCTTTCAATGACGTCACATGTACCCCCAATGAGGGGGGCATAATTGAGGGTTTTTACATAATAACACAATGTATTTACACTAGTTAAGTGCGCATGCACTTTCTACCCTTGGCATTGTGGGTTTACATATGATGAGTGAGTTCAAAGTAGTTTACGAACTCCATACACAATTACTTTTTATAGTACATGGTGTCCTTAGCATTTATGGGAAGCATTTATAGGCTTGGGAATTACAGGTGGGTGTGCCTCTCTACACTATTTCATCCAGCTTAGTGTCGATCACCTAAAAAATAAGACAATATAGAGATCACTTTGAACACATTTAAGAAGAATCAGTCAAAGATTTGAGGATAGAAATAATTTCCTCCCTACACTTCTTTAGCCGAGTAGCGTGAGCTCAACCAAAAAATCGCGGCGGTACATGATATCCTTTTACACCCTTTTCTCAACATGTATTAGGTGCATAGGTTCTATTTACACTTTCCTTTTAGGATATTTTACATATCGAATTTGACATTTACATACATACCTATTTGAGTAGTTGTTTTTTTCTCGTTGTAGTTCCAAACCATATGAGAAACAAATAATTAAATTAGTGGAAAAAACAATAGCAATTACAATAGGAAATGAGGACATGGCGTGATGACACTTTATTTTACTAAGAATGTACATACACTACACACCGCATCAGCTACATGTAATGCCACGTTGGGCATCGACTCCTGTTTCTGCCACCTTGGCCGACCAGGTCCTTCGAAGGCCTTGTTGGCATGTGGATGACTTTGGTCTTCCCCCAACCACCCAACCCGCAGATGTAATGACCGTCATGTTTATACCTTGCGTGAGGAGTGGGTGGAGTCTCGTTTTTCTTTGCCATGATCTCTTTTTGATTCTCTTTCAATGCGTATAGGTGGAGTGTTGGGCACGTTTTTCTTGGGCTACGTGTGGAGTGGGTGAGAGGCCAGCAAAACCTGTTCTGTCTAGGTGTTTTCCATCCTGGTTCCTCCTTGGGCGCCTTCCCCTACTTGGTGCGTGGGTTTGTATGGCGTTTTAGATGCCTCAGCTATTGTTGCCTCCATTTTTTTTCTTTGACTACTGCGAGGTGTGTTCTTGTCTGGGATCTGCGTAGCGGCGACCCGCAATTGTTGCTGACAGTAGCAAGACCGGTTGCGAGAATAGTAGAAGCTTTTTTAGTGCCTCTAACAAGCGGTTGTCCAACTCTGTTGTTTTCTGTTCAGTATTGAATGCATCCTCAAATTCGGATTCTCCTTCAAGATATTTTATCAAGATCGACTATGTGATAGTGAGTATTTGTAGCTAAGCCATTGGGTATACTTCCTTCGGGAGTTGTATTGAATGCCTGTAACACAGAGGCGATCAAACTTCATCTTTTCCTGAGATTTCACGCATACCATTCATACCGAACAAGCAACTTCTGGTGGACTTTCTGGAGGAAACAGTTGGCAATGGGCGTGTGCATGGTTGCAGGCTTACTAAGCAAAGCTCGTCAAATTCCCATCAGGATTCAAACTCGGAAGTGAGCGCTCTTGTTGAAATAGAGAGCGCAGAATCGGCACTGGCACTTCATGATCTTGCCAAAGCCGGTATTCTCGGCTTCTGGTGTGCTTCGCTTGCAGTCCAGTTTGTGCACAATCAGGACACTATCCCTCAACCAGAAGTTCTACCTGAATCACCGAGCTCTCTTCTGAATTGCCAAAAGCTCGGCCCGAATCCCCAAAAAGTTGCGTTAGATCCAAATAATGTCGTCCGCCAGCCAAAACTTTCTGTTCCCCAACTTGTCAGCCAGGTAAATTTTTATCTGGATCAACTTCTCAGCGAGCAAGCCTCTGCAATGGGAAAACACACCTGTCCCCAGACTTGTGTCCGAACCGAAAGATTCACTTGTTCAGAGTTAAAACCAGTGTACGATCCAGTTCCTCAAGGTGTCTCAGAAACAAGGGCTTCCGTGCCAAAAGCCTTTCGAGCCAAAAGTTGTGTCTGCACCAAGGATTTCAGCACCAAAAGTCATTCCTGAGCCAAATGTTGCCCCACAGCCACACCAACAAGTTTCTGTCTCAAAAAAATTCTGACCCAAAAGTGATTTATGGGTCAAAAGGCGCGTCCACTTCAAAGCCCCCCAAATGTGCTTGGAGGGAATTGATCTGCATATGGGCTGCGAAATTTTTGAGAATTCATTCTGTGTGTTGTGCTCCCTCAATGGAGTTTTTGCAGAGATTCAGTTTGAGTTTGGTCATAAGAGAATTAGTCTCTTTGTGAGGGACAGTTTGTTTGAGTACAAGATGGATATTGGGTATCCAGATATTTGTTACATACGCAGAGGGCAAGCCGCAGGGAAGGTCACTCAGCTCCTCCTCATTCGGGTGACAGATCACACCCACAAGCTACAGCTGTAATGTTAGCACCGACAATCCACATTATGGAAACAATGAATAGTGTGGAACAAAATGGTAGTCTGTGGGCTTGCTTGCATTAAAACCTTATTGTGCATACCGTAGTCTTGACAAAGACTTTGAGACTACCATTCTTTCCGTTCGACATTTCTTATAAAATGGAGCTCTCTCTTGCCTGTGCTAAGCATGACGAGAATGGAGCTTGAGTGCCCACTGTAAAAGGAGATTCGACCTAAGGATTGTTGCTGTTCGGTGTCCATGAAACCTGTTGAATCTGGAGAAAAAGGCAAGATATTTCTACACCTTTCTACTGCTATTATATTTACAATTTTTGTGAAATCGAACCAGCTTTTTCCTTGCATTGATTTGTCAGTTGGATGTCAAGATGGGAGATTTCCCCTTTCGCTTGTCTCTTCTTGTTTTTTCTTTTATCGTTGTCAGTATGTTGGTCGAAAGGATGCGTGTGCCTTCTCCTCTGAATGTTATGTTTCTCTTACTCGAATGATAGACCTTCGTCTGTTTGTTTATGTATTAATTCTTCTCTGCGATTGAGTTGCAAGTTATTATGTTGATCAACTAGTATTTTTGATATTATGGAAGTAAGTTACGATAACTATGAAGCTCCTCCCTAGCACCCAAGTTGTCTTTTGACATTTTTTGTTAGCCCTTCGCAAGTCCCTTTGATAACCTTTTGGCATCGAGAAAGAAAGGTTGTAGGATTGTGTGAGCAATGCGTGGGCTAGCCAGCTTAGAGTTTTGGTATTAAAACTGGTAGAATGAAAAGGTTTGTGTGCAATGTGTTTTTCCGTCTCACGTGTTTAGACTCTTATACTATCTTTCATCTTGTTTCTAGGCTTTTAAGGCCATCCTCAAGAAGTACCTTGACCATCCCTATCAACTTGAACCATAACTAGCTTTTCGGATCAACTAAGCTAGAGGTTTCATTGTGCGAATCTAGTACCTCGTTGACACTAGAATAGTTTGGTCTAATTCCCCCTCTCAGAATTATTGCTGATGGCGCTCTTCTATTTTTCCTAACTTGCATTATTTTCTCCCTTGTAATGTTAACGCTATTAATTAATATTGGTCGGTTTTTATGCACGTAATTACCGTAATAGTTTGTGATGGAAATTTCCTTAAATGTGATTAATCTTCGGAAAAAAACTCAGCTTTCATTTGATAATCTTATGGATTCATAGCGGAAGGTTTTGTTTTGATAATGTCACTTAGAAATTATGTTTGTATCTATTTGTGCGATGGTTGACTGTGTTACCAAGGGTTGCCGTAAAATATGGTTGTTTTGGGATATGGGTAATTTATTTTAAATTAACCAAACATTAGTATTGTAGTGGAGGTTTGCAAATCTTTAGTGTTATAAAAAAAAATTGTTGATGACATTATTGTATACTCTTGTTGGATGGAACCCCCTTCTTCTCTCGCGTGTTTGCTACTAGCCTGTAAGACTTTGACCCTTCTTGGATGATTGGAAAATCTTTGTAGTTAATGGTCAAAACTAATATACTTTGCTTTCGCCTCGAAACTTATGTTGTGTGTATACTTTATTTGATTTCCGGTTTGAAACTCGATTATACATGGCTTTTTGTGTTAATTTTTGAAACCCGTGGTTCCCCTTTCTTGGGCCGATCAACTCTTGTTCTTTTAGAAATATATTAATTTAGTCTATGCGTTTGGTACCTTTGATAAATTTCTAGATGGTTGGTGTATATATCAAATCTTAATCTTGTAATTATGGTTTAATTACTTACTTGATGGGAATTCTGTTTTTGCTAGATTATTTGTTTTCTCCTTATAGGGCCAAGGGCCATTCTCTTACGATTGCTATACTTTCGTTGCTTTTACTCCTAACTGAAGTACAAGGTCTTCTCCTTCTTTGATTGGCATGATGAAGACTTTATTATAACTTGATGTGTTGATAGTGTTTAGAGGTTTGAACCAATTCTTGTAATAAAGTGCTTCCTTTTCGTGGTATTGTTAGATAATAGTTATGGTGGTTTTGTGTAGCCTTATCTTGCTCAGTTCTCGTGAACTGACTCTTGTAGAAAATTTGCTGCGAGATGGATTTTGCGTGTAGATGAGGGATAGAATTGTAGACTTTTATCATCAACCTCAGTTGAGAAGTTCCTTTGCTCGAAACCTTTTTATGTTGTTCAACTATTGTTAACGTCCAAAGGAAAGTTTAAAAGAGGATTAATGTCTTAGTATAAAGTATTGTGGACTTTGTCATCCGAACTTTGGAAACCTTGTATTGTTTGACCATCATTGAAATTATAAGAAAATTTGGTTATTGTTGTTGAGTGACTTCATTGAGTATCGTATTTTAAGAATTGATGTAATCTTGTTTTATTCTTGTAAATGAGTGTTGCTACAACCTTGCCTTGAGAATAAATTTTGAGTTAAACTTGGACATGACTTAGTAATAAAGTGTCATAAGTAAACGAACAAGGGATTGTTTAATACTTCCTAGAAGTTAAATTAAAAGTTGTATTCAAATAAAGTAACGTAGGGGTCACCAACTTGAGAGCAAGAAATTCTTTAAGTAATCAAGGGCAAGACTATCATTGCGGTAAACTTTATAACATGATAACCCTAGCTCCTTTAGTGAACATTATTCCTTTTATGGTGAAATTTGTAAAATGACCCTAAGGTGAAATGAACTGTAGTTTTTGAAGATGATAAGATTTAATAAGCCGGAGAAAACAAATTGGGACCTTCCCATCTTTCTCACCGCCATTTGGAAAGTAAATTTTTACTCCTTGTTAATACTTTTAGCGAAGCCTAAGTAAAGTTGTTGATAATTCTGGTTAAGAGCCCTAGCTTCAATTAAATACTGGCAATAACTAATGAGGTCCTAAAGATGTTTCATCTCGACCTTCTCCCTCTAACCCTCTTTCAAGGCACCTTGTATCTCTTCTCTTAAGTGTGTTGAACTTAAAACCATGTTGTCGTGTGGGCAAGAACGAATCTTAGTAGCGTTAGTGGTGAGCAGATGGCCTTGTGGAATTGAATTTCCCCCTTTCTCTAAATAAACGAACTAAGCAAATAAATGTCATAATAGAGAAGATTTAAGGATGATTACTCAGTGAAAAAGGAATAAACTTAGCTTGGTAAGATGAATTGTATGAACCGTATCCTGAGTCTCCTTGAAAACGAAGCTAAGAATTGCAAGATGTATTTTTAAAATAAATAACCCTCAAGAATATCTCATTGTGGTTGGCCCTAATTGTAAGTGTGTTCTCGTGATTGACCTCTATGTTGTCTTGTCAAAAAAAAAAAAATGTATTGTCCTTGATAGGTGTGAACGTTTCCGCATGCCCTTATGGCCATCCTTGTATCAAGTTGTTCACAGTGTTAGTTGTATCCTTGGTGATGACATGTTATGTCATGTTATGTGTCGAGCAAGTCAAAAAAAAATTATCCTGTCTTTTACTGTGTTGTTCGTGTGTGTGGATTTTGGGTCGTTACACTTGGTATCAGAGCATAGGTTCATGCTCTCGAACCTATGGGCCGGATTGGTGTTATATGATGATGTTACATGGTGGTGGTGGTGTTACATGATGATACTGCATGATGATGATGATGTTGCATGATGGTGGTAGATATTGGAAGAGTAATGTGCTTTAAACGTGATGTGATTATTGTCGTAATTGTGATATTGTGAACGCACGTGATGTGTATGTCACTTAGTGCATGTTTGTTATCATATTGATGTGTTGGGGATGGGAGTATTCTCTCTCCTTCTTGTGGATTCTATGAAGAGTTCACGTGTGAATTACTGCTTGTGATGTGTGAAAAGAATTATAATGTGGATGACATAGTGTTGGAGCATTGTGACATATTGTGCTATGTAGGTGTAGCAATGTGTTGTATGACTAGATTGATGTTAAAAGAGATGAGTTGTATCATGATGTTTTTACCATGTTCTGAAGAAATTTGTGTACCACCTTGTTATGTAGAAATGGATGTTATGTTGTGATGTACTATGTTCATCGTATGTATGATTCGTGCAAATATGTAATGCTTCATGTTGTGATTTAGGGTCATATGGTGAGTGTATGAACCCTATCGTATGGTGATTGCACTTTGGGTGCAGAATGTGGTAAGTGGTGTGTTACACCCAGTGAATGTATGATTGTGATCTACCTTGTATATGTACCACCATTGTGTTAGTAATGTAGTTACATGTTATGTTGTGAACCTTACGCTAACCGACCCTAAAGGGAATCGGTAAAGTGTGTGTTTAGAGTGAGGAAAGGTGTACAGTTGACCAATCAATAGAGCCAACCTTAGGCTTAGTAGATGGTGGACCGTGCTCCTCTCTCTCTCTCTTTATGTGGTTGTTTTATGGGTACAACCTTAGTGTATCTATGACTATGTTTAGCCTTGTAGAAGTGGTGGCGGGATGATTCAGATAGGAGGTGATGACAGTTGTATTATTGATATGTATTTTACGAGCTGAGGCTCGATGTTCCGAGTGCTAGAACTCGTTGAGTACCCTTTGGTGGCTAGATAATGCCACACACTTATCGTAATGTGACATTATTATGAGTTGATTTTATTCAGTAAATTGAGCTTTTACTTTATTTTGTAAGGACCAAAGAACTTTTCTTGATTGCCATGCTTTACAATTTTGGGCATTTCCTTAGTTTGTGGAACTAACATGGGGATTTTGATACTAACTATGGCTATTTGGCCATTTATTTTGCTTGATTTTGGGTCTTCTTTTAAATTTGGAATTTTTTACCGCCTTGCCCAAGGCTTGTACTTTGCCACTAGCACTTTGATTGGATTGTTGTTCTAGTTCTATTGTCGTGATGTGTGGAATAGGGTCATAGGATGCACCATGGATTGGTTGGACCTATGGACCCGCTTCATTGTATGGGGTACACCCCTAAGGAGTTACATATAACTAGCGGGTTGTTGAACCATGCGTTATTATGTCACTTGGGTTAGGAGTGTTCGAACTCTATGTGTCTTGGACCATAGGTCAACCGGCCTCCTTGAGGGAGGCATAAGAGACTTGAGGGAAACATAAGAGTTTGAGGAGGCATAAGAGACTTGAGGGAGACATAAGAGTTTGAGGGAGGCATAAGAGACTTGAGGGAGACATAAGAGTTTGAGGGAGGCATAAGAGACTTGAGGGAGGCATAAGAGTTTGAGGAGGCATAAGAGACTTGAGGGAGGCATAAGAGTTTGAGGGAGGCATATGATATTTGTGTGTATGGTTGATGTTTCGGGACATATGTTGAGTTATTGTGATGTTTGGTAGTGGTCTTTTGATATATGTGTTACTCATGTCGATGGATATGTGTTGTGATGTTGTGGATATGGCATTGATTCCCTTGTGGACACTATGTACCTGTAGCATTTGTTTGGTGTTATGTGAATTTTTTTCATCGATGCAAATTGAGGAAATGTCTAGAAATCGTAGTACACCTTGTTCAAGTAGTATAATTTTCAGTCATGGTTGTGTGATAAGTACTATGTTATGTGGACTGTGCCTATTCCCTTCCGTATTTGAGTAACCTTTTGTGGTGTAATACAATCTTGAAGTATATACTTGTGTGCTTGTGAATCTGTAGTGTCTTGTGAACCGATAGGGTGTTGTGTTAGCAGTTCATGTTGGGCACCCACAATAAGAATAAATCAAAACTCTTCAATGATGATATTTTTAAAAGAAACTAAAACTAGAAATAATGATAATGGAAAGAGACTAATGAAATGATGAACAAGAAAGAACTGCCAATCTTCACAGAAACTTGAAAGTTAAAATTTCTACCAAATATTCCCAAGGCCACCCCACGGCCGTGCTTTTGCATCTAAAATCTTAAACTTAGAGCGTACCTTCGCCCTTATCAATTCCTTGTTGCCTACCATTTCTTTTTCTCTGTGTTATGTTGCATCGAGGACGATGCTTTCTTAAGGGGAGGAGAATGTAATGCCACGTTGGGCATCGACTCCCGTTTCTGCCACCTTGGCCGACCAGGTCCTTCACAGGCCTTGTTTGCATGTGGATGACTTTGGTCTTCCCCCCAACCACCCAACCTGCAGACTGTAATGACTGTCATGTTTGTACCTTGCGTGAGGAGTGGGTGGAGTCCCGTTTTTCTTCGCCATGATCTCTTTTTTATTCTCTTTCAATGCGTATAGGTGGAGTGTTGGGCACATTTTTCTTGGGCTTCATGTGGAGTGGGTGAGAGGCCAGCAAAACCTGTTCTATCCAGGTGTTTTCCATCCTGATTCCTCCTTGGGCGCCTTCCCTGCTGGCCGCGTGGGTTTGTATGGCAGTTTTAGATGAAGCTACAGGCTAGTGAGGCTAGTGACGATGTTGTTGCCTCCATTTTTTTCTTTAACTCGGCCGTGAGGTGTGTTCTTTGTCGGCGATCCGCGTGCGGTACCACCCAAAGTTAAATGTTTGTAGCCCGGTAGCCGGTTGCAGAATAGTAGAAGCTTTTTGAGCGCCTCCAAGCAGCGAGTTGTCCAACTCTTGTTGTTGTCTCATTGATATTGAATGCATCCTCAAATTCGGTTTCTCCTTCAAGATATTTTATCAAGATCGACTATGTGACAGTGAGTATTTGCAGCTAAGCCATTGGGTATACTTCCTTCCGGGAGTTGTATTGAATGCCTGTAACACAGAGGCGATCAAACTTCATCTTTTCCTGAGATTTCACGCATACCATTCATACCAAATGAGCAACTTCTGGTGGAATTTCTAGAGGAAACAGTTGGCAATGGGCATGTGCGCATGGTTGCAGGCTTACTAAGCAAAGCTCGTCGAATTCCCATCAGGATTCAGACTCGGAAGTGAGCGCTCTTGTTGAAATAGAGAGCGCAGAATCGGCACTGGCACTTCATGATCTTGCCAAAGCCGGTATTCTCATCTTTTGGTGTGCTTCGCTTGCAGTCCAGTTTGTGCACAATCAGGACACTATCCCTCAACCAGAAGTTCTACCTGAATCACCAAGCTCTCTTCCTGAATTGCCAAAAGCTCGGCCTGAATCCCCAAAAGTTGCGTCAGATCCAAATAATGCCGTCCGCCATGGCCAAAATTTTACTGTTCCCAACTTGTCACCTGTAAAAATTTTTATCTCTGGATCAACTTCTCAGCGAGTAAGCCTCTGCAACTGAGGAAAACACACTGTCCCCAGACTTGTGTCCGAACCGAAAGATTCACTTGTTTAGGAGTTAAAACCAAGATTACGATCCTAGTTCCTCAAGGTCTCTCGAAACAAGGGCTTTCCATGCCAAAAGTTACTAAGCCTTTCGAGCCAAAAGTTTGTGTCTGCACCAAGGATTTCAGCACCAAAAGTCATTCCTGAGCCAAATGTTGCCCCACAATCACACCAACAAGTTTCTGTCTCAAAAAAAAATTGTCTGACCCAAAAGTGATTTATGGGTCAAAAGGTGTGTCCCTTTGCAAAGCCCCCACCCCCAAATGTGCTTGGAGGAATTGATCTGCATATGGGCTACGGAATTTCGATAATTCATTCTATGTGTTGTGGCCTCAATGGAGTTTTTACATAGATTTAGTTTGAGTTTGGTCATAAGAGAATTAGTCTCTTTGTGAGGGACAGTTTGTTTGAGTACAAGATGGATATTGGGTATCCAGATATTTGTTACATACGCAGAGGGCAAAGCCGCAGGGAAGGTCACTCAACTCTCCTCCTCCTTATTTGGGTGACAGATCACACCCACAAGCTATATTGTAATGTTGTTAGCATTCCCGATAGTCCACATTATGGAAACAATGAATAGTGTGGAACAAAATGGTAGTGCTGTGGGCTTTCTTGCATTAAAACCTTATTGTGCATACCATAGTTTTGACATCACCTGAGACTACCATTCTTTCCATTTGATGTTTCTTATAAAATGGAGCTCTCTGCCCCAAAGCATAAGCATAGATGAGAATGGAGCTTGAGTGCCCAACGTTTAAAAGGGGAGATTCGACCTAAGGATTTTTGTTGCTTATTCCGAGCGGTGTCCTTGAAACTGTTGAATCGGAGAAAAAGGAAAGATATTTCTACACCTTTCTACTGCTATTATATTTACAATTATTGCGAAATCGAACCACTTTTTCCTTGCATATGATTTTCAGTTGGATGTCAAGATGGGAGATTTCCCCTTTCGCTTGTCTCTTCTTGTTTTTGCTTTTATCGTTGTCAGTATGTTGGTCGAAAGGATGCGTGTGCCTTCTCCTCTGAATGTTATGTTTCTCTTACTCGAATGATAGACCTTCGTCTGTTTGTTTATGTATTAATTCTTCTCTGCGATTGAGTTGCAAGTTATTATGTTGATCAACTAGTATTTTCGATATTATGGAAGTAAGTTACGATAACTATGAAGCTCCTCCCTAGCACCCAAGTTGTCTTTTGACGTTTTTGTTAGCCCCTTCGCAAGTCCCTTTGATAACCTTTTGGCATCGAGAAAGAAAGGTTGTAGGATTGTGTGAGCAATGCGTGGGCTAGCCAGCTTAGAGTTTTGGTATTAAAACTGGTAGAATGAAAAGGTTTGTGTGCAATGTGTTTTGCCGTCTCGTGTTTAGACTCTTATACTATCTTTCATCTTGTTTCTAGGCTTTTAAGGCCATCCTCAAGAAGTACCTTGACCATCCCTATCAACTTGAACCATAACTAGCTTTTTGGATCAACTAAGCTGGAGGTTTCATTGTGTGAATCCAATACCTCGTTGACACTAGAATAGTTTGGTCTAATTCCCCTCTCAGAATTATTGCTGATGGCGCTCTTCTATTTTTCCTAACTTGCATTATTTTCTCCCTTGTAATGTTAACGCTATTAATTAATATTGGTCGGTTTTTATGCACGTAATTACCGTAATAGTTTGTGATGGAAATTTCCTTAAATGTGATTAATCTTCGGAAAAAAATCAGCTTTCATTTGATAATCTTATGGATTCATAGCGGAAGGTTTTGTTTTGATAATGTCACTTAGAAATTATGTTTGTATCTATTTGTGTGATGGTTGACTGTGTTACCAAGGGTTGCCGTAAAATATGGTTGTTTTGGGATATGGGTAATTTATTTTAAATTAACCAAACATTAGTATTGTAGTGGAGGTTTGCAAATCTTTAGTGTTATAAAAAAAATTTGATGACATTATTGTATACTCTTGTTGACGGAACCCCTTCTTCTCTCGCGTGTTTCATTTACTAGCCCGTAAGACTTTGACCCTTCTTGGATGATTGGAAAATCTTTGTAGTTAATGGTCAAAACTAATATACTTTGCTTTCACCTCGAAACTTATGTTGTGTGTATACTTTATTTGATTTCCGGTTTGAAACTTGATTATACATGGCTTTTTGTGTTAATTTTTGAAACCCGTGGTTCCCCTTTCTTGGGCCGATCAACTCTTGTTCTTTTATAAATATATTAATTTAGTCTATGTGTTTGGTACCTTTGATAAATTTCTAGATGGTTGGTGTATATATCAAATCTTAATCTTGTAATTATGGTTTAATTACTTACTTGATGGGAATTATGTTTTTTTGCTAGATTATTTGTTTTCTCCTTATAGGGCCAAGGGCCATTCTCTTACGATTGCTATACTTTCGTTGCTTTTACTCCTAACTGAAGTACAAGGTCTTCTCCTTCTTTGATTGGCATGATGAAGACTTTATTATAACTTGATGTGTTGATAGTGTTTAGAGGTTTGAACCAATTCTTGTAATAAAGTGCTTCCTTTTCGTGGTATTGTTAGATAATAGTTATGGTGGTTTTGTGTAGCCTTATCTTGCTCAGTTCTCGTGAACTGACTCTTGTAGAAAATTTGCTGCAGATGGATTTTGCGTGTAGATGAGGGATAGAATTGTAGACTTTTGTCATCAACCTCAGTTGAGAAGTTCCTTTGCTCGAAACCTTTTTATGTTGTTCAACTATTGTTAACGTCCAGTGGAAAGTTTAAAAGAGGATTAATGTCTTAGTATAAAGTATTGTGGACTTTGTCATCTGAACTTTGGAAACCTTGTATTGTTTGACCATCATTGAAATTATAAGAAAATTTGGTTATTGTTGTTGAGTGACTTTGTTGGAGTATCAGTATTTTAAGAATTGATGTAATCTTGTTTTGTTCTTGTAAATGAGTGTTGCTACAACCTTGCCTTGAGAATAAATTTTGAGTTAAACCTGGACATGACTTAGTAATAAAGTGTCATAAGTAAACTAACATGGGATTGTTTAATACTTCTGGAAGTTAAATTAAAAGTTGTATTCAAATAAAGTAACGTAGGGGTCACCAACTTGAGAGCAAGAAATTCTTTAAGTAAACAAGGGCAAGACTATCATCACAGTAAACTTTATAACATGATAACCCTAGCTCCTTTAGTGAACATTATTCCTTTTATGGTGAAATTTGTAAAATGACCCTAAGGTGAAATGAACTCAGAGTTGTTTGAAGATGATAAGATTTAATAAGCCGAGAAAAAAATTGGAGACCTCACCATCTTTCTCACCGCCATTTGGAAAGTAAATTTTTACTCCTTGTTAATACTTTTAGCTAAGCCTAAGTAAAGTTGTTGATAATTCTGGTTAAGAGCCCTAGCTTCAATTAAATACTGGCAATAACTAATGAGGTCCTAAAGATGTTTCATCTCGACCTTCTCCCTCTAACCCTCTTTTCCAAGGCACCTTGTATCTCTTCTCTTAAGTGTGTTGAACTTAAAACCATGTTGTCGTGTGGGCAAGAATGAATCTTAGTAGCGTTAGTGGTGAGCAGATGGCCTTGTGGAATTGAATTTCCCCCTTTCTCTAAATAAACGAACTAAGCAAATAAATGTCATAATAGAGAAGATTTAAGGATGATTACTCAGTGAAAAAGGAATAAACTTAGCTTGGTAAGATGAATTGTATGAACCGTATCCTGAGTCTCCTTGAAAACGAAGCTAAGAATTGCAAGATGTATTTTTAAAATAAATAACCCTCAAGAATATCTCATTGTGGTTGGCCCTAACTGTAAGTGTGTTCTGTGATTGGACTTCTATGTTGTCTTGTCAAAAGAAAAAAAAATGTATTGTCCTTGATTGGTGTGAACGCTTTCGTCTTTGCCCTTATGGCCATCCTTGTATCAAGTTGTTCACAAGTGTTAGTTGTATCCTTGGTGACGACATGTTGCATCATGTTATGTGTCGAGCAAGTCAAAAAAAAATTATCTTGTCTTTTCTTTGTGTTGTTCGTGTGTGTGGATTTTCAGGTCGTTACACTACACATTCACTTCATCTCGGTTCACTCACATAAAAATTTTCTATGTGTATTTTTCATCGATCGTTTTCATGCTCCACCATATTTTTAGCATTCCATGATTATTTGTAGTCCTTCGACATGTTTTATACCACACTTTACGTGGATATCGGTGTACACATATCTATCTACTTTATGTTATCAGATTTATGCTCACCAACTTAAAGTGTGGGCCAAATGTAGTCATAAAACTATGCACTTTAGGCATTATTTAGCTTGGTCTCATACTACTATTTAAAAGGTTCTTAAATGATAAATTAATAATTAATCCCACCTTTTAGTCATCTTATTTTACCTTTTTATTTTGTCATTCCCATGTATTTTTATATACATGCCCAACCTGCTTCACCATTGTATCATCATTTTAGCCTAAACTAGGGCACCCGTGCTCAGTATTGGGACACCTCGGGGTGTCGTTGTCCCACTTTGGGGAACCCTAATCCTTTTTAACTTTCCCACCACTTTTTGGAATCTTTCTAGCCATTTTTAATCCTTATCTTTTCCTAGTTGGCCATGTTGGGATTAATTAAAAATTAAGATGGAGAGAACCCTATGAATATAAAGTTATGAGACCATAATGAAAGTCTTAGCATCAATTACTACTACCAATCCATCTAGATGTGTATCCATTACATCTATTACATCCACATAGTTCCATGCATCAAGGCTAGGAGATATGCATCAACACATAATTCAAAGGGGAGGGATTCTATTCTATTCCATGCAAACATGCTATTACTATTTTTAGAGTTATTATTTGGCGTTACTTGATAAAGTGTGACTAACATATGAGAGCTTAGGGCATGACACACACACACACTAGAAATATATTTAGGTTTTAAATGTCATGCAACACTTAGATTAGTAAGCCAACTATTGTGGCAGTAATCGGTTTGACCCATTCATTTTGAATCTTTTAATTTACGGTAGTTTATACTTATTTGTATTTTCAGGTTATTCCTTTATCCCACATGATTTTATAAATGCATAATAGCTCAACATATCCATTACAATAGACAAAATATTTCAAGGTACCTTGCAACACCGAAAGAATAAAATTTTGATCTTTTATAGAGATCGTGGTTCTTATTTTCTGAGACTAAGGCCCCCAAGTACCCCAGTACCCTTTTGTGCATTCTAGTCCTTTCGATCCTCCAAATTTGGTCATTACAAGACTTTTTACATCGTTGATGCTTATGGAATTAACATTTAGACTTGCGATACCTTGTGACATTCTTCGTCAATTAACAAAGTCCTTTCCTTTTATATATTTGCATACTTACTGTTTTATTTCATTTGAAATAATTTTTGTAGAATGTTCCATTCTATTTTAGTATAATTTACAGTGTTTTAGTCCTCCTATATTAGATTAACTATTATTATACTTTCCCATAATTTAATTTAAATTTAAATTAATCAAGAATGTTAACATGAACATGAATAAGTTAAGAAGGGTGGGTCTAGATAGAAGATCATAGTACATGAACCCAATGTGTGTGATAAGGGTAGTTATACCAAAAAAAAATTCTACATTGGACTACCAACAAATTCATGTATGTATGGATTTCGTAGATTCCATCCCGACTTGACAATAAGAACTATAGAAGAACTTCATTGAGATAGAGCATTCATGTTAAGGAAAATAATTATTATTGTTTTTTATTAGAACTTACAAAAATGTATGTTGTAAATCGGTATGGGCCAAAAATCATGGAAATGTGATGAAACTAGTGTTCAATTAGGACTAAATTATTGCATGTGTTTCATTACTAGCTTAGGAAGAAAAAAAGTATTCAACACATTATTTCAAAAAGTAGGGAATATATTAACATATTATTTTGTGTTAATGCAACAAGAAATATCATTCGTTGGTTTTATATTTTTAAAGAAAAAATGAAAATTGAAAACCTATATAGCTGGATGTGAACTTGGAGCGTGCATGGTAGAATAACCACATGCTTGGATGAAAAAGGATTTTTTATGAATTGTTTATATCATTTTACAATATCTTTTTGGTGGAGTTTCACAAAAACATAGGCATATTCCATATTTGATGGTCATGACATCCATGTAGCTTTAGGCACAATCCAATAGGCTACAAATTTAGGCATTGACCTTATGACTTTACTAGCTAAAACTAGCCATAAGCTTCAACCATTAGATGTTAGTTTGTTTTCTCCACTCAAGAAATACTTTAAAATATTGAGGTCTAAATGGATGGTAAGGAACTCAAGTCTTGAAATAAAGAGGATAGGATTAGAAAAACATGGTAGTTAGGATTTCAAACTTGTACTTACACCTGAAAATCTCAAGGAAAGATTTGAGATGACAGGTATATGACTACATGATTGAAATGAAATTTCTAATGATATGAGGCCAAGTGAGTCCTTTGATGTGTAAGAAGATGAGGTGGAAGTTGTTGAAAACATATTGAAGATGGAGGGAGTGGAAGACGTAGAGGTTCAACCTTGTTTAGAATAATTAGCAACAAATGTGTTAGGTAATGAGGAAAAATAAAATATAAGGGAAGATCATGTTAATTCTACATTTTTGGTCATGCCTATATATTTTCATTTTCCTTAAACAATTAATGAGGAAGAAGATCACCTTACTTTAGTAACTCATGTGAGAAAAACATAAGAAGCTACATATATTTAAGAAAGCTTGAGTTTTCCAACAAAGTGTAGTGCAACTCAATGGATTAAAGAAGCAACTATTAACCTAGGAATGCAAATTGATTTCAACAATTACAAAGTTTTAGTTTCCAAGCCATTTCCTCCCTCACCTCTTCTAAGTGAGGTGTTTCACTATTTTGATTACACATTGGAATGTTAATAACATGATGCAAACCAAATAGATGCCTCGAATTCAAACACATATGGATTAGTTAAAGGAAATTTATAAGTTGATGAATTTTTATCCCTTCAAGAAAACTAAGAGGTGACATGTACCCAATATGAGAACAACCAAGCATATAAACAAGTAATCAAAGTCTTAAAACTACCAATTGATAAGATTCAAGGTAATCTCAAATAATTAATGTTGATGATGAATTGCATTTACTTTAGGAGCAAGAGGAAAGAAAAATAGAAATTGAAAATTTCAGGGCAATGAAAAAGCAAGCAAGAAGATGAAATTAAATTTAAAAGCGTAATAGAAAAATAAAAGAATGCTAACCTTAAAATCGAAAGAGAATTGAAAATGAGGAAAAAGGAAGAGGCACAATTAAAAATAAAAAATCAAAATGAGTTGAAAATGAAGCAAACAAAACTATTCAAAGAACATTATAAAAGGATGAAAGACTATAGGAAAATATTATTGACAAATATTCTTAATTTGGAGAATAGTAGAAATTTAGGAATATTAATTTGGCTATTTTAACGACCATGGAAGTGACCATATTTCTCCCAAAATTCCAAAAACAATTAATTTTCACATGCATATAGCGAATGAATCTCCAATCCCAACATATATTTTTTAATAAATCACCCAATGATCAATGGGAAAATATTTTACAACATTCTTGGATCATCAAGAAATATATAGAACGTTTTTAGTCCTTTGGTCTCATTCATTGGGAATGTGTTTCCAATCCGGAAAACCTCCAAGTGATGGGCTTAGGTAGAATCCATCACACGGTATTAGTCGAATTCAATAAAGTGTTAGGTTCTTCAACTCCTCTTATAGTTAATGGGCCGGACCTCATAACCAATCAAAGGTTGACATGTCGTATGTCCAAGGAAAGGAACATGTTTAAAGAAACTACATGCTACTAACAAGAATCTGTTAGTCACCGCGTGTCAACTTCATGTTCATATTGACATGGAAAACTTTAAATTGCCATAAATTCCTTTAGAGAGCTCCAAATTGCTCAAATTATTTCTCGTTTGAAAGGTATCCTTGTGCACTTAATTTTTGAATTATCATAATCATCTCTTGGTGAGGTTATGTGTGTGAAAAAGGATATAAACAATCGAGGCTCCATTCGCCACTCCATCCATAATTTCCTTAAAAAATATATTTTATTTTGTCAATGCCATGAACGTTGATTTTTTGATAATTTGCCAACCCAAAAATATGGTTATGGCTATTTTCACCATAATTTATATAAGTTTTTTTTAGGAGGGTTCTTTAGAAATTTCCGTGATGAAATGGCAACAACGAAAAATATAGGTGATTGAGTAGTCCCTCAAATCACCTAGCCGATGACCATCATATTTTTTGAGCCCGAATAACACATTCAATCCTTCTTTTTCTTCCATTTTCATTATCCAATCTAGTTTCCCATTTTCTTTAACAAATAATATGACAAATTTTGAAATTTTAGGTCAAGCATTGCTTAGTTAGATTGGCCAAATTTCAAAAGCTAATGAAAGTTCAAGATGAACCTCTTATCATGCTACCTAATGTAGTTCAATCTTTGAATGCTTCCAAATTAGAGAGTCACAAGGCATTGCAACCTCCACCATTTAAATGATTTTTGCCAAACTAAGAAGTGAAAAGTTTTTGCAAACTTTGGTTAATATTACCTTTTTAGTAAGCATTAGCAAATTTTGTAGAACTTAAAATAGAATTCCATACTTGGTTTCAGGATAAGACATATTTTCATGGATATGTAAAATGTATATTATAAATCCTCGAGTGTTAGGCCTTAAGTTTGATTTGCAATAATTTTCTGGAAGAACACATCAAAAATTTTGAAATGGAAAATAATATATGGTAATGGTATGTGAAGGAACATGAATTTATCTAATTTTTAATGGTATATCTCATTGTTTGTTACATTTTTCAGCATTTGTAAATATAACTATTACACAAAATTATACTACCTTCTATAAAACTAGAGTATAAACACAATCATCTCATCAAAGCCTAGAATATCAACATGCCATTAAATTTAAATTATTTAGAATAGACCACTTACTTAAAAAGGTCACAGTCGACCTTACCTAGTAAATAGTTTGCATCCAACAACCAACTTAAAAAATTCCTACAAGTTCATATTAATGTCAATAAATTAACATTTAATGTTTAAAAAGTAATTTAAAGAATAAATATTTTAACTTTCCCAAGATATAATGTGTATAAAACAAAATTTTTAATAAGTTGCAACAACTTCTTCATACTTTTATTTCTTTAAAGACATGTACCATTCATTTTTGTGCAGGGCCCAAAGTTAATTTATAAAATAATATCCAAACAAATCAAGGCTAATTTTAGAAGCATGTTTTTAACCAATCTTTCAAAATATTTTACAATATCTAAATAATATTACAATGATAAAAAATACACTTAAATAAACCTACCATTGCTTTTCTTGAAGAAATTCTTTTCTTCTTTGTCACAATCCTTTTTTCTAATTTTCTTTTGAAGTCATGTAGATATTTTGGTTTAGGTTGTGCTAGTTGGTCCTTGTAAATCCATGTATGACCCTAATTTGCTGCCATTTTTCCCATTAAATTGTTCACCTCGCAATGTAAAAATGGATTAACATAGGAATGATGATGAGTAAAACTAAAATTAGTTCTAAATTTGTTGTGTTTTTATTTATTTCCTTCACTATGTTGGATGTTAGATGCCTGTTTCATTTCTTCTCTATTAAACGTAACCATTTCTAGAAGATAAATTATTTTTGTGTAACCTTAATATCTATGTGACCATCTCTCTTTCAAGCCGGAGAAATTAAATTTCAGAAGGAAATCTAACCAGATGAAATTTTAAAAAATCATGAAATTGCATTGTATAAATCAATTTCAAAGTTGGGGGTTTGTATTGAGCGAGATGTGAGCTAAATGTTGAATCCCCATTTTTTGTAGAGATTTTCCTTGACCCCCACATAGTTATTGTTCCACGTTGTATGTCATTAGCGAAACTTTGGCAACAATATACATAAATAATGGACTCTGAGAATAATGGTGACAAGAATATCCACTTTTTGGAGAGGAATTGGATTATGCAGAGGGACGACTTTAGTGTTGTTTGCTTGCATGGCGTACACCGTAGCGATGAACAAGTCTCCGAGAATGGTAAGAAAGTACCCTACGATTGCACAATATAAATGCAAAGGATACTCTCTGTGTCTCAAAACCTCAAACATTTCCATCCTTAATATAGCAATTACTAAACAATTTTCCACCCTTGCTGTTAAGTAAGAGAGAGTACATGAATATTTAAATTACCCCTGTTACAATTTATTAAACATTTGTTGCAGTATTAACTTCGCATGTGATCGGTTCCCCATGTCATTGATCACAATATGCAAAATTCAATGTGCACAATTTACAAAACAAATAAGTGTTTAAGAAGTATAAAAATAATTAATAAGTAGTTTTGGAAATTAACAGTAATGGGTCGCAGAGTTTACAATGTTTAATTTTTAACATTTTTGTATTAAACTTTCCATGTGTCACATTAGATGTGAACAAATTATAAAATTCATGACATATATATGATTAGAAATTTAATGACTATAGGCTGATGATACTTTGGAGGCTTAATCAAGCAATTAGGCAGCTGTAGACACCCACGAATTTACAGTTCACGGGTATGGAGTCCTTTACCCTATGCATCTTTCGCTACACCAGTCCATCTATCTTTTATTTTGATTAAACAATCGCAGGAAGGATAAATTCAGAGGATAGTGATGTTGATTCTTCACCTAGTGGCCGTAATGGGGTTTCCTGGCGGACGTTGAAAGGAAGCGGGGGATCGGTTACATCATCACTATCTCCTTCCAGCATTTGAACTACCCTACTCATCGACGGTCGATCTCTGGAATTGTATTGAATGCACCACAATCCCACTTTTGTCAATCTGCATGCCATCTCCTCGTCTTCCACCTGCAATTCTCCTCCATGTCTTTCTCTTAATCTCATCCTCAAGTCCCCGTTCTCTATCATTTTAAATGCCCACTCTGGAAAATACAATTGGCTGGAGCGGCTTGACTGCGCATCACTGTTCTTCCTTCCTCCAACCATTTCCAATAACATCATTCCGAAACCGTAAACATCAGACTTGTCCGTTACGGGCCCCAAATTTCTAGACCACACCTCTGGCGCAATATATCCCGGCGTCCCTCTCGCCACTGTCATTGACACGTGATCATCTCGCCTTCCACGCAGTTTGGCCAGACCAAAATCAGCTACTTTGGCTGTAAATTCCTCGTCCAATAATATATTGTGCGGTTTGATGTCGAAGTGAATGATCCGGCTGTGACACTCATCGTGCAGATATGCAATTCCACGAGCCGCCCCCAAAGCAATTGAATACAATTGTTGCCAAGTTAGGTTTTTTTGTCCTCTTTTCTTCTTGCAAGTATAAACTTGTCCAGAGATCCATTGGCCATGTACTCGTACACAATTGCGCTTCTTAATCCTTGAAAACAATACCTAGCAAACGAACCAGATGAATGTGGTGAATCCTTCCAATTGTTGCAACTTCATTCATGAACTGAGTCTCGCTTTGGCTCGACTTATCCAACATTTTAACGGCCACAACATTACCGCTCGGAAGCCTTCCTTTATAAACCACACCGAAACCTCCTATCCCCAATTTATCCGCAAAGTTGTTGGTAATCTTCTTGAGCTGAGAGTATGAATATCTGGTTGGCATTTCGTGAACATAATCATGGAGGAATTTCTCCACATTAGAAAGGCGGAGTTTCTGCGAGGACGAGCGAAACGCCATCTGCCGATAAACGACCACAAGCAATACTGCTATGAATAACAATGCGATGGTTCCAATGGCCACACCTGAAAAATGAATTTGTTCGATAAAGTGTTTTCGTTTAGGTGTCCGATACATTCTATCAGTGAAATTGTTTTCGTTTAGAATACTCATAGATGAATATATAGTAGAAGTAATCAATACTTACGTACAATAATTGCTCTTTTAGTCTTCCAACCATTTGCTACGCCTGAATCACACATTTTCCTCAAATATTATGAAAAATTGTCTCTACTACATTCCTTATTTCATATATAAAATAAAAAACCGAGTCTGTAATAGAAGATCTATATTTCAGATTAGGATAGTTGGATATTATCTCTAATTAATAAATTTGAAAAGAGGAGAGAAGATTCTTACGACAAAGCTCTATCGAACGATTGTCATAAGCACAATGCCCACCATTCGAATCGCACTTCGTGCAATTTTCGCTGACATTCCATTCGATTGGGAACCGGAATCCTTCGAGAATTTGTTCATCTATAGAGCGGTTTTCTGACTTTTGGACGGGAAGCACAACTCGCGATTCACATTTGCTGTTCACACCAGACTCTAGTTTGGAACTGTAGTACCAACTACGGTTGCATGGTAATGGAGTCAAGTCTACGATGGTGTCAGGGGCGCACTGTTTCAAAAGAGTTAAATTTTGATATTCACCTCTGATATGAAATTGAGGGCTGGACCAGAAATGCGCTGTATTGTTACTCCACGATGGATTGCATTTAATATCCCTTTGTAGGTTCCTGTCGATTAACGTCATATAATGACTGGAATTCTCCTCTAATTTGTTTGATGGCATAAAGTATGTATACGGGTACATTATATAGTACCGTCGGCCACTGATATTAATCACAGGCATCTGTTCTTCAAAGTCACAGTCGAGCTGGAGCGCAGGGTCACCGCAACCACTGTTCTTCAATCCAAAAGGATATCCGAAAACATACTTCCCACATTTAAATCCTTCTTTACAAGCTTTACACGATGAAACGAGGCATAATATTAGCAGCGTGAAAAGTAGAAAGAGGAATCGAAGCCGGCATTCAGTGACGAGGTTGAAATTTAGAGAATGGGCTAGATTAACAGAAGACACTTCCATCTCCAAAATGGTGCAACAAAAAAATGAGAAGCAAAACTTATAAAATAAATAAAAACCTAGAAAACTATCTAAACATCACAGATATTTACAATATTGACTGCTCAAATTAATAGTAAATGCCCCTCACAAAAAATGAAACAGAGACCATTCCTTGATCAATAGATGAGCCATGCAAACATAGGTATACGTATGACAGAAAGACTTCTAAAACACTCAGCTATAGGGTCTTCCAAAGAAAACATGAAAAGCACATTCACGAAGACAGAAGAGGTGAATCTGCTCCGGTCACATTAGGAAAGCAAATATGTATAGACAGCATTAAGCATAGCGGAGTCAATACGCCAATTTGACTCAATTTTATTCGGAAGTGGAACGGAAGGGACTTGGCGAGAGAAGGGTACTCGCGTGAGACATGACGCAGAAAATAAACTTACTTCTCAACGTGGCGCCGAACGGCATGTCGCTATCTTGGCCGACATGTCGCCCTCCTTAGAGATGCCTGCTCATTCACGTTCATACAGGCTCAACGTGAAATTAAAAGAAAAAAAAGTAAGGAGGATTGATCTAACGTATCCTCATTCTCCATGTGCACATAATTACTATATTTGAATTCAGGACCAAGTTAAACTTAAGTTTATGTTGTTTGAATATGATTAAAACTATGAACTCCGTTTTTTAAGGAAAAAAGTATGACTTACAAGATAGAACAATGATTAATTTGAATGTAGGGGAGAAAATATGTCAAATGCCTGGAATTTGATGGATTGCGGACTGTTTTTTCATATTTTAAAGTAATTTACAATTCAATAAAATTTAAACCGTAAATTTAGACCACTGAAATTTTAAACCGTAAATTTAGATCGGTTAATTTTTATTCAAGTTATGAATTTGAAGGTGTATATTTTTAACAAACTAAAAAAATGTTAGTAGTCATACATTATATGAGGTAGAGAAATCTAGTATATTAAAAATTATAATTTGGAAATATAATATATAATGATATATGATTTTGTATATAATTTTTGTTTCAAAGTTAAATTTAGAAAAAACTGATTTGGATTACAATTTCTAAATTCAAAAATATGTTTTATTCTTTTTTGTTAAGTGAAACTACAAGTTATTCTATATTGATTTTTCAAACCATTTAGTAATTTACGATTCTAATTTTAATTTACTTAAATTTAGAAGGATTATCTCTATATAATTGTTAAATGTAGACTAATTTATATTTATTTTCAATACAAATTTAATTTCAATTTCAAGTAGAGAAAATCTAAGAAAATCATGCCAACCTCATATATCCTATTTATTTATTGCATTATTTATTGATCGTTTGGTTTATGTTTTACATACCCAAAATTTGGTAACTTTTTGTTATTTAAATGCTTATGTTTATCTTAAATGCATACAATAAATAGCTCGACATTATACAGAGAGTACAAATAAATTTATGTTTCAAAACATAATTTTAAGTAAAAGGAATAGTTGTAGCTTTCTCCTCACGCTTAAACCCAATGTGTAGCCCTGTATGATAACATGTTTATTCCAATTGACCTTGCATTCCATTTTCTTTTTCCAATCATGATTTTTCACAAAATGTAACAACAAAAAATAATTTTATTCAAATTGTAATTTTTTTGACAATCTTAAATATTATTCAGAACATAAATTGAAAGACGTAATATTGCTAGACCGTTACATAAATTCCTCTTGATAGTTAGGGGTGACGACACAATCTATGTTTTTGTTATGTCCTATGCATTTTATAGTCTGCATGGTTTATTTGTTTGTTGTCAATTTAATGGAATATTGATAGTCATTTTACTCTGCGAAATAAAAAAATCATGGCATCATTTTAGTAGTATTTTATTCGATGCGATGTCATTATAAAAATTATTTATCTATCGAGAGAAATGAATACATATTTAAAGCATTAAAACATATTTTATACGACACTATTTATTCAACAAGTTATTTGAAATATGAGGGTCGATAGAATTCGAAAGGAATTTAAAATTTTCCAGATCCTATGATGAAGTGAGTATTATAATGGAGCATGAAAAGATTTTGCAAAATGGGAGTAGTGGATGGAAGAGGATATCTACTAGAAATTGTATCGGAAGGTGAAAATGACATGCGGATAAGGGTGAAGATAAAGAAAAATAATAGCATGACCATATATTGATTTAAATATTACATAATGAGTTTGTATTGGTTCATTAATATTGTTTCCCTCTCTTATTTCAATTCGGAAGAGGAAGAGAACCTAAATTTGCATACTCAAAATCTTGTATTAACATATTCACATACTTGTAAGGTGCACCCAAAAACTTTAAGTAATTATATACTACTTGTATTTCAATTAGGATTTTTTTAGATATAGGGAGTTGATAAACCAAAGAGTAGTAAAGGCACTAAATAAAACTAAATTATAGAATTTGAATATACCTCCTGAAGAAAAATCAAAATTTAATTCTTAAGACTACATTTATGCACATCAAGCTCTGTTGGCTCAAGGCATGGATTTTTAATGCCCACCCTTTCTTGCATCGTTAGATTTGTTGAATATTTTCTTTTAATAGGTTATATACATTTATTTAGCACTATGTAGATAATATGCCATCGTATTATGGATTATTGACATCTTTATAACACTATTTTACCATTATATGGTTTTTCATCAATTACTCTTGTGACATAGGTGGCATTTAAGGCAAGTTGTGCTAATAAACCATTGCAATATGTAATCCCCACAATTTCGATGTTCTAAAACCATATTAATCCTTAAACAATTATCCGGAAAGTTGTGGCAATTTTTATTTATTTTAAGTTACAAGGGTGTCAAACTCTAATATATGTTTAATTAACTTGTACCAACATTTTTCATTTCATTAGGTAGATCCGTTTCTAAATTACTAATTAATTGTTCTTAATCCATTTCTAAGGTCGAGTTTAATTATCATCACTAGATAAGTTTCCATTAATTCTTTTCACTAGATGAACTAGTTTCCCCCTTACGAATTAACATGTAACTCACATTTTAAAAAATCTTATCCATAGGTATCTTAGTTTTCTTAATTCATTTACCTTAAGTCCATTTCAGTTTTTACTAAAACATTCTAGGAGCTAAATAAATAACTTAACATACAAGGGTATTAAATGGCCCCATTCACCCATCTGCACATACCCTTAAATTATCTAAAAACCCGAATATTTATTCTTGGCTAAAAGTTGTAGGGTTGATTCTTAACCCTTGGATCAAATTAATTGTGGCCACTTTAGATCTTAGGGTTTCATACTAACCCTAACTATCCTATGAAATCTTATTAAACATTCTTATTTTCCCTAGCCTCCTCATTTGGTCACTTTTCTTTTGTTTAATTTGCAGGGTTAAAGAAAAGAAAGCTGCGTGGGAATCCATAAAGACAAATTACTAGGATCAAGCTTAACTTAGTTTAGTTTATAGATTTATTTGAGTAATGTCTTCCATTGGAAGATTGTAGAGGTTTCCACTCTAAATTGGAGTTCTTATTTAGTTATTTCCCTTTGAGTTCTTTATTTCAACCGAAACCTACCTCCATTATAATGTATGAGATTGAGTACATTTAAATATCCATTTAAGATTTAAACGCTTCAAACAATGAGTTTTTCCCTTATGGTATGTTGGTGGTATTTTTTTACATTTAATAGGATCATATTTTAATTTGATCAAATTTAAATTTGTACACACGCAGTTTGTAATTTTCCATCGTCATTGATGAAACCCCGCCCAAAATAGGCGGAGGTCCTGGGACCACCGCCTACTTGGATGATGATTCACAAATTGTAGCTCGATCGGCCAGATTGTTAAGAGACAACCACTATGCACGGGGTGGTGGTCCATTCTTACAAAAATAAAACCATCAATTATGTTAATTTTACAAAAATAATTTTTATTAGTGTGTTTAAAGGTAATCCTTGGTTGAATCTGTGTTTCTAGAGTCTCCATTTGAAGGTTTTAACCATTTATTCATTCCATGCTTAGAATTACTACATTTAAAGATTTTTTATTTCTATAGTAACAAGAAACACAACTATAAGCTTATTTTTCCTACACAATTGTTTTTAAGTCAAAGAAAGAAATGAAACTTAATCTAATTCTAACTATCATATTTTTCCCTTTTTGACAATGAAATGCAATCTATCAACAAGGTAACTTATTATACTTTGTGCATTTTTTCATTTCCACTACAACCATTTACTCAAGGAAAACACAAAAACTATTATACATTTAAGATTTACTAAAATACATTGTTATTATTTTACACTTCTATGCTCTTCCTTCACTCTTACAAAAATACAAATTCCATAAAGAATAATGAACTTTATTTTTATTTTTAATTAAATGTAAACTTTTAAACATGATATCCATTCTAATTCATTCCCTTACATAAAACAATTTGAACATAAATGAAAATACACATTCTTTAATGAACTTCCTTAAAATAGAATAATGTAACTTGGTAAATGAAACTTACAATGCAACATTTATTTTAAAATACAAGTCTACTAGTCTTCCACCTAAGTGGGAATCACAAGCAAGGTTTTCTCTCAAAGAAGGATTTCCTTTTGGACTTCAAAAATGCTCCAAATTCCAAATCACCAACAAGAGCTACACCATGTCTTAACTTTAGTCATGATAACCAAAAATGGTGGAGAGGCAACACTCTGCACACAAACAAATAATCCAATGAGGAGAAGAAGCTATCCTCCACATTGGTCCTCGAGCCCTAACCAAAATGCAATAAGGGATGGATCCAACTCATTGAAACGATTAAATACTTCAACATTAGAGCACAAAATTTCACAACCATATAAAACTCACTCAACCTAAGAAAACAATCACAATAATACAAATTTTTAAAATACACAAGGCTTGGAATGCAAAGCCAATGGAGCAAGAATCTATGGGGAGATAAATTATGCCTCCCTATGGGAATAAGGTGCCCACCTCAAAACCCTCCAATATACATCTCAAAACCCCTACACATCTCTTCTGCCTCCCTAAAGATCCTCTTATGCCTCCCAGTTGGTATCCAAATTCATTCTCCTTTTCAAACCAAGCAAGAAACACATTCAACAGGAGCTTAGAGGTAGATAGATCATAGTGTGTGTCATTTTGTAGCTAGGAAGATATCTAACTAAACCTTTGTTACTTAGACTTATGGAGAGATGGATAACACCTTTAAGAGGATTTGACCTGTCCTCACTACTTTAGGTCGTGCCTCTTCGACCAAGGTGAGAGGACCCTTAGTGTAACCTCTATTTCATGAAGGAGATGGACATATCCTTCTTTTGCAAAAATTATATGAAGAGAGCCTTGGAAAATACGGTCAATGATCCATGATTTAACTCTTAAGAGTTTTCACTTCTAAACGATGGAGATATTTTCAACACAAGGCTAAGGTTACTTAAGACATTAAGAAACCCTATTGTTCTGCATTTTTGTAAGTAGATTTTGTTCCTCTATTGATACCTAGGGAAAACAAGGGTAGTTTAGGATGGATCAATGGCTTTTAAATGATTTTGGTGGGATATGAAGTGGGATAAAGTTGATTATACCAGATCTTCAAGGGACTTTATTGGTACCCAAATTTAATCTCCTTCAAAGGCCGAGTAGCATCATGGACATAGAAGGACACTCGAGAGGCAGATAGATGATCATGTATGTCATTTTGCAGCTAGGGAAGCAATCTATATAACTTTGTAAGCACTCTAGGATTTGAAATGGAGTGGGTAGCACCTTAAGAGGATTTGATAAATCCTCACTATTTTAGGTTGTTCCTTTCAACCAAGGTAAGAGAACACTTTTGTAGCTTGTTGTTTATGGAGAAGATGGAGATATCCTTTCTAATGAAATTGTTAAGGAGACCTTGAAGAAAATATGATCAATGCAACAAAATCTTACTCTCACGAGTTATCACTCTAGATAGTGGAGATATTCTCTAGACAAGGTTTAGGCTACTAAAGACATTTGGAATCCTGATTGTTTCTACATATTTTGGTAGTAAAATTTGTGCATTTGTATACACACATGAAAAATAGGGGTAGTACATGTATGATTAATTGTTTTGAATAAATTTTGTAGGAGGTAAAGTAGGATATAGTTGATTATACCAAATCTTTGAGAAATTGTACAAAAAGGAAGACTAAACCAATAGATGCCACAGAGTAGCTAAAATGTTTCTTTAACAAGAATATGTGCTTCAATGGAGGCCCATATTAGCACTTTTTCATACAATCTATGAGATTATAACATGAAGGATTGAGTTGGAAAACCCAACAAAACATCAAGATCTAAGGCCAATCACACTTGAGGTACACCTAGAGGCTTACAAACAATCTCTTGTCAACATATGAGAGAAAATTGATTTTAAATCATTTATTTCACTCCCAGATGAAAGATCTTCTGAGAAATGAAATTGCAGATGCCACTAAACTATCACAAGGATTGAGACCTATGTGATTGAGACAAATTTTGATACAAGATTGCAACAGGAACAAGAAAAACTATTTGCAGACATTCAAAAGTAAAACCACACATTTTGCATAAGATCCACATAGAATAACTCGAGTTTGATTAAATTTATCAACAGGGGAAAGTTTCTAGAACAATCTCAGATCTTTTCAATGGTTGTACACTCGTAACCACCTTGACATGATCAAATTCAATACAAAAGAGATATACAGGCTTCTCAATCAGCTTCTCAAAAAGATGGGCTCTATCAAGTTTTCTATTAGGAAAATCAGTCCCAACCCCTCACACTCCAACCATTTGCATGAAAAATTTGTGCCATTTATAACATTTATAATAGATCCCCTTCTTCCCCAAAAGAAAAAACATTTAATGTACCAATGCTCGCCATGATCTCGATCGTAATTCCTAGAATCAAATCTGTAAAAGTTGTCAGTGCTCATGGGGAAGATCTCTTCAAAATATCAGCATTCAACTCCTTCATCTGGTATAACACTCCTCCTTCAACTTGCCAACCACTTCCACCCCTAATCTGTCAAATCTAGTTCCTTGCGTGCTCGGGAGAAGAAAAATAGAAAATCAGATTGAGCTCGATAGTTAGACCATTTTAATGGTGAAAGATGTCTCCAGATCTCTCCCACCAAACTTAGATATCAAAATTAACTCCCCTCTTTGTTTGGCGTGTAGAAAATACAAAGAAATCATGAAGACTCACACTTCTAGGTGTGTTTCAAAAAAATGGGGGAAAATCAGATTTAGACTCATAGTTGCCATTGATCTTTACTTTGAATTTGGGTCATCCACATGGAAGATTCAACTTTAAAACATGCTCGTGGGTTTCCTTTGAGACCTTGAACAAGCACGGGCTCGCCACACTGTTGTTATGGCACAACTTCAAAAACCTTAAGGCTTCCAAAATGATTTGGCGGGGCACACTTCCATTTTAGAATTTTACTCCATTTTTCAAAAGGGAAAAACATCCAACTTACCTCCAAAGGCCCGCATCTCCACCATTATCTTTGCCATGTGTCCTCCTGTGAGGTCAAAGTGAGACTTTTTCCCTGCCTCTTAAATTTTCTCCAATTAGAGCTGGGGGGCCGTAGGGTGGGTTCATTTTTTTCCAAAGTAGCCAAAAATAAAAAGTTCAAAACAAGACCCACTACACCCCATCTAATTAGAAGAATCCACGTAAGCACCAAAAGAACCAATCATATTTGAGCGGGGCCACGGGACCAAATTTTCCTTTTTGCCAAAAAAGCAAAAAGTGATAAGTTAAAGCATTTTCCCACCATCCCCTGACCAACCAAAAGAAGCCACGTGACCATTGAATGCTAAGGAATAAATTTGATAGGAAAAAGACACCCATCAGACCATCAGAATACAAAAATCACCATTCACGCCCAAAACCTAATTTTTCGCTAAGGATGAAAATTTATTTTGAAACAAAAACAAGTGAATCATGGTTCCGAGCATCTTTTCGACCATGGATTTGGATTTTCAAAGGCATACAAATATAGATTAACCATTCTCGAGCTTCCATGGTCGAGGAAAAATAGGAAAAATGGCAGAGCCCATGGACTTTGAAGAAATTGGGGCAAAAACAGGGCAAACTCAGAGACTTCTTCAAGGAGGGACATGACAATGGATTTTGCAAACAACTCAAGCATTTCAAATGGAAATAAAATATTTTAGAAAACCCACATCGAGAGACAAAAATTTCACAATACACAAATTAGAGGAAAATAATGGCAAATGGGGCGAGATAGATCTGAGCACCAACATCGCTCCAACTCGGGGATGGGCACTCCCTAGTGAGTGCCACAAGAACAATGGTAGAACAAGTGCCAAAATATCCATTGGGAAAGGAGTCAGCTTGCAGAGTAGAGAAACAAAGCCATCTCTCAAAAATAAATAGAGAAACCAATAAAAACAGCCCACCAGGGACCAAAATGGGCAAAACACAAAAACAGAAACAAACAAGTAGCTATACACTATACAAAAGATGTTTACCTGATTTAGAGAAAAATAAAGGAAAAATTTCAAGCATCTTCCATCCTAGATATGACCATGCCAAGAGGTTATGATATGTTTTCATCAACTGAAATATACCTCTTTTTCTTCTCTATTCAGTTTGTAAACCATCCATTTTCTCTGAAGCTCCTCCATTGTGTTTAAGTCAAATTATTTAACATTTTTCAAGGCTGAATCATAGACCAAATTCCAAGAAAAATAGCATACTTAGGAGCTTTGTTTTCAACACTTTCATACTCCCTGAAATCCACAAAACTCACAAAGTTGTTAAGATCAACATCTGCTTGCAAAACTTCATAAGATGCATTGCTTGGGTCTTCAATCAAGTACAACATATTATTCTCTCCATATAATTTCACCAAGTTTCCTTCAATGGGGATAGTGGCATAAGACATGTCCATTTGCACACTACCACCAACACTTGTTACCCACTTTCTTGACAACAACATCCCCCACTTGGCAGGGCAGTCAACAATCACCACATCAAGTTTTAAGTTCCTTCCAGGATAAGATGCAAGTTACACAACTAGATCTTTGACACATCCCACCACTGGAACCTCTCTAGAGTCCATGGCAGTGCACTTCCCATATGTTGTTGTTACTTTGATACCTAGCTCATTCATGACCTCAAGAGGCATGACATTACATGAAGCTCTAGAATCAAACATACAGTTATGTAACATTTGTCATTTGATAACTGTGGTAGTGAAAAATGGATCCACATTCAGCTGTGATTTAATCAAAGTAGTTCATAAATAAACCTCTGGTGGTTCACCCAGCTCTTCCAACACTTGTGCCTTTTTCAACACTGCAACAAGAAGGGGAATCCCAACCTTGTTTTTCATCTCTGTCCTATGTGATCTCTTCCTCTTCTTTGAATACTAAGTATTCAAAATCCTCTTCTTGTGCTCAAGGATCTAAAGTAGCTCAACAATTGGGACAAGAATTTTGATTTGACTCAAAACTTGGGCAATGTCATATGGAACAAATTTGGGTAAAGCAACACTAGGAAAAGATTGGAAAATTCATCGATGGAATGGGATTTTTTCTTGGGCATGGGGAGGAACACTTTTTTTCTTGGGAAACAAGCATCTCTGCAGATGCATTTTTCTTTAGGGTTTCTTTGGTAAGAATGAAAATTTTGACTTGGTTGTGGGGCCCTTTGTAGTTTTACTTATGGTATTGTGCTCCTTTTCTTGGGAAACTACAACATTCATTAATAGTTTCCTATCTTCTTCTGAAGGAACTCCTCCATCATACTTTTCAATCATTAATGCCCTCAAGTATTCAAAATCATTAGTGGGAAATTCAAAAGCTTGTATAATGTCTACTTATAAAGTATGAGAGGGAGGAAGAAGAGGTACCTAGTGGATGCAATCCCAAAAAATAGCAGCAATTCTAGCACTTATTACCTCAGTTGAAGTTTCTTCCCTTGGTGAACTTGCAGGGATCTCCATCATGCAGGCATCATCATCATTATCATCACCAACTTCTTCCTCTTCCTACTGATCTTCCTCACATGGAGCATGGGGCATGAAACATCTATCACACCAATCAATGACATCTATCTCCTCCACAACAACAACTCGGAGCCAAAGGATCAAGTACCATTCTATTCTCCCTAGCTTGGGACTACCTATTTCCAAATCCAATAGGTCCCTTTCCTCTATCATAAGATATTTGGTGATTTTTGAACCTGTCTTGGCCTTTCTACTTGTGTTGACCTTGTGAGCTCTGCCCAATTTCTTTCTCAGCCTAGTCTAGTTTGTAGGAAATTTCTTTGATAGCCCCTGCCAAAGTCTTCACAACTTTTTCCAAATCAGCAACCTTGCTTTTCTGAGGTTTTTCTGGGTTAATCAACTTTACACCCTCCCTTTTTGGAGGCTTTCTAATTATGTGGATATTGTTTTCAATTTTTAAGGCCATAGTGAAGGCCTGCCTCAAATTAGCAGGGTTTTTGTACCTCAAGTAGTAAGCAACCTTTTTATCAAATGCATCTGAATATTTGATTAAACATGATTCATCACATGGCCTTATCCTAATAGAAATCTCCTCAAGGTCTTGTTAAACCTTGTGTTGAAATCATGTACTAACTCATTAGGATTATTTTTGATGTTTTCAAATTCTGTCAAAAGAAACCTAGGGTCATTTCTATCACCATACTACAATTTAAATGCATTTCTCATCTCAGTCCAAGAATCAATAGAGTTATCTAGAAAAGCTTTATACCAGTCCCTTGCATCCTCTTCCAGAGTATGGATAAATAGCTTGATATACACATCCTCATGTTCAATCTCAAAGTCTTCCATCATATTGATAAAAAGCTTTAAATGTTGATCACTAGTTATAGCATTGTTTCCTTGGAACTTTGGTAGTTTGTTCCTTACTTCTTGAGGAATTGCATTTGGATAACCAGCCATCCCTACAAAATTTATAGGTCCAAAGGTATTTACAACAAATGGAGGTCTGGGTGGGGGAAAGGCCATGTTGTTTTGAGGAGGTGACCCTGGAGGGGTGAAAAATTGATGAGGGGCAAAAGGTCTTTGAAAAACAGGGTATAACTTTCAAAATGGGTATCCCCTAAAGGCCTTGTCTCTTGGAAATCTCTATCAACTTCTGAAAAGACAGGGTGAAATGACAAGAATTTTTTCAAAATCAAATGAAGGCCCTTCTCCAGTTGGAGAATTCAATTCCAAAAAGAGGCTACCTGATATAGAAGCACTTGAATTGTAGTCTTCAATAATAGGCCAATCACTCTCATCAATGGAGATCCCTTTTCTTGTTTACTAATCTCCAACAGATCTCCAAGCTTTTCTTCCTTCTGATTTTGCTTTTCCTAGCTCTGAAATAATGTCCTAGTAGGATCCCTAGTAAAGAAAGACCTTATTCCTTCTAGATTTCCAAAGATTAGTAACAAAACTCACTTGAAAAGAGGTTAATACACTGGTACTCATTAATAATCAGATCAACAGGGAGTCGCCACTAAGGATTTCCACCTTAGTTGTGCAAATGCACTAAATATGATCTATCAAATGTTTGTCAATACTAGAAACTGGAAATGGAAAGAACTTTGACTTTTCTTTACCCAGATTTATCAGTGAAAGCTAGTGCACTAGGTGTGGGAACTGAAATAATTACACACAACACTTGGAGTATATAAGAAATGTTTTACCAGGGTCTAAATATGAACTTCACTCACTTTCCCCAAAAATGGCACCAAAGTGTTGTTGAAGGGATAAATAGATATGAATTGGTGTTGAATCATAAAATAGTCTCAAGAACTCAAAATAAGTCCCAGCAATGGCCCTGTAAGTGTGTTGGTACCCAAATTTAATCTCCTTCAAAGGCCGAGCAACATCATGGACCTAGCAGGATGCTCAAAGGAAGATAGATGAGCATGTTTGTCATTTTATAGCTGGGAAGTATTTTATCTTACATTTAGGCACCCAGGCTTTATACAGGAGTGGGTAGCACCTTAAGAGGATTTGATCTATCCTCACTATTTTAGGTTTTTCCTTTCAACCAAGGTAAGAGAACCCTTTTGTAGCCTGTTGTTTATGGAGGAGATGGAGATATCCTTCCTAATGAAATTTTTAAGAAGACCTTGAAGAAAATATGATCAATGCAACAAAATCTAACTCTCACGAGTTGTCACTCTAGATAGTGGAGATATTCTCTAGACAAGGTTCAAGATACTAAAGACATTTGGAATCTTGATTGTTTCTACATGTTTTGGTAGTAAAATTTGTGCATTTGTATACACACATGACAAAAAGGGGTAGTACAAGTATGATTAATTATTTTCAATGAATTTGGGAGGAGGTGAAGCAAGATAATTTTGATTATACCAAATCTTTGAGAACTTTTGCAAAATGGAAGACTAAACCAACAAAATTCCACAGAGCAACTAAAATGTTTCTTTAACTAGAATATGTGCTTCAATGGAGGCCGAGATTATCACTTTTTCCATACAATCTATAAGATTCTAACACGAAGGCTTGAGTTGGAAAACCAAACAAAACATCAATATTTGAGGCTAATCACTCCCGAGGTACACCCAAAGGCTTAGAGACAATCTCTATCAACAATGAGAGAAAAGTTCTTTTAAATCATTTATTTCACTCCCGGATGAAAGTTCTTCTAAGAAATGAAATTCAGATGCCACTAAACTATTACAAGGATTAAGACTATGTGATTGAGATAGATTTTGATACAAGATTGTAACATGAACAAGAAAAACTATTTGCAGACATTCAGAAGTAAAACCACACATTTTGCATAAGATTCACACAGAATAACTCAAGTTTGATTAAATTTATCAATAGGGGAAAGTTTCTAGAACAATCTCAGAGCTTGTCAATGGTTGTACACTCACAACCACCATGACATGATCAAATTCAATACAAAGGAGATATACAGGCTTCTTAACAAAGATGGGTTCTATATTTGCCTTTTCTATTAGGAAAATCAGTCTCGACCCCTCACACTCTAACCATTTGCATGAAAAATTTGTGCCATTTATAACATTTACAACAGAGCCCCTTCTTCCCAAAAGACAAAAACATTTAATGTACTAGTGCTCACCATGATCTCGATCGCGATTCCCCGAATCATAGCTATAAAAGTTATTCGTGTGCTCACGGGGCATATCTCTTTGAAAATATCAACATTCAACTCCTTCATCTGGTAGAACACTCCTTAAACTCACCAACCACTTTTTCCTCTAATCTCTCAAATTTGGTTCCTTGTGTGCTCGGAGAAGAAAAATGGAAAATCAAATCGAGCCCGATAGTCAAACCATTTTAATGGCAAAATATGTCTCCATATATCTCCCACCAAACTTAGATATCAAAATTAACTCCCACCTCTTTTTGGCATGTAGGAAATACCAAGAAATCATGAAGACTCGCACTTCCAGGTGTTTCTTAAAAATGGGGGGAAAATCAGATTCAGACTCACAGCTTTCATTGATCTTTACTTTGAATTTGGGTCGTCCACATGGAAGATTCAACTTTAAAACAAGCTCGGGGGTTTCCTTTGAATTTTCAAACTACCACATGTCATAATGGCGCATCTTGAGATGATCCCCAAAAGTTGAGAGCTTGAACGAGTGCGGGCTCACCACGTGTTGTTATGATGCAACTTCAAAAACCTTAAGGCTTCCAAAATGATTTGGCGTGGGTGCGCTTCCATTTTAGAATTTTAATCCATTTTTCCAAAGGGGAAAAACATCCAAATTACGTTTGAAGGATCGCATCTCCACCATTAGCTTTGCCACATGTCCTCCTGCGGGGTCAAAGTGAGACATTTTCCTTCCTATTAAATTTGATCCAATCAGAGCCTTTGGCGGGGCCGTGGGGTGGGTTCAAACTTTTTTCCAAAGTATCCAAAATGAAAAAATTCAAAAATAGACCCGTTGTGCCCCATCCAGCTAGAAGAATCCACGTAAGCACCAAAAGATCCAATTAGATTTGAGCGGGGCCATTGGACCAAATTTTCCCTTTTGCCAAAAAAAAAAGCGATAAGTTATAAAATTTTCCCGTCATACCATAACCAACCAAAAGAATCCACATGACCATAAAACATTGAGGAATAAATTTTATAGGAAGCAAGACACCTATCAAGTTATAACATTTTCACCATTCATGCCTAGAACCCGATTTTTCGCTAAGGATGAAAGTTTTTTTAAACAAAAACAAGTGAATCATGATTCGAAGCATATTTTCAACCATGGATTTGGAATTTCAAATTCATTCAAATAGAATTAACCATTTCGAGCTTCCATAGGAAAAATAGGAAAATTGGTAGAGCACTTTGAAGAAATTGGGAAAAACAGGAAGACTTGGAGACTTCTTTAAGGACAAACATGAAAATGGATTCCAAACAACTTCAAATGACATAAAAGATTTCATAAAACCCACATTGAGAGACGAAAAATTTCACAATACGTAGAGATCGGAGGAAAATAATGGCAAATGGGGCGTCAATTTGAACAACTTCACATAATGAACAACTTCAATAAAAGAAAGCTTCAGAACAGTTAAGAAGTTCCTTTAACTAGAAGGTGTGCTTTAATGGAGGCCCAAATCATCATGTTTTCAAATAATCTTTGAGGCTCTAACATGAAGGCTTGAATTGAAAGACTCAATTAAACACTAAAGTCTCGATTAATCATGCCTAAGGTACATCTAAATACTTAAAGACTATATTTATCAACAAATGATAGTGAATTGATTTTAAATTTTTTATCTCATCCAAGATGAAGGTTGTTCTTGAAATGAAATTGCATACACCATTAAACTATCATAGGGACGAGATCCTATGTGATTTCACAAAAATTTCAATATAAGTTAGTAGTGGCAACGAAAGAAACTATTTGAAGACATTCTCAAACAAAGAAATTACAAATTTTTAGAGATTTGACACAAATTAATTCCAAAATTTCTTAGATTCATCAATGGGGAAAGCTTCTAGAGAAATCTCAATGGTTTTCAATAGCTATACATCTGCAACCAACTTGACATGACAAAAAATCTAACACAGAAGAAAATAACATGTTATCTCGGCTTTGGTCTCTCGGGAAGATGATTTTATCAAGAATTAAAACTCTAACCATTTGCAAGAGTATTATCATTGCATTTATACATTTTTCTCACTCAATTTTCCCCCAAAAGAGAATAATAGATGAGGGACCTTTGCTTGTTACCAATTTTTTTTAGACAAGGACGCGTTTAACAAATTAAGATCTGAAATCTGCTGAAGTTGACAATTGTGAACTGATCACGTTTCTTTGGCCCTCGACTAATGACTAGGATGCCATGCCATAACTTTTTAGGAGTCCTTTTAATCATTCTTATTTTTCATGCGATAAATGCCTTTTTAATCAATTTTCAAAGCCTCTGCGTATAGCTTGACTTAACAAGTTATCCCTTTTTGCTCTCGAGGAAACACCCTTTTCACCTTTTGCACCTGCACTTTCATCATTTCATCCTTTTTCCCTCTTTTTCCTCTGTAATTTCTACCCCGCATCCATTTTCTCTAGTAATTCCCATTTCAAAATATGGACCTTAAAGATCCTTAGACTAACAATTTAAGTTTCAATCCATTTAATGGCACCTTCCGACATAGACAACAAAAAATTTCATCAAAGAACGATGAAAAATAGTGCATATTCATGTCTTGAGGAGTCTTGGAGTAAAAATGGTTGTAAAAAAAGGTGAAATACATAGCAACCATTGATTATACCCCTTTTCCACTTTATATCACAACTATCCACATGTTTCCTTGGCGTAAGTACAAAGGAGAAGCACATAGGCATTTCCCAAACAAGTGTGAGTCATCCACATACCTTGGGCCCAAAAAAAATGCCTTTTGGCCTTTGAGAAGTCTCGGTGAAAAAAGGAGCCAGTGGAAGCCTCCACTTGTGTCAATAGCGCATTTTAAGATGATCACCAAAAGTAGAGACCCCAGAAAAGTGCGGGCTCACCATGTGTCTCAATCCGGTAGATTATGTTAAAAGGTTAAAGGTTTCATGGAAGGCGCTATGTGTATATGGTCCGAGATATTTTTCTTTGGTCATTGAAAAATCCAAGAAAAGGGTAGAGTGAGCGGAAATCTCCAAGTTTCGTCCTAGTGCTTCTTCAAAACAACACTTAGAGGCTAGTCCCCAAACATGCACGGTCCTTCCACGTGTCCCAGGCCTTTAGAAAGTTTCTTGAAAAGTCTAAGGAAGGAAGACCCAGTGGAAGCCTCCACGTGTCTTCACAAAGTGCAATGCGAGATGGTGCCCAAGAGAGGAGACCACTGAATAAGTGTGAGATCACCATGTGTCCCGTGCCTTGGAAAATTGCTTTGAAGAGTTTAAGTATAAAGTAGAGCCGATAGAAGCCTCCAAATGTCTCCCACACATTGTTAAGGTGGGACCCTGAGGTGGATCCTCAAATGAGTGCTAGCCCTCCAAGTGTCCATGGCCCGCCAAAACTGTACCGATTATATGAAAAATTTGTCTAAGTCTAGGAAAAGAAGCAGAATCCTCCACATGTCCCCCAGCGCAACTCTAAGGCCAAACCAAAAGGTGAATTTTCAAATTAGCATCATTCCTCCACATGGACATGTTTTGGGTTGAAATGATCCTTAAAATTTTAAAGTGCCCTCTACGCCACATCTAACCAAAAAGGGACACATTTACACTGATGTAAATATGTCAATTTGGGGGAAAACTCACCCATCAAATCGTAAAAATGCATGAAAACCAACATTTGAGCCCAAAAATGAATCTTTCTTCAAGGATAGATAATTTGGAAATGTTATAAGGCTCAAATATGATCCTTTGAGCTACATCTAATCACATTTACTTAGTTATTTCAGAAAAAAATATAGGGAAAACAACACGTGATGCCGAAAATGGAAGGAAAGGAATAATGCGAGTTTTATCCCCAATTTATAGAATCCTTTAGATGGACAGAGAGAACCAAATTTTTTTGACCTTTAAGTTATCCTCGACCAAGGAAGGGATTGATCATGGCATCCAAATGGAGGACGAGTCTTGAAGCACCAACACGGGGAGATATAAAAATGACAGAGGCCATAAACGAGGGCAATTTCAATGACAAATGGTGCGATACTAATTTGAGCACCAACATCAGCTCTGAATCGGGATGGGCACTCCTGAATGTCACATGAAGAAATGGTAGACTAAGTTCCAAAAATAGACCATTGGGTAATGGAGTAAAAGAATAAGCTTGCAGAGCGTAACAACGAGAACCATCCTCCAAAAATGAAACGAGAAACCAAAAGAAAAGCAGGTTCACTAAGGACCGAATGAACAAAAACACAAAAGTAGATGAGAACAAAGAACCATACACTATACATATGGAGTATACCTTGATTATGAGAAATCTATCAATGAAATGCCTCAAATGCCTACTATTAACAAGAATTCAAGTAGTTCCCTGACTAATTCTTTTAGGAAGAAGGTATTTTCACCAATTCGAATATCAATTGAATAATGGCCCATCCACAATGCATCAAATTTACCATGCTTTCCCTTATCTTCATGCTTGCTATCCCATAAAATCACAATATCCCAAATTCTAAAAGCTCTGGGTCTCACCTTTTAATCAAATAGCTTCTTCAAATTTTCTCTGAACTTCACATGCCACTGATGGGATGCCCTTCTTTCTTCATCCAACTCAATAATCTGATTGATTCAAGAATCATATGGACTAACTTCTTGGTCTTCAATATCTTTAACAAAATGAAATGAAGATAATTGTAAATGGATGGGCAACAAAGCTTGGGTTCCATATCCCAATTCAAACATGATTTTACTAGTAGCTCTTTTGACTCGATTTTGTCACCCAAACAAAAACTTCATTTTCTCACCCCACTTCTATTTGTTTAGCTCCAATGTTCTTCTAATGATTTTCAACAATTTTTATTACTTGGACCTAGCTTGTCCATTTCTTTGGGGATTGTAGTTAGAAGCATATGTCAAATTGATCTCATACTCCTTGCACATCACCACCAAAGGTTTGGCTCAAAACTCATGGCATTATCAATAAAATTTTAGCCGGCACTCCAAATCGCATATGATTTGATTCAGCATGAAGTCCATGATAGCTTGTTGTGTCACCTTCTTGGTGTGGATTTCTTCCACCCACTTAGTGAAATAATCAAAGTGGCTAAAAGAATCCATTTATGACCAGCACTTTGTAAGGATTAGAAATTTCCCCATGAAATCCATTCTCCATTGTCTGAATGGGGCTTCAACTAACACATGCTACAAAGGAAAGGAGGTGAAGCTTTCATTCTTCTAGAAAAATGCTAGCAACTTCCACATTTCCTCATCATTAGAGTTGTATCCTTGAAGAGAGTTGCTCACCAATAACCAACCCTCAACATTTTATGTGTTATAACTCTTCCAACAAAATGTTTCCCATATACCCCTCTATGGACATCAACAATTATTTTGGGGGCCTTACTTTTAGTAATACATCTCAATAGCACTCCTCAGGGTTCTTCAAAGCTAACCCAAAATCAGTAATGACATACTTTTGAGAGGCTAACTTTAGATCTCTTTTCTTATTTTTACTCAAATATTCAGGGAAGAATACATGTCTAAGATAAAATATTATATCTTTGTACTTATTCAACACTTACCAAATTTTCAATGACATCTACCCTTTGTCCTTCTACTTCATTCACCTCAATAGTTTGCGTGGTTGCTCTCGGGCATAACCTTAGCTAGGCCCAAACCTCTTACCAATTTCATGGTTTGGATATCCATGTCATACTCATGCATCTTGTTCACCCATCTACATATTTTTCTTGAGACATCCATCTCTAATAATATGTCTTTCACCATAGTGTGGGAACATAAGCAACAACTTTAGAACTCAAGATGTAAGGTCTGAAAACCTTGTTTCTTTCACCAAGAAAACTTCTTGCTTCTCCATGATGGTGTATATCAACTCAACTCCTGCAATGCCTTACTTGAAAAGGAAATTGGTCTCTCAACCCCTTCATCATCCTTTTGTAACAAAAATGATGCAATGGTGTTTTCTCAAGTAAAAGAAAACATTTGAAAAGGATTCTTGTAATTTGGGCCTTCCAAAATAGGGGCATGCTTTAGTGCTTTTTGATCCCATTGAAATCTTCAATGGGAACTTCTTCCCATTTGATAACTTGGTCCTTCTTCAGCATGCTAGTAATGGGTATTGTCATCTCAACAAAGTTAGAAGTAAAACTTTTGATAAAGTTTATTTGTCCAAAGAAGGATTGAATTCCCTTCTTAGTTCTTAGAATTGGAACCTTGCTGATGGCTTCCACTCTCTCTGGATCTATCATGACTCCTTCTTTTGATACAATGTGACCAAGTAGCTTTTCCTTTTGCACTCCAAAGTGGCACTTCTTGGGATTCAATTATATGTGATACTCTACACACTTTATCAACATTCTCTCCAAGTGTTGCAGTGATCATTTTTTTCGGAAAACACAATTACATCATCCTGATAAAAAACAATGAAATCATTGATATAACCAGCAAATGCTACATCCATTGCTCTTTGGAAAGTTTCTCTAGCATTCATTAAGCCAAAAGGCATCTTGACATAGACATAAGTTCCCTAAGGAGTAATAAAGGTAGTCTTTATTCTTTCTAACTCCTTCACAACAACTTGATTATAACTAAAGAAACCATCTAGAGTAGATAACAATTCAGAACATGTTACCAATTGTAGCATATTCTCCATGTTTGAAAAGGTTAATTATGTTTCAATGATGCTCTATTCAGGTTTCTGAAGTCTACACATAGCCTTATGTCACCATTCTTTTTTCTGACAGGCACTAGCTTTGCAACCCAAGATGAATACCTTGTGGGATGAATGATCCCTCCATCCCTCAACTTCTTTAGTTCTTCCTTCATCTTCAAAGAAAGGAGTGGATTGATGGGCCTATTTTTTTCCTTAAAGGCTTGGCATTAGATTCAAGAGCAATCTCATGTTGGAACAAATCTTTCCTATATGCCTTCAACTCGAGTAAGACCAAGCTAGGCGATCTTGATATTTCTTCGAAATTGAATATAGGACTACTTCTCTTCCTTCTTGAGATTGCTTCCTAACAAGATTTTATGTGGCTTTTCCTTTGTGCTGATATCATGTTCTTACACATATCTTGAAACTAACATACTCCTTTTAATAATGCAATCAACATTATCAAAATTTGACTCAAGAGCCACTAAACCTCTAGGAATCATGTTTGTCTTCAACTAGATGATGTCTTTTCAAAACAATGTTTCCTTTCTTTCAACAACACACAAAATTGAATCCCAATCTATATTCTCATCAAAAAACTTGCCTTGTCTTTGCAGAAACCATTTCACCTTAGAATCATCATCAAACACTTTCTAATTTTTAATGTTATTAAGGATACATGGCCTTGTTAGTACTTCAACATCATACCCACAAAATGGAGAAATTGTACAATTCCCAAATGTGGATCCTAGCACTACTAACTTGTTTGCAAAAACATTAAAATTTCTATCATGGTGCACAATATTAAAGGAGTTAAACATTTCAATCAAATCCCAAACCCCATGCTTGTATTGTTTCATTCTCTTATTTTTAGTAGCATATAGTTTCCTAATTTTCTTGACAATCAATTTTGAATCTCCTTTGACAATGACATCCTTTATACCATATTTCCATGCAATTGTCAGGGACTAATAACAATTCTTCATATTCAAAATGTTGTTAGTGCATTCAATGTTAATTTTGAAAGAAAATAAAAAATCTTCTTGGCTTGGGAAGATCGAAACAATGCCAAAGATCATTTCCAAACATGGAGCAAGCTCCATCAAATAACAAAGTCTAAGGTAAACGAACTTGTTCAAGACATTTGCACTAATCAATCTTGTGTTCCTTGCCATCAGCAAACCCCACAAATTTATTTGCATCTACATCAGCATATAACACTTCATAAGAAGCATTATTTGGATCTTCAATGAGGCACAACATTTTCTTCTATCCATACAAATTTACAAGGTTTTTGTCAATTAGAATGATAGAAAAGATCCATTTGAACACTTCCACCAACACTGTAGCCAACTTTCTTGATAAAAACATGCCCCATTATGTAGGGCAATCAACAATGACAACATCAAGTTTTAGGTTCTTACCTAGATAAGCTGCAAGTTATACCACCAAACCCTTTAAACATCCTACAATTGGGACCTCTCTAGAATCCATTGTAGTACACTTTCCATAAGTTGTTGTCACTTTAATTTCCAATTAATTCATGACTCTAGAGACATAACATTGCATGATTATCTGAGTCAAACATACAATTGTGCATTAATTTGTATTTAATAATCGTGTTGTAAAAATGGATCAACATTTAACTTGAGACTCAACTAAAGATCTCCCCAAGTAGACTTCGGGTGGTTCACCTATCTCCTCTAATGCTTGGGTAGTTTTTTTAGGTCTACAATTCTTGAAGGAGGCATGTTTTACATTATTTATATTTCTTCCTTGGTCACTCTTATCTTCGCCCAATCCCAAATACTCAAAATCCATCTTCTTATGCTCATGAATCCTAAGCGGTTCACAATTACAATAGAAATCTTTATCTGACTCAAGACTTGGGAAATGTCATAGGGAATGTACTTGGGAAAAGTAGCATTTGGAGAGAGGTTGAAAAAATCGTCGAGATGCACAAGGTTTTTAACATTTTGGGCATGGGTGGGCACACTAGTTCTACTTGAGACAATAGGGCCTTTTCCAGGTGCATCTTTCTTTGGAGTCTCTTTTGGGACATTGGTGGGAACTAGGGTCTTTGTTTTGACTTGAGGCCCTACCCCTTTGACAACTTTATTTATTGTGTTATAATCTTTTCTTTGCCACAACAAAATTCATTAGCATATGTCTATTTTCTTCGATGGGATTCCTCCATCATACTTCTTAATCATTATAGCTCTTAGGTACTCAAAATCATTATTAGGAAGTTCAAATTCTTGTACCATATATATTTCTAAAGCATGAGAGGGAGGAAGAAGAGGTACCCAATGAATGCGTCCAAAAACTTGCAGCAGTTCTTGCACTTATGACCTTAGTTGAAGTTACTCCTCGATGTGAGCTTGTAGAGCAGTCCACCATGCATGCATCATCATTAGTGTTGTCATCGTCATCAACTTCTTCAACTATCTAATCTAACTTCACATGGCAGGTTGGTGTAAGAATCATTTTCACACCAATCCATTTGATTTGTCTCTTCAACAGCTACAACACTCGACATTTAGAGGATCGACACACTACTCTATTCTCCCTAGCTTGGGGTTATCTAGCTCCCATGGGTCCTTTACCTCTGTCTTCATAAATCTTATCATTTCTAGGATGATTTGCAAGTATGTGTTGTCCTTGTTTCCTATGCTAACTATAATAACCTTGTCCAAATCCTTTTTCTACCTAGCCACTTGAAAGAGATTTCTTTGATAGCCCTAATCAAATTCCTTACAACTTCCTCAAGATCCCCAACCTTACTTGATTGAGGCTTCTAAGGGTTGATCAGTTTAACACCCTCCCTCTTAGGAGGTTTTCCAACTACTTTGATGTTGTTCTAAATTTGCGAGCCATGGTAAAGGCCTACCTCAAAGTCCCATGGTTCTTATCCCTCAAATATTAAACGGGTTTTTATCAAATGCATCTGAATACTTTATCATACATGATTCATCACATGGCCTCAAATTAATAGGTAGTCTTCTCAATGTTTTGTTAAATCTAGTGTGTAAATCATGCACTTGAATCATTAGGATTATTTTTATATTTTCAAACTCTGATAAAAGAAACCTAGGGTCTGTTTTGTCACCGTACTGCATTCTAAAGGCATTCTTCATCTCTGTCTAGGACTCAATGTAATTATCTTGCAAATATTTATACTAGTCCCTTGCATCCTCTTCTAGACTATGAATAAATAATTTAATGCATACATCTTCACGCTCTATTTACAAATCCTCCATCATATTGACAAATATTTTCAAGTGTTGATCACTGCTTTATTGCAATATTTCCTTGAAACTTAGGCAATTTGTTTCTTACATCATGTGGCACAACATTTAGATAACCAACCATACCTCTAAAATGATGGAACCAAAAGTATTAATGAAAAATGGAGGTCAGGGTGGAGGTTGGGCCATATTATTCTGAGGAGGTGATCTTACATTGAAATAAAATGATGAGGAGTGAGGGTTACGTGTGGTACATGGATACAAGTTTGAGAATGAATGCCCTCTAAAGGCTCTGTATCTTGGAAAACTCTATCATATTTTTAAAATACGGGAAAATTGAGAAGAAAATGTTTCAAATATAGATGATGGACCCTCTCCTATGGAGAATTTAATTCAACAAAGAGGCTACGATTAAGAAGAACTTGAGGAATTACTACAATCTTCAATCACAAGCTGATCGGTTTCATCAATGGAGATATATTTTCTTGATGCTTGATATCCAATAACCTTCCAAATTCTTCTTCATGAATTAGACTTTCCTAGCTCTTAAAATAACCTTTTACTAGGGTCCTTTGTGAAGAAAAATCTTCTTCCTTCCAGATATATGTAATAGATATATAGTAAAATATTACTTGATATATGTTCAAGAACACTGGTATTTATAAAGAATTTAAACAACACAAAGTCACCACTAAGGATTTTCACCTTAATTTTGCAAATACACTATGAAAGACGTATCAAATGTCTATAAATACCATATTCATGAAAAGCTTACAAGATCTTCTCTTGTTTTACCCAAATTTATCAATGATGATACAAATCCTAGTGCAATAACTGTATAAGCTGGAAATATTACACTCAAAACTCACAACTTTGAACAATTCTTACAAATTTGAGAAAATAATGACGTTTCAGTAATGTATTTATACTTTAAAATCTATAAAAAGCATTACTAGGGTCAGTACACATACGAATTTGTTCAAATACTTCAAAGAGTCCTCGATAGTGGCACCATGAAGTGTTGGTATCCAAATTTGTTCTCCTATTCAAACAAAGTAGAAACATAGATTCAACAGGAGCTTAGAGGTAGGTAGATCATAAGTCTTTCATTTTTGTAGCCGGGGATGAGATCTAATCGACCCTTTTTTACTAAGAAATTTGTGGAGAGATGGATAACAACTTTAAGAGGATTTGACCTATCCTCACTACTTTAGGTTGTTCCTCTTCGACCGAGGGTGAGAGGACCTAATGTAACCTCTGTTTGATGAATGAGATGGACCTTCTTCTACATAAATTCTATAAGAGAACCTTGGGAAAATACGATCAATGCTCCATGATTTAACTCTTAAGAGTTCTTATTCTAAAAAATGGAGATATTTTAAACACAAGGCTAAGGTTACTAAAGAAATTAAGAAATCTTGATTGTTCTACGCATACTTTTGCAAGTAGATTTTGTTCCTTTGTTGATACACAGGGAAAATAGGGGTAGTTCAAGATGGATCAATGGTTTTTAAATGATTTTGGTGGGAGATGAAGCAAGATAAAGTTGATTATACTAGATCTTTGATGGAACTTCACAACAATGAACAACTTCAACAATAGAAAGCTTCAGAATATTTAAGATGTTCCTTTAACCAAAAGGTGTGCTTTAATGGAGCCCCAAATCAGCACGTTTTCAAATAATCTTTGAGACTCTAACAAAAAGGCTTGAATTAAAATACTTAATTAAACACCAAAGTCTTTGATTAATCATGCCTAAGGTACACCCAAAGACTTAAAGAAAATCTTTATCAACAAATGACATTGAATTGATTTTAAATTTGTTTATCTCATCCAAGATGATGGCTCTTCTTGAAATGAAATTTAAAATACCATTAAACTATCACATGGATGACATCCTATGTCATTTCAAAAATATTTCAATATAAGATAGCAATGGGAATGCAAGAAACTATTTGCAAGACATTCTGAAACAAAGAAGACACAAATTGCTAGAGATTTGACACAAATTAATTCCAAAATTGCTTAGATTCATCAGTAGGGGAAAGCTTCCAGAGAAATCTCAATGCTTGTCAATGGTTATACATCTACAACCAACTTGACACAAAAAAAAATCTAACACAAAAGAAAATAACAGGTTATCTCGGCTTTGGTCTCTCGGAAGACGTCTTTCTAAAAAAATCTCAACAATTCAAACTCTAACCATTTGTAAGAGTATTTTGATTGCATTTATACATTTTTCTCACTCAATTTCCCCCAAAATAGAAGAATAGTCGAGGGACCTTTAGTTATTACCAATTTGTCTCAAACATCGATGTTTAACAAATTCAATCAAAAATCTACCCGAGGTGGACCAATTATGAACTAAGCACATTTCATGGGCTCTTGACTAATGACTAAGATGCCATGCCACAAATTTTCAGGAGTCCTTTTAATCATTCTGATTTTGTCATGCGAGAAATCCCCTTTTTAATCATTTTTCAGAGCCTCTGCATAGCTGGACTTGATAGGTCATCCCTTTTTTCTCTCGAGGTAAGAAATGTTTCACCTTTTGCACCTGCACTTTCATCATTTCATCCTTTTTCCCTCTTTTTCCTCTAGTAATTACCACTTCAAATATCAACCTTAACATCCTTGGACTCATAATTTAAGTTTTAAATCCATTCAATGGTACCTTACCATATAGAAAACAAATAATTTCATCAAATAATGATGAAAAATAGTGCATATTCGAATCTCGAGTCTTGGAGTAAAAATGGCACAAGAAACAGTGAAATACAACAACCATTGATTCTTCCATGTTTCCACTTTATATCACAACCGTCCACATTTTTATTTGGCTCAACTACAAAAAGAGAAGCATAGAGGCAAGTCCCAAATAAGCGCATAGCCTTCCATATACCATGGGCCCAAGAAAAATTCCTTTTGGCCTTTGAAAAGTCTCGGTGAAAAAAGAGCTAGCGAAAGCCTCCACATGTCTCAATGGTGCATTTAAAGATGATCCCCAAAAGAAGAGACCCCAAATAAGTGCGGGATCAACACATGTCTCCATCCGAAGAGTCTATTAAAAGGTTGAAGGTTTTGATGGAAGGCACCATGTGTCATGGTCTAAGAAATTTTTCTTTGGCCATTGAAAATGTAAAGCAAAGGGTAGAGTGAGCGAAACCTCCAAGTGTCCTCCTAGAACTTATTTAAAATAAAACTTAGGGGCTAGTCCCCAAACATGTGTGGTCCCTTCACATGTCCAAATCCTTTAGAAAGTTTCTTGAAAAGTTTAAGTAAGGGAACACCTAACGGAAGCCTCCACGTGTCTTCACGGTGCGGCTACGAGATGGTGTGCCGAGCGAAGACAATGAATAAGTGGGAGCTCACCACATGTCCTAGGCATTAGAAAATTAATTTAAAGAGTTTAATTAAAATTGGAGCTGGGGGAAGCCTCCACATGTGTCCTTGTTGCAATTGTTAAGGTGGGACCCGGGCGGATCCTCAAGCGAGCTGCAGCCCTCCAAGTGTCCATGGCCTGCTAAAACTATACCATATGTATGAACATTATTGTCTAATTCAGGGAAAAGTAGCAGAATCCTCCACGTGTCCCCGCAGTGCAACTCCAAGACCAAACCAAAAGGTGAATTTTCAAATGAGCATCATTCCTCTGCGTGGACAAGTTTTGGGTTGAAACAAACCTTAGAGTTTTAAAGTGCCCCGCTAAACCGCATCCAACACAAAAGGGACACGTTTGATGCAAAGATGTAAATTTGGTGAGGAAAACTCATTTGTCAAATCGTAAAAATGAAGGAAAACCACCATTTGAGCCTAGAAATGAATATTTCTTCAAGGACAAAGAATTTGAAAATGTTATAAGGTTCAAATATGATCCTCCAAGCTATATCTAATCACATTTCCTCAGGTATTTGGGACAAAAATATAGGGACAACAACACGTGACATCGGAAAATGGAAGGAAAGGAACAACCCAATTTTTACACCCAATTTACAGACTCCTTCAGATGGACATATAAACTAAAAACAAATTTGGGACCTTTAAGTGATCCTTGACCAAGGAAGGTACTGATCATGGAAATCAAATGGAGGACAAAGTCTTCAAGAACCAACATGGGTAGATAGAAAACATGACAGAGGCCGTAAAATGAGGAATTTTAATGATAAATGGGACGAGACTAATTTGAGAACCAACACCTCCCACATTCTCTTATGCCTCCCTACAATCTCTTATGTCTCTCTCAAAGGACCCAAGTAATAAATGCAATCATTATCTTTTCCAAGGTATGGCACCCAACCTAAATCCCTCCCAAAACATGAAATAAACTCTTATGCCTCCCCACATATAATATCCCTATAGCCTTCTCCTATGCCTTAGTTAGGAATTCTACCCAATGTCCCAACAAGCATAGAAAAACATTCACATACATGTAATACACACACATAAAAATAAAACAAGTAAAAAGAGTGTAGATCCTACCTTTCCATGGTAATAATTTGATCAAGAAATCACACTCCAAGCTCCTTCAAGCTCAATCCAACTCCAACAAGCTCCAAGAATGAAACAAACAACCCAAAATCCTCCAACTCCCAAAATACAAGAGCACAAGTGAAATGAAGTAACCCCCAAACAAACAATTAAACTTGCATATATAGAAAAAGGAGAGAGGAAGGTGAGGTGGCTCCATGTAGGATGCCACATCACTCATCCTCAACTCCACATCACAAGTCAAACCTCAACCCTAATGCACAATAAATTGGTGATTGAGAGGAATGACAAGCCCCTTAGACACAATATCTAACCCCATAGCCCCTAAGGACAAAAATTAAAACTTATGCAAGAAAATTGCAATTAAATGTCACTTTTGTCTTACAAAACAAAAAATGGGGTCTATTTTTGACCCCCAATCCATATGTAGGGTTGGTATATGAAATAAAGAGGTGTGGGACAAGTTTAGCTTGTCCCAAAAGCCTTCAAAAATGGCCCGCAAGCCCAAATCCGAAATTACAAGAGAAGGTAGAGTGTACAACACTCAAAGTCACTTACACTCAATCTAAATCACATAGTACAAAAGAGAAACAACTCTAATAAATGAATCCATTTTCACATCCCCAAATAACTTAATAACATGATAAAATAACTAAATAAAGGCACATTAATCAACAAAGATTAAATAAATTACATCACACAATAAATCACATACCCTAAGATAAATCAGATACACAAAACCCATGGTAATAATTGGAGGTCATCCCCCATGGGGAATCCTAACAATCTAAATAGAAACAACATTACATAAGTTTCCATGGTGAAATTTGTTGTATCCATCCAATATTCTGTTTTAGTTGGTCTAATCCCCCTTTTGATTATTGTGATATAATCACCTTTAAAATCACACAATACCTCCTTCATCCTCATGGCCGCATCAAAACATCCAAGATAAATATACATAGATAAATCAATAACCATCTACATATAGCTAAATCATCATCTCAACTAAATAATGCTATCATTTGTCTAAATTTTCAGCAACATCTCAATTCTATCCTTTATCAATTTCATCAAGATTACAATATTAGTTCAAATTCTATATCATATTCAACATGATGAAAATTATGAATGTCAGTAATATATATATATGCTAACAACACATAGTCATCATCAATATAAAATGTCTCTCTATGTCTCTAATAAACCACACAAATCATACTATGAATCAAAATCCATCAATAGTCAGAATATCATTATCATCTAACATCATGCTAACAAAATTATACAATAATGTCCATGTCTATAGTCAATAGTAATCGAAATCAAAATATAATAAGTGTCGAAGAGGAGTGGGCATTACAGCCCCCTCCCCTTAGATTTTACTTCGTTACGGAAGTCACTAAAATAGGAGAAACTGAACTTGTAGAAATGTAGTGACCAACAAAATAAATGAATAATAATTTTTTAAAAAAAAAAAGTGGACATGGGGGTGGCATGTGTCAGTGGTCTGTAGGACATGGCGGTGGAGTGTGGTAAGTGGGAAGTGTACAACAGGTATGGGTGTCCATAAAAATATAATGGGAAGTGGACTATTGTCAGATGTTGTAGTTTCATGGATTTGGTAGTCTTGTATGCAAGATGTGGAAGCATAGATAGGATCAAGAACTGCTCACCAAAATCCCTGAGGGAAACGTGTCCTCGTGGACTACAAGAAATGGAGGATATACACAAAATGGGTTTGTTGGAAAGGCTTAGAAAATTTTGAGCAAATGCTATTGGAAGGTTTAAATCCAACCTCCACAGCCCTTGCTTGCCTTTCCCAGCCTACGTGAAAATGGGAGATCTAGATATGAAGTGGACGTCCATCAAAGCATATTAGATAAATGATTTATGGAATATTTTAGTTGCACATGCTCGACATTTATGTACGCAAATGTGGAAGCTTATTCAACTTCGTGTGCTTTTTGAAATAATGTATCGGAGAAATATGTGAGCTATGAGAATGCATTGACTACGGGATATGTGCGAGAACGGGTTTGTTGAAAATGTTGTAAAAGTCTTAAGAAAATGTAGTTGTCAAGTGTAAATCTTGATTCCATCACCCTTTTCTAGCATCCTCCCCGTGGTACTGAAATAGGACCTTAAGAGCAAGGTATTGATATCCATTAAAGCATAATAATAGATTTTTTTGTCGATGTAGTATTTTTACGTGAATTGGTTATTATGGATGTAAAAGGGGGAAGCCATGAAATAGGGTTATGGACATCCAAAAGAGCATAAATTTAGAGGATTTTTTTCACAATGTTGCTATATTAGATCAAATTTTTTTATAATCTCTTGTTATGGGTTTTGTATTATGGAAATCTATATAGATTATGCTCAACACACTGGGGTTTCTCCTATTTCTAGATAGCTATTGTTGTATCAACTGTGTAGTTGGTTATTTCCATATTTTTGTAGTGGTTGGAGTAAATCCAATTCCAAATTAACTTCCCAACCACACCTTAACATGTTCTATAATGGGAGATATTAGTTAGAATGTGGACATCCGCCTAAATGTATTAGAGGATGAGCAACATTCTAGCAAAATATTTTTAGCTACAGCTTTCAGGAGGATTTGTATGCAAAATGTGGAACCATGCTCTTGACACGAAACCACCTAGAGTATCTCTTGCTTGCAGATGACAATATATTTGAGGCATGGTTCATCTCTCCTTATCTTGCATAATTATCGTACTTTAGTTTTTATTTTGCAATGAAATATAATTTTAAAATCTTAGGATTATCATATATTTAATTGTTTTATAATAACTTGTTACAAAACAATAAAATGTTGCATCATAACTCACCCAATCAAAATAACCATTTTATAGTCAACCATGAACTTCAACCCTCATTTTGAGGTGATTATGAAAACTTCTTAGCCAAACTAGATCACTATAGTATTGTTTTATCGACAAGTTGAAGTTGACTTCCCGATAAATATGTTGACCATCTCCTGGTGTAAATAGATAAATTACGACTTCTTGAGACTTGCAAAGAACCTTCGTAATTCTAGGAAAGTGGAGGTTAAGCTTCCTTCATGTACCTTGTTATGTGAGGTGTAACTTCAATCTTTGGATTGACCCCGAATGAATTTTTGTTAACCTTTTGATGCCCTTATAGGAACCCTGTCACAAAGTATTTTGCAGCGATAGGAAGTGATAAATATAAAAAGTTGGCTTTCATTTTGAACCACCATTTGAAACCTAGATAGTGAAATTATTATCCATCTTCACAAACCTATAGTGTTTTTACTAGAAAATTTCATGGAACCTTTAGTTAAGGGAAAAACACTATTTTGTATAGTTTAGAAAAGCCATTTTGTAGGCCTCTGGTCATAGTTTAACTAGGTCAAACTGGACCAATTAGTACTGATGGCCTCAGAAATCTTGTCACCGTTTAAAAACAATTTTCTAGTTCTGAGTCCCGTCGACTCTGGTGAATTCTCCACATATAGGGGAACTTGTAGGAAGTTTCTCGTTGCACGTTTGTCCATCAAAAATCAATTTTGAATGTGGTTTTTTGACCCCTTGAGATAAATTTTCATTTTTTGTAACTAGGTCAACTACGACCAACGACCTTGAAAAAATAGCCTCCATTTGTAAACCATTAGCCAATTCTCAATTCCACCAGGTTCTAATGAATTCTCGGGGTATACTAGAACACATAGAAAAATACTCATGGTGGTTTTATCCATCAAAGACAACATTTTAAAGTGGTTTCTTCACCTCCAATTTCTAAATCTAACAATTTTGTAGCTAGTAGGAAAATGTAATAGGAAAGTTGTAGGACCTTCGTTGATTTTTCAACCATCATGGAAACTTGTTGACACTATAAATAAATACTTGAAACTCTACGGTGTGGCTTGTTGTGTGAAATTGAACTTTTGGCGAAATAGTGTTTCTCGCTCTTCCCTATATCTTTCTCACTCCATGGTTACGTAATAAAGAAAAGTCAGATGAAATAAAAATGTGTCTCTAACCATCTCCTTTTGGATGCAAATTTTTATTAGTATGTAAATGGAAACTAAATACTATAATTATGCTAGATCTAGGTGGATGCCATGCCAGTGATTTATCATTGATTTCATGCTCACATGGTTTTGCAGGATGTATGAAAGATGTCGAAAAGGCATGGTGTAATTCTTTTTTACTTTGTTGTAATTTATATATTTTATTGGAAAATGTATATATGTTTAATGTAATTGTAATGTAATAGAAAAGTTTATATTTGAAATTTGGTAATATGCATGAGATACTAGTTTTAGGAATATCTTAGGAAATGTGCATCTAATCATAGGTTCAATTTGATACATAGTTACGTATGGTAAAAAGGTCTTATATATATATGGTAAATGAATTTGAAGTTAATATCTTGTAATGTATTTTTAGTGTTCAATAAATGATTAATTAATTAGTGTTTTGTATTCTTACCTTGTAAATGTAATAAAGATATTTAATCGAAACACTCAACCCTAGTACTAGATTCATGCATAACATGTCTTCATGTGTGATCCTTCTTACCATAGAAGAGATTGAAACCACAAAATGAACTTAGAATTTGCACTCGATGGAAACTCCTATTTTAGGTAAATAACATCCCTAGTGTGGGTTTACCTTCATATTCGTTATGTTTAGTGACATTTTCGTGAACCCATATTTTAGGAACAACATGGTCAAAATTTATCCGGAGTATGTGGTTCCTTATAGTTTGGTAACCATGCGTGGGGTAAGGATAATGTCTTCTCTTCTACTCCGAAAATGTATGGAGTCATGAAGACCACCTTGGGAGTCCTTGTTCAAAGTAATGACTATGTGGTGTACCCTTACCTTTTCTTGTGTAAGTAGAGATATTACTCCTTAGTATCCTAGTGGAGTACCAATTATTACAAAGTAGATATAGAATTTTTCTTGTCGTGGAATGAATTTCCTTGCGGGTGGAAATTGTGCATGTTGGTATCTAAATTTGTTCACACTTTCAACCCAATTACCAACACAAATTGGACATGGAGCTTAGAGAAAAATAGATTATAGTGTGTCATTTGGTATCTGGGGATGAGATGTAACTCGCCCTTTGTCACTCGAATTGTGGAGTGATGTATAACACCTTTAAGAGGATTGGACTTGTCCTCACTACTTTAGGCCATGCCTCTTCGACCAGGGTGAAGCGACGCTTAGTGTAACCTTTGTTTGATGAAGGAGATGGATATATCCTTCTTTTACACAAATTTTATGAAGAAAACCTTTAGAAAATATGGTCAATACTCAATAATTTTACTCTTAAGAGTTTTCACTTCTAAATGATGGAGATACTTTTAACAAAAGGCTAAGGTTACTCAAGACATTAAGAAATCTGATTGTTCTCCATATTTTAGTAAATAGATTTTGTTCCTTTGTTAATACAAAGGGCAAACAAGGGTAGTTCAGGTGGATTCATGGTTTTGAATAATTTTTGTGGGAGATTAAGTAAGATAAAGTTGATTATACCAAGATCTTGAAGGGACTTCACAATAATGAACAACTCAACAATTAAAAACTTTAGAACAGTTAAGATGTTCCTTCAACCAGAAGGTTTACTTCAATGGAGGCCCATATCAACATGCTTTCACATAATATTTGAGATCAACATGAAGGCTTGAATTGAAAGAATCGGTTTAACACCAAAGTCTCTAATCAATCACGCCTAAGGTACACCTGAATACTTACATACAATATTTATCAACAAATGACAGGAATTGATTTTAAATTTGTTTCTCTCATCCAAGATGATGGGTCTTCTTGAAATGAAATTTAAAATACCATTAAACTATCACGGGGATGATATCCTCGAGTGATTTCACAAAGATTTCAATGTAATATTGCAATAGAAATGAAAGAAGCTATTTGTAGACATTCAAAAACAAAGTAGACACATTTCTAGAGATTGGACAAAAAATAATTTCTAAATTGTTTAGATTCATCAACAGGGGAAAGCTTCTAGAGTAATCTCAATCCTCATAAATGGCTATACATCTGCAACCAACTTGACATGACACAAAATCTAACATAGAAGAAAATAATAGGTTATCTCGGCTTGGTCTCTCAGGAAGATGACTTTCTCAAATTTTCTCTTAAGAATTCAACCTCCGACCATTTTCAAGAGTATTCTCATTACATTTATACATTTATTGACTCAATTTTCCCTAAAAACAAATAATATTTAAGGGACATTTGCTTGTTAACAATTTTCTTTAGAAAGTGACATTTAATAAATTTAGATTCGAAATCGCCGTGTGGACCAATTGTGAACTAATCACATTTCTTGGACCATCGACTAATGACTAGGATGTCATTCCAGAAATTTTTGGCAATCCTTCTAATCATTCTATTCGTCATGCGAGAAATCCCACTTTTAATCATTTTCGGAGACTCTGCCCATTTCGATATAACAGTAGGTAATTCTTTTCTCTCTCAAGGAAATACCTTTTTCATATTTTATTCCTGCACTTTCATCATTTCATCCTTTTCCCCTCTCTTTCCTCTCTGTAATTCTGCCTCATATCCATCTCCTCTAGTAATTCCCATTTTTGTAAGTTCTTGAGCAATTCAATTTTAAAATATTGACCTTAACAATCCTTGGACTCACAATTAAGTTCAGAATCCATCAATGGAAATTTACAGAAAGAGACGAGAATAAATTTCATCAAAGAACAATGAAAAATAGTGAGTATTCGCATCTCCGGGAATCTTGGAGTAAAATTGGCGAAAAAACAGATGTAATACACAATAACCATTGATTTTACCCCTTTTCTACTTTATATCATATCCATCCATGTTTTCCTTTGTACAACTACAAAGGAGAAGCACAAAGGAAAGTCCCAAACAAGCGCGAGCCTTCCATGTGCCCTAGCCCTAAGAAAAATGCCTTTTGGCCTTTGAAAAGTCTCAGCCAAAAAGAGCCAGCGGGAGCCTCCACGTGTCACCTTGGCACACCTTTGGCATGGCCCTCAAAAGTGGAGACCCAAACAAGTGTGGGATCACCACGTGTCTCAGCTCGAAAGAGTTGTTAAAAAGGTTGAAGGATTAGTGGAAGGTGCCATGTGTTCGGGGTCCAAGATAGTTTTCTTTGGCCATTGAAAAGTCCAAGAAAGCACAGAGTGGGTGGAAGCCTCTAAGTGTCCTTCTAGAACTTCTTGAAAATAAAACTTAAGGCCGAGTCCCCAAATAGGCGCGGTCCCTCCACTTGTCTCCAGGACTTTCAAAATTTATTTGAAAATGTTTAAGTATAAAGCGAGCCAGCGAAGCCTCCCCATGTCTCCTTTTCACAATTGTTAAGGTGGGACCCTGAGGTAGATCCTCAAATGAGTGTCATCCATTCATATGTCCATAGTCTCTTGAACCTATACTAGCTACATGAAAAATTTTCTAAGTCTGGGCAAGGTAGCAGAAATCTCCACGTGTCTCCCCGGCGCAACTCTAAGGCCAAACCAAAAGATGAATTTTCAAATGAGCATCATTCCTCCACGTGGACAAGTTTTGGGTGTAAGTGAGCCTTAGAGTTTTAAAATTTCCTCATTGAGCCACATCCAACTAGAAAGGGCCACATTTCCATTGATTTTGAGAAGTAAATTTGACCGGGAAAAATACACCCGTCAAACCGTAAAATGCTGGAAAATCACCATTTGAGCCCGAAAATGAATCTTTCTTCACGAAAGAGAGTTTGGAAATGATATAAGGCCCAAATGTGATCCTCCAAGCCATATCCAATCACATTTCCATAGATATTTGGGACACAAAAAAATAGGGACAACAAAACGTGATTTGTGGAAACAGAAGGAAAGGAAAAACCCAAGTTTTATGCCCAAGTTATTGACTCTTTCATATTGATAGAGGAATGAAAAAAATTCCAAAATTTTAAGTGACCCTCAACCGAGGAACGGACTGATCACAAAAATAAAATGGAGGACAGAGTCTTCAAGCATCAATACAGGGAGATAGAAAACATAACAGAGCCCGCAAACCGAAGAATTTCAATGACAAATGCAGAATGATTCTAATTTGAGCACCACAATTAGCTCCGACTCAAGGATGGGAACTCCTGTGAGTGCCACAAGAACAAATAGTAGACCAAGTTCCAAAACAAACCATTTGGCAACAGAGTCAAAGAATAAGCTTGCAGTAGAGAAACCATAACCATCCTCCAAAAAAATGAACCGGGAACCCGAAAAAGCGAGGTCACCAAGGACCGAGAATGAACAAAAACAAAAACAAATAAATTTACACTATATAATGGAGTATACCTTGATTAAGAAATCAATCAAGGAAATAAATCAAATGCCTACCATTAATAGCAAATTCAAGAAGTTCCCACTGTCTGTCTTTAAGGAAGAAGGTATTTTCAGCAATTTGAACATAAATTGAGTAAGGGCCCATCCACAATGCATCAAATTTACCATGTTTTCCCTTATATTCATGCCTTTTATCCCATAAAAGCACCAGATCCCAAATGTTGAAAGCTCTTGGAGTCACCTTCTTGTCAAATAACTTCTTCAAATTTTGTTTGAACTTCACATGCCACTAATGGGATGCCCTTCTTTCTTCATCCAACTCAATAATCTTATTTATTCGAGCATAATATGGGCTAAATTCTTGATCTTACATTTTTTGAACAAAATTAAATGAAGAAAATTGAAAATTAAGGGGCAATAAATCTTGAGTTCCATATACTAACTCAAATGGGATCTTACTAGTAGCTCTTTTGTGAAGTGCAATTCCGACCCTAAAAATAAACATCGATTGCTCACCCCAATTCTTTTTTTTTTTTATCTCAAAGGTTCTTCTAATGATCTTCAATAAGTTTTTATTACTAGACTCAGCTTGTCCATTTCCTTGGGGATTGTAGTTAGAAGCATATATCAAATTGATCCCATACTCTTTGCACATTACCACCAAAGGTTTTGCTCTCAAATTCATGGCATTATTAGCAACAATTTTAGCTGGCATTCCAAATCTACTTATGATTTGATTCAACATGAATTCCATGGTAACTTGGAGTGTTTCCTTCTTGGTGGGGATTGCTTCCACCCACTTAGTGAAAACATTAGTGGCTAAAAAAATCCATTAATGACTAGCGGTGGAAGGATCAGAAATTTCCCCAATGAAATCCATTCCCAATGTCGATTGGGGCTTAAAATTACACGTGCTACAAAGGAACGGAGCCTAAAAATTTCATTCTTCCCAAAAAATGCTAGCAAATTTAACATTTCCTAATCAATAGAGTTGTATCCTTGAAGAGAGTTGGCCTCCAATAACCAGCCCTCAAGATTTTATGTGTTGTAACTCTTCCAGCAAAATGTCCCCCACAAATTTCTCTATGAAGATTCACAATTACCTTTGGGGCTTCATCCTCTTCAAGGCATCTTAAGAGCACTCCCTTCGAGTTCTTCCAAGCTAACCCAAAATACATAATGACATATTTATAAGAGGCTAACTTAAGCGCTCTTTTCTAATTTTTACTTAAATGGTTAGGGCATAGATTTCGAGATAAAATATTATATCTTTGTACCATTCAAAGCTTATGAACCTTTCAAGGACATCCACCCTTTCTCCTTCCACTTCATTCAACTCAATAGTTTCCAATTTTATCTCAGCCATAAGCTTAGCTAGGGCCAAACCTCTTACCAATTTCATGGTTTGGATATCCATGTCATACTCATGCAACTTGTTCACCCATCTACATATTTTACTTGAGAACTCCATCTGTGATAAGATGTCTTTCACCATGGTGTGGGGAACATAAGCAACAACTTTAGAGCTCAAGATGTAGGGTCTAAAACCTATGTTGCTTTCACCATGGAAAATGCTTTCTTCTCCAAGATGGTGTACTTCAACTCAGCTCCTTGTAATGCCTTACTAAAAAGGAAATTGATCTCTTATCCCCTTCATCATCCTTCTATAATAAGACAAATGTAATGGTGTTTTTAAATAAAAACAAAACACCTTTGTAAAGGCTTCTTGTAATTTGGTGCTTCCAAAACAAGGGCATACTTTAGTGCTTCCTTGATCCCATTATAATCTTGAATGGAAGCTTCTTTGCATTTGATATATTGGTCCTTCTTCAATATGATAGTAATGGGGATGGTAAGCTCCACAAATTTAGACATAAATATTTTTGATAAAATTTTATTTATCCAAAGAAGGATTGAATTCCCTTCTTAGTAATTGGAATTGGAACCTTTCGATGGCTTCCACTCTCTTTGGATCTATCATGACCTCTTCTTTTGATACAATGTGACCAAGCAAATTTTCCTTTTGCATTCCAAAGTGGAACTTCTTGGGATTCAATGATATGCCGTACTCTCATTCCTTATCGGTATTCTCTCAAGTGTTGCAAGTGATCATTTCTAATTTTGTAAAACACAGTTACTTCTTTTAATAATGCAATTAGCATTATGAAAGTTTGACTCAAGTGTCACCAAACCTCTAGGAATCGTGTTTGTTTTCATTTGGATGATGTATTTACCAAATAAAGTTTCCTCTCCTTTAGAACACACACCATTGGTTCCCAATCTACATTTTGGTTAGCAAACTCACCTTAGTTCTATAGAGACCATTTCACCTAGGCATCATCATCAAACACGTGCCAATTTTTAACGTTATCGGGGGAAATGGCCTTGTTAGTATTTCAACATCATACTCACAAAATGGAGACACCATTGTCAATTCCCAAATGCGGATCCTAACACTACTAATTTTTACGTAGCAACATTAAAATTTCTATCATGCTTTCTGCAAAATATTAAAAGAGTCAAACATTTCAATCAAATCCCAGCATGCATGCTTGTATTGTTTCATTATCTAATTTTTAGTAGCATACGGTTTTCTAATTTGCTTCACAATCAATTATGATTATCCTTTGACAATGATATCCTCTATACCATATTTACATGCAATTCTCAAACCTAACATCAATGCTTCATATTCAACAATGTTGTTAGTGCATTTAAAGTTAAGTTTGAAAGAAAAGACAAACTCTTCTTGGCACGGAGAAATACGAATAATGCCAACACCATTTCCAAACTTGGAATAGGCTCCATCAAATAACAAGGTCCAAGGTAAATCCAATTGTTAAAGACATTTACACCGATCAATCTTGTGTTCCTTGTCATCGAGAAAACCCCACACGATTATTTGTATCTACATCAGTATACAACACTTCATAAGAAACATTTTTGGATCCTTAATGACATGCAACATATTTTTCTCTCCATACAACTTTACAAGGCTGCCTTGATTAGAATGGTGGCAAAAGACAAATCCATTTGAACACTTCCACCAAAATTTGCATCCCACTTTCTTGATAACAACATGCCCCATTTGGCGGGGCAATTAACAATGACAACATCAATTTTCAAGTTCTTACCCGATAAGCTGCAAGTTGTACCACCAAACCTTGTACACATCCTATAACGGGAACCTCTCTAGAATCCATTGTTGTACACTTGCGATAGGTTGTTGTCACTTTAATGTTCAATTCATTCATGACTTCCGAGGCATAACATTGCATGATGCTCCAAAGTCAAACATACAATTGTGCAGAAATCTTTCATTAATAATCAATGTTGTAAAAAATGATCAAAATTTAATTGAGACTCAACCAAAGATGTTCCCAAGTAAGCGTCCACGTGGTTCACCTATCTCCTCTAATTCTGGTGGTGTTTCTAGGTCTACAATGGTTAAAGGAGGAGTTTCTACATTATTTATATTTCTACCTTGGGCACTTCTATCTTCCTCTAATCCCAAATACTCAAAATCCGTCTTCTTATGCTCATGAATCCTAAGGAATTCAACAATTGGGACATAAATCTTTATCTGAATCAAGACTTGGGAAATTTCATAGGGAATATTTTTGGGAAAAGCAGCATTTGGAGAAAGATTGAAAAACTCATCGAGATGGCACAAGATTTTTAACATTTTGGGAAAGGGTGGGAACACTAGTTCTACTTGAAATAACAAGGCCTTTTCTAGATGCATCTTTCTTTCGATCCTCCTTTGGGACATTGGTGAGAACCGGGGTCTTTGGTTTGGCTTGAGGCCCTGCCCCTTTCCCATCTTTACTTCTTGTTTTATACTCTTTTCTTGGGCCATAACAACAATCATTAACAGTTGTCTATCCTCTTCTAATGGGATTACTCCATGGTACTTCTTAATCGTTAGAACTCTTAAGTACTCAAAAATCATTATTAGGAAGTTAAAATTCTTGTACCATATCTATTTCTAAAGCATGAGTGGGAGGAAGAAGAGGTACTTGGTGAATGTAGTCCCAAAAACTTGAAGGAGTTCTTACACTTATTACCTCGGTTGAAGTTTCTCATTTTTGTGAGCTCATAAAGAAGTCCACCATGCATGCATCATCATATTCTTCAACTTGCTGATCTATTTCACATGGTGAGTGGGGTAAGAATAATTTATCACGCCAATCCATTTGATTTTTCTCTTCAACAACAACAACTTTGGAATTTAGAGGATCGAGCACTACTCTATTTTCCCTAGCTTGGGGTTTTCTAGCTCCTATGGGTCCTTTACCTCTATTTTCCCTAACTAGGACGATTCGTAAGTCTATCTTGTCCTTGTTGCCTATCTTTGACCCCCTCGAGAACCTTTTCCAATTCCTTTCTACTACACAGCTAACTTGTAAGAGATTTCTTTGTGACCCAGGACAAATTATTGTTAGCGCGAATCACAAAGCACCCACGGATGTTGATCAGATTTCTAGTTTGATCATACTAGCATCCAAAGTGTGATTGCACAACATGGAATCCTTTCTCCAAGTGTGGGACTTGCAAAAATGAGAAAGGAATCTCCGAGAAGGCCTGGTTCCTATTCCTAAATTACTGCCATAAGCTATTCCAGTGTAGGCAAGCTAATCTAATCCTAATCTAACCATGCCAAGGAGACAGAGAGAGAGAGAAAAGGGAAAAACAGAGCCTACACTAAAACGGTGATACACCAGAGAAGGAAAATGTTGAACATCTATCAAAGCGCCATGGAATAAGGAGAGGTGAGCAATGGGAAGGATGGACAGATGCATCACAGGCCCAAGGATAGATTTCACATAGAAAATGTCCCAAAACTCCATGAACATAGCTCCAAACCTGTAATGAGTATTAAAACATGCACAAATACTTTCAATGAAGAGAGGAAAGAAGAAAGACAAGTAAAGAACGAGCAAGGATGGACAGATGCATCACGAAACACATTTTTGTTGCTTCAGAAGTTTGCACAGAACATCATTTTAATGGTAAAAGGAAAAAATGCCATTACAGAGAAGGGGAGGAGGTTCAAACTCCATTTTCAACCCTGGAGAAGAAAAGAAGGGAGGGCAGAGCTGAAAAGATGAACAACACTTGAAAAATGAGCCAAATCTGGCTTTTTACAATGCATGGGTCGAGCCCAGGAGAGAGAAAATGTGAAAAAACATGGGAGCCATTCCTCATTGAATGTAGATGCATTAAAATAGCATGGGCATCCTTACAGACCCATGCCCTGACATTTTTGGCCATGCTGGAGAAGAATGCGACCCATTCTGCATTAAAACTGGTTGTTGAAACGCCGGGTTCTAGCCATTACCATTTTCCGAGAGATGTTTCTTGATTTTATCTCTCCAAACTGAACCAAAATGAAATATTGACCCTATAATCATGTAGATAATTTCACCAGATTTCCATTGATATAAAGAACATGAAAATCCAAGCTCTGGATCGAAAGTTATGGCGATCTGAAGATTTAGGGCAAAACAAGCCAAAACGGATCGGCGGGAAAATATTTGAATTTTTTTCGCGCTCTGCCACTTGGATGACAAGTGTCAGGCTCTGATTCATCCACGAGCTCATCCCTTGAAAATTTATTTTGGGCCCTTCCTTAATTTCTTGCCACTTGGACACGTGGCACTATTTTATTGGCTCAGGCCTAAGGGGCGCACTTTGTCCTTCGAAAATTTGGTATTTTTCACTTTGGGAAAATTTTCCCATTTCTCCACCCGCGCTCCACCACTCAAGTGCCACATGGCACGATTTCATTGGGCACATGCCCTTCCTAACCATTTCCCTTTTGTTTTTACCTTTGGAATTTTTTTAAATTTTCCCGCCGGGCCGATGAGGTGAAGAAACATGGCGAGATTTGATTCGTTGGCGGCTTTTTCAGCTTTTCGTGTCCCACGCATCCCTCGCATACCTTTGGCCCAGCTGTCCCAAACTACCTAGGAAAAATATCTCTGAACCGCCCGATTCGGGCTTCCTTGTTCCTGTTTGAGGTGAAGACACGTGGCGAGATTCCATTCGTTGGCGGCTCTTTCGGCTTTTCGTGTCCCACGCGTCCTTTTGGCCCAACTGTCCCAGGACAAAAGTCCCTGTTTCAGCCGAATCGGCTGGTTCATGTCCTCCATACTTCCGGCCCGGATGTCCCAAACTGTCTAGGACAAATATCTCCGAACCGCCCGAAATGGACTGACTTGTGCCAAACCGGCCGATCCGCGTCCCGTGCATGTACTTTTGTCCCAACTGTCCCAAACCGAGTGAAACAAGACTTAGGCAATTTTTTCCCTCTTTCGGCCAGATTCATCTTTTCGCGTCCCATGCGTCCCGATGTCCCAACTATTCCACAAACCACCTGGACTAGGACTTAGCCAATTTTCTTGTTTTTTCGGCCCCAAGCTTGGTACGACGAACCTCAGTTCAACCCAAACTGGTACAACCCGAGCCCTTCAGACCCGAAATGCCTCAAAACAGTCCTGCAACCTTATTTTTGCATTTCTTCCATTTTATCAACCTGTTGGGATTCCTTCTTGGATGGGAGAGTTAGAAAAAAGGCCGAGGGGAACCCAAAAATATGATTTTGGGCCTTGAATCAATCTACTTGCTCAGGATCTGAATAATCGATGCATGTTATCAAAATTACCACTGGGGTTGAATTTTGGATAACAATTCCTTACAACTTCCTCGGGATCCATACCCTTACTTGATTGAGGCTTCTCAGGGTTGATTAGTTTAACATCCTCCCTCTTAGGAGGTTTCTAATTTCTTCAATGTTGTTCTAAATTTGTAGAGCCATGATAAAGGCCTACCTCAAAGTCCCAAGGTTCTTATCCCTCAAGTAGTAAGCATCTTTCTTATCAAATGCATCTAAATACTTTATCAGACATGATTCATCACATGGCCTCAAATTAACAGGAAGTATTCTCAATGTTTTGTTAAATATAGTATTGAAATCATGTACTTGATTCATTAGGATTATATTTTATATTTTCAAACTATGATAAAAGAAACCTAGGGTCTGCTTTTATCACCATACTACATTATAAATACATTCTTCATCTCTATCCAGTAAGTTAATGGAATTATCTGGCGAGAGATTTATACGAGTACCTTGCATCTTCTTCTAGAGTATGGATAAAAATATTAATGTATGCATCCTAAAATTCTATTTCAAATTCCTCCATCATATTAAAAAGAGTTTCAAGTGCTTGATCACCAGTTATTGCATTATTTCCTTGAAACTTAGGCAATGCTTTCTTACATCTCGTGGCAAAGCATTTGCATAGCTAGCCATACCTCTAAAACTGATGGGACCAAAAGTATTAAAAGAAAATGGAGGTCAGGTGGAGGTTGAGCCATATTATTCTATGGAGGTGATCATATAGAAGAGACAAAATGATGAGGAGTGAGGGGTCTATGTGGTACAGGATACAATTTTAGAATGGCTCCCCTCTAAAGGTTTTGTCTCTTGGAAAAATCTATTAGATTTTGAAAATACAGGATAGATTGAGAAGCAAATTTTTCAAATATAGATGAAGGACCCTCTCCAGATGGAGAATTCAATTCAACAAAGAGACTACCCGATTCAAAAGTACTTGAATATTAAATCATAGTCTCGATCAATTTCACCAATTGAGGTCTCTTTTCTTGATGCTTGATCTCCAAAAACCTTCCAAATTCTTCTTCCTTTTGAATTAGACTTTCTCGATCTTGAAACAACCTTCTACTAGGGTCCAAAGTGAAGAAATATCATCTACCTTCCATCTTTGAAGATATTAGTGACAAATCTTACTTGATATATGCTAAGACACTAACATTTACAAATAATTTAAACAACACAAAGTCTCCACTAAGTATTTTCACCTTAGTTTGTGAAAATTCACTATGAAAGACATATTAAATATATGTCAATACCAAATTCATGTAAATCTTACAAGTTCAACTCTTCTTTTACCCAAATTTATCAATGATGATACAAATCTTACTACAATATCTATATACACAGGAAATATTGCACTCGAACTCACAAGTTTGAATCATTCTTACAGATCTGAAGAGATAATGATGTTTCAGCAATGTATTAGCACTTTAAAAATATATAAAAGCATTACTGTGAGTCCGTATGCATACTCCTTTTTTCAAATACTTCAAAGAGTCCTGGTAGTGGCGTCACTAGTGTTGGTATCCAAATTTGTTCTCCCTTTCAAGCCATGCAACAACACAGATTGGACATGGATATTAGAGACAGATAGATTCTAGTGTCTCAATTTATAGCCGGGATGAGATCTAACTAGCCCTTTGTCGCTTAGAATCCCGGAAAGATGGATAGCACCTTTAAGAGGATTTGACCTATATCGTCATTGCTTTAGGCCATGCCTTTTGACCAGGTGAGAGGACCCTTAGTATAACCTTTGTTTGATGAAGGAGATGGAGATATCCTTCTTTTACACAAATCTTATGATGAAAACCTTGGGAAAATATAGTCAATACTCAATAATTTAACTCTTAAGAGTTTTCAGATTCTAAATGATGGAGATACTTTCAACACAAGGCTAAGGTTACACAAGACATTAAGAAATTATGATTGTTTTTAATATTTTAGTAAATAGATTTTGTTCCTTTGTTGATACACACGGAAAACAAGGGTAGTTCAGGGGTGGATTCATGGTTTTGAATAATTTTGGTGGCGATGAAGCGAGGATAAAGTTGATTATATCATATCTTCAAAGGGACTTCACAAAAATGAATAACTCAACAAAAGAAAGCTTCATAAAGTTAAGATGTTCCTTTAACCGAGAAGGTGTGCTTTAATGGAGGTGAGGACCAACACATTTTCAGATAATCTTTGAGACTCTAACACGAAGGCTCAAATTGAAAGAATCAATTAAACACCAAAGTCTCGATCAATCACACTTAAGGTACACCTAAAGACTTTCACATAATATTTATCAACAAGTGATAGTGAATTGATTTTAAATTTGTTTATCTCATCCAAGATAAAGGCTCTTCTTGAAATGAAATTACAAATACCATTAAAATGTCATAGGGACGAGATCCTTTATGATTTCACAAAGATTTCAATGTAATATTGTAATAGGAATGAAATAAACTATTTTTAAACATTTTGAAATAAAGGGAGACACAAATTGCTAGAGATTGACACAAATTTATTTCAAAATTTCTTAATTCTTCAACAGGGGAAAGCTTCCATAGAAATCTTAGTGCTCATTAACGGCTATACATTTGCAACGAACTTGACATGACATAAAATCTAACACAAAAGAAAATAACAGTTATCTTAGCTTGGTCTCTTTGGAAGACAAATTTCTCAAACTTTCTCTTAATAATTCAACCTCGGACCATTTTCAAGAGTACTATCATTGCATTGAAAAGTAAAATGTATCCTTCAACTTCTTGGAATAGTTTTTTTCCTCAAAACTTATGGTTGGTCCCTTTTGATAATGAGGGTAAAATTAAATGTCAACTAAATGTATTTTAAGAAACAAACCCTTAGCATAAGAATGAGAGAATTAGGAACCTTGTATGTAATTTGAAATATGGAAAAAATAATGTAAGTTATGGATATTTTCATTAGGGATAAAGATAAAACTTAAATGGTCAAACTGTAAGTTGAATGTGGAATGAACTTATTAACATGTAGGTGGAAGAAGGATTAAATTATACTTATATAATAATGTTATTGCAATGTTAATCGTAACGAAGATGTAATCATGGTAATGATGTGTTGTGGGTTTTCTAATCCTTGAGTCCGTTTTCTTGTGGCTGAGTTATTGCTAGTATTCATTCATTAGGAAAAGTGTGGCATTGACATGTCTACATTATTATCATGTTTCTATGTGATTCGATGACTTATAAGTGTGGTATGCATATTTAAGTTTTCTTTACACGAGTCCTTGTGGCGTTGTGAAGTGAGAAATGTAATTCAAAAAAATTTATCCTGGTATTTTTACTTGTTTTTTTGTGTGTAAAATGTGGGCATTACATTTGGTATCAGAGCAGAGGTTCATGCTCTCAAACCTCTAGGGAAGATTGGAGTTGTGATGGTGTTGCATGATGGTGGTGGATATTGGAAGAGTAATGTGATATAAGTATGATGTGAACAATGTTGTAATTGTGACCTTATCGAAGCACATGTGGTGCATGTCACTTAGTGCATATTTGTTATCATGGTTATGTGCTTGTGATGAGAGTATTCACTCTCTTTTTCATTGATTCAATGAGGAATTCATGTGTGATGTACCACCTTATTGTGTGTGAAAAAGTAATGTTATTGTGGATTGCGGAGTATTGGAGCATTTTGGCATTATGTGATATGAAGGTGTATTGAGGTATTGAAAAAAATTGTTGTAAAGTGAATTGGATTTTATCGTGATGTCATCACCATGTTTTGATAAATCATGTGTTTCACCATGCTGTAATTGGAATCGACTATATGTTGTAAGGTTATACATTGTGTTCCTCATATGTATAATTCATGTTAAATGTGATGGTTCATGTCATGATTTAGGGGCATATAGTGAGTGTATGATCCCTAGTGTACAATGATTGTACTTTGGGTGAAAATGTGGTAATGTGATGTATTATAACCCATAAAAGTAATGATTGTGTTATACCCTATATATATATACCATTCATAAGATGCGCTATGGTTAATGTGAGTGAATCACCATTGTGTTAGTGATGTAATTATATGTTATTTTGTGGACCCACACAAGAATCGAACCTAAGGGAAATTGGTAAATGTATATGTTTGGAGTGAGGAAATGTGTACCATTGACCATTCACTCGAGCTGAGTACAAGATAGAAAGTGGAGCCTCACATAGGTTGTTAACCCATGTTTGTTTGTTTGGTATGTGTGGAACTTGCTCAATGGGTGTCATGCATATTGTGTTTCATGGACACCTTAGGCTCAGTAGATGGAAACTTGTACTCCTTTCTCTCTCCCAATATGGTTATCATATGGATTCAACCTATGTGATTTTGACTATGTTGAGCCTTGTCGAAGTGGTGTCAGGATTATTCAAACATATATGATGACCGTTGTAATATTGATATGATATTTTACAAGGTGAGGCTATATGTTTTAAGTGCCGAAAACTTGTTGAGTAACCCCCTTGGTGGTAGTATAAGGCCACATACTTATCGTAATGTGTTATTCCTATACATGTATTTTATTTGTAAATCAAACACTTTCCCTTTTCTTGTTAGAAAAACATAGTTTTCTTGACCGAAATGTTTTTTATATTTTGGACATTTATTTGGTTATTGCACTAACATTCAGATTTTACACTAACTATGGCTAATTAGCCATTTGATTTTCTCAGTTTTAAATTGTGTATCAAGATTAAAAATTTTATAGCCTAGACCAAGGCTTGGGATTTTTGCCACTTGGAATTTGGTATGGATTGTTATGTTGGTTCTAATGTTGTAATGTGTTGGAATATGGTCATGGGATTCACCCTGGAGTGGTGGAACCTATTGACCCACTTCCTTGGATGGGGTATGCCCCAAGGAGTTATAGATAACTAGTGGGTTTTGAACCATGAGTTATTATGTCACTTGGTTTAGAGGTATTTGTACTCTATGCGCCTAGGGCCATAGGGTGACTGAACTCTTTTGGGGAGGGAAAAGGAAATTTTTTCTTTGTTTTATTACTTGAGGGAGGCATAAGAGACACTTGAGGGAGGCATGAGGGAGGCATAAGAGACTTGAGGGAGGCATAAGAGATACTTGAGGGAGGCATAAGCATAAGAGATTTTTGTGTGTGTGTGTGAGTTTGATTAATGCTTTAGGAGGTATATGGAGTTGTTTTGTGATGTTTTGGGAGGTGTATGGTGTTGGTGTTATGATTTATGTGTACTCTTGTGAGTTCGGTTGTGTTTTGTGATGTTGAGGATTGATGATCCTTAGGTTTAATTTGATTTTGTCTCCATCTTGACCCTATATAGATACAATTATGGTTTGAGTTATGTGAAACCTTTATATGTGTACTTGTTGGGAATTCCATGTTGAAGTCTACTTATGTTATGAGAACTATTGTGTTGGATGCATTTTTGATAAGTACTATGTTGTGAGGGATATGTATGTTCTTCCATGGTTCGATTAAGTTCTTTTGGCGTGATATAGTTATGAAAGTACATATCATGATGTCTTTTGAACCATTAGTGTTGTGTTTGACCCTTCTATGGTATTGTGATGTCAATTTTTGTTGGGCACCCATGAACATAAGATAGCCGAAATCGTAAGCAATGAAATACTAAGAGTATGAGATTAAGAAACACTTTAAAGGAAAAGACTAAGTAATAAAGTAAAAGAGAACTACCAATCTTCACAAAACTCTAAGAACTTGTCAAAATTTCCCTCTATCATTTCATCACATTTTAGTGACATAGTCTATTTCCCTAGGAAATTTTTTTGTTGTTGAATATAATTGCCTACCCATCTCTCTAACTAACCTTGGTAATGTGCCTCCTTGAGGAAGATGCTCTTATAAGGGGAGGGAAATGTAGTGACCAACAAAATAAATGAATAAAAATAAATAAAATATAATTTAAAAAAAAAAAAGCTGACATGGGAGTGGCATGTGTCAGTGGTCTGCAGGACATGGTGGTGGAGTGTGGTGAGTGGGAAGTGTAAAGAAGGTATGGGTGTCCATCAAAATATAATGGGAAGCAGACTATTGTCAGATGTTGTAGTTTCCATGGCTCTGGTAGTCTTGTATGCAAGATGTGGAAGCATAGAAAAGATCAAGAACTTCTCACCAAAATCCTTGAGGGAAATGTGTCCTCGTGGACTCCAAGAAATAGAGGATATACACAAAATGGGTTTGTTGGAAAGGCTTCTAAACTTTTGAGAAAATTTATGGTAGTTTAAATCCAACCTCCATAGCCCTTGCCTCGCCTTTCCCGACTGCGCGTGAAAATGGGAGATCTAGATTTGGAAGTGGACGTCCATCAAAGCATATTAGATAAATTATTTTTGGCATATTTATCTAAATCTAATATGCCAACACTTCTTGGAAAATTGTATCAGCTATGTTTGGATTATAGGGAAGATATGTATGAAAATGTGGAAGCTTAGTCAAATGCATGATATTTCTGAAATAATGTCTTAGAGAAAGACGTGAGCTATGGGAATGCACTGACTAGAGGATATGTGCAGAATGGGTTTGTTGAAAATGTTGTTGAAGTCTTAAGAAAATGCAGTTGTCAAGTGTAAAGTGGATTCCATCACCCTCTTCCAACATCCTCCCTGTGGTACTGAAATGGGACCTTAAGAGTAGGGTATTGATATCCATCAAAGCATAATAAAAGATTTTTTTTTGGGTGTAGTATTTGTAGGTGCCTTGGTTATCATGGATGCAAAAGGGGAAGCCATGAATCAAGGTTATGGACATCCAACAAAGCATAAATTTAGAGGATTTGTTTTCACAGTGTTGCTATGTTGGATCATCTTTTTTATGATCTCTTGTTATGGGTTTTGTATTATGGAAATCTATGTAAATTATGCTCAGCACACTGAGGTTTCTCCTGTTTCTAGATAGCTCTTGTTGTATCAACTGTGTAGTTTGTTATTTCCAAATTTTTGTAGTGGTTGGAGTAAATCCAATTCCAAATTAACTTCCCAACAACACCTCAATGTTCTATAATGGGAGATATTAGTCAAAATGTGGACATCTACCTAAATGTATTAGAGGATGAGCAACATTCTAGCAAATATTTGTAGCTACAACTATCAGGAGGATATGTATGTAAAATGTGGAACCATGCTCTTGACACAAAACCACCTAGAGCACCTCTTGCTTGCAGACGCAAATATCTCCCTAGACATGGTTCATCTCTCCTTATCTTGCATAATTCTTGTACTTTATTTTTTATTTTGCAACGAAATATAATTTTAAAAGCTTAAGATTATCATATATTTAATTGTTTTATAATAACTTGTTGCAAAACAATAAAATGTCACATCGTAACTCACACAATCAAAATAACCATTTTGTAGTCAACCATGAACTTCAACCCTCATTTTGAGGTGATTCAGAAAACTTCTTGGCCAAACTACATCACTACAGTATTGTTTTATCGAAAAGTTGAAGTTGACTTCCCGGTAAATATGTTGACCATCTCCTAGTTTAAATAGATAAATTGTTACTTCGTGAGACTCGCAAAGAACCTTCATAACTCTTGAAAGCAGAGGTTAAGCTTCCTTTGTGTACCTTGTTATGTGAGGTGTCACTTCAATCTTTAGATCAACCCCGAATGAAATTTTGTGACCCATTTGATGCCATTATAGGAACCCTATCACACTTTGCTTTTGTAGTGATAGGAAGCTACTAAATCTAAAAATTTGGGTTTCTTTTTGAAACTACCTTTAATACCTAGATAGAGAAATTATTATCCATCTTCACAAACCTCTAGTGTTTTTACTAGAAAATTGCATGGAACCTTTAGTTTAGGTAAAAACACTTTTCTGTATAGTTTGGAAAATCCATTTTGTAGGCCTCTAGTCATAGTTTGACTAGGTCAAATATGAAAAATTAGTACCAATGGCCTCATAAATATTATCACCATTTGAAAATGATTTTCTACTTTTGACTCCCATCGACTCGTGAATTTTGTTGGTATCCAAATTGTTTCTCCTTGGAAGCCAAGCAAAGATCACGTAGATTTAACAAGATACTCGAGATAGATGAATCATAACTCTTTTTTTAGTCAAGGAAGGGATTCAACTGGATCTTTGTCACTCAAGTGTAGGAGAAATGAATAACAACATATAAGAGGATGTGATCTACCCTCACTAGTTTAGGTTGTGCCTTTCAACCAGGTGGTGAGGACCCATTTTGTAACCTCTTTCGGTGAAGGAAATGAAGAGATTGTTCTTTGCATGATTTTTAGGGGAACCTTGAGAAAATATGATCAATGCACCATAATTTTACTCTCAGAGTTGTCACTTCTAAAGAAAGGGATATTTTCTCTGAATAGGGTTTGGGTTAATGAAGACACTTAAAACCCGGTTGCCTTTGTATATTTTGGCAGTAGAATTTGTGGATACACATCACAAACAAGGGTACTTCGGGTAGGATCGATGGTTATTTGAAAATTATGATGGGGTTAAAGCAAGATGAAGTTGATTTCACTAGATCTTTAAGAACCTTTACAACAATTAGACAAATTAACAATAGAAAGCTTCAGAATAGCCAAAATATTCCTTCAATCGAGGGTGTTCATCAATGGATCCCTAGATCTGCATGGTTTCACACAATATTTGAGAATTCAACATGAAGGCTTGAGATAAAGACTCAATTAAACATTAACAACCCCTGGTTCTTCATGCCTAAGATAAACTCAAAGGATTACAAACAATCTTTATCAAAAAAATGATAGTAAAGTGATTTTAAATTGTTTATCTCATTACATGATGAAGGTTATTCTCATAATGAAATTGAAAATTCCACTAAACCATCACAAGGATGATATCCTGTGATTCGAGAGGGATTTTAACCCAAGATTACAATGGAAACATTAGAACCATTTGAAAACATTCTCAAATAGAAGAAGACTCAAGTTTTCCCAAGATCAACATAGATTAATTTGAGATCTATTAGATTTATCAAAGGGGAAATTTTCTTGAATAGTCTCGAGATTGTCGCAATGGTCAGTACACTCACAACCATCTTGACATGATCAAATCTAAAACATTTGAGATTAACGTGTTTCTTAGATGGTCTCTCGGAAGATGGGATTTCTCAAATTTTCTCATAAGAATTAAAATTCCAACCTTTAGAAAGAGTATCATCATTGCATTAATATATTTCACTCGCTTACTCATCCCAAATTTCCCCAAAAAGAAGAATATTTGAGGAATCCTTTGTTTATTACAAATTTTTCTCGAATGTGATGTTTAACAAATATACACCAAAGTGCTAGGTGGATAAATCATGAATTGATCATGTTTCTTGAGACCATCAACTAATGACCGGGTTGGCATCCCATACTTTTTTATAGTCCTAATATTTATTTTATTCTATCATGTGACAAATCCCCTTTTTAATTATTTTTAGGTGGCTCTGTATAGATGTATCTAACAAACAATCCTTATCACCTTCAAGAATAAACCTTGAGAAATGAGTTCCCAAACATGGATGCCTACATTAGTGCCTCTCGAAATGAGTGTCCGTGCATAGATTATTCCACATACTGCTACATGCAGTATGAGTAAGACAAGTGTAAAGAGGAATCAGAGAAACCTCAACATGTTTCCTTGGCACAACCGCAAAGGTGAAGTATAGAGGAAGGTTCCCAAATGAGCACAGGCCTTCCACGTGTTTGTTTGGTGCACAACTTCAAAGATGAATTTTAGAGGTGGGACCTCAAATGAGCACAATGTCTCCACATGCCCTGGGCCCAAGAAAATTTCCTTTTGGCCTTTGAAAATGTATCAGTATAAAAAGGAGCCACTGGAAGCCTCCATGTGTCTCTTTAGCGCACTTTTGATATGGTGCCCAAAAGAGGAGACCCTAAACAAGCACAGGGTCACATGTGTCTCATCCCGGTAAATTTGTTGAAAGAGTTTAAGGACTAGTGGAAGGCACCATGGGACTAGGGTCCAACAAAGTTTCATCGGTCGTTGAAAAGTCTTAAGTATGGGAAGACCCAGTGGAAACCTCCACGTGTCCCTTTGGCACTTTTTCAAAAGTAAATTACAGGGGTAGTTCCTAAACATGTGCAGGCCCTCCAGGTGTCCCAGGCCTTAGAAAGTTTCTTGAAAATTTTAAGTATAGAGAGGATCCAATAGAAGCCTCCACATGTCTCCTTGGTGCAACTTCTAATGTAGGACCCAGAGGAAGATCCTGAAATAAGCATTGGCCCTCCACGTGGACAAGATTTGAGTTGAAGCGGGCGTTAGAGTTTCAAAATGCCTTGGTTACCCACCTCTCCACCTCTAATTTTTTATGTGGGCCCCATCGGAGTTGTAGATTATTTCATAACTTTTCTCCCTCTTAAAAGAGGCCAAAAGATTTAAAATGTTCCGCTAACCCACCTTTCAGCTTGTAACATGAAAAACTACCACATGTCCTTCTTTGGGTCAAAGTAATAATTTTTCCCTACCTCTTCATATTTGTTGAATAACTAATCAGATGCTATCAAGGCCGTGGGGCCAATTTGGTATTTTTTACAAATGTGACAAAAGTGGAAAATATCACCAAAACAACCCATCGGTCCACATCCAATTAGAAAGGACCACATTTCCATGGATGTTGGGAAAAATTTGACAGGAAAAATGACTCATGGAAAATTAGCGGGAAGGGGAAAACTCCGAATTCATACCTAAATTACAAACTCTCTCTAATGAAAGAGGAATGGAAAACAATATCTTGACTCAATGCTATCCTTTCCCAAAGAAAGCGACTCGATCATGGAAACCAAATGAAGGAAGAAGCTTTCATGCATTACTACAGGAGATAGAGAAAAATTTAAACCATGTAGATTGAGACGTTTTTAATGAACATGGAGAGATTAAATTAAGCACTCAAAAATTATCTATATATAGGAAACTTGTACAAAGTTTCTCGTTGCATGTTATTCCATCAAACATCAATTTTGGAATTTTTTCTAAGCCCTCGAGCTAACTTTCGATTGTTTCTAACTAGGCCAACTACAACTAATGACCTTGGAAAAATAGCCTCCATTTATAAACCGTTTTCCAATTCTGAATTCCATCAGTTCCTGTGAATTCTTGGAGTATAAGAGAACACGTAAAAACTTACTCATGATGTTTTTATACATCAGAAGACAACATTTGAAAGTCGTTTCTTCGCCTCCGATTTCTAAATCGAACATTTTTGCAGCTAGTAGGAAAACATAAAAGGAAAGTTGTAGGACCCTCGTCGAGTTGTCAAACCATCGTGGAAACTTGTTGACACTGTAAATAACTACTTGAAACTCTACGGTGTGACTTGTTGTGTGAAATTGAACTTTTGGTGAAATAGTGTTTCTCTCTCTTCCCTATCTCTTTCTCACTCCATGGTTATGAAATAAAGAAAAGTGAAATGAAATAAACATGTGTCTCTAACCATCTCCTTTCGGATGCAAATTTTTATTAGTATGTAAATGGAAACTAAATAATTTAATTATGCTAGATCTAGGTGGATGCCATGCTAGCGATTTATCGCTGATTTCATGCTCACATGGTTTTTCAAGGATGTATGAAATATGGTGAAAAGGCATGGTGTAATTCTTTTTTATTATAGTAATTTATATATTTTATTAGAAAATGTATATATGTGTAATGTAATTGCAATGTAAAAGGCAAGTTTATATTTGAAATATTGTAATATTCATGAGATACTAGTTTTAGGAATATCTTAGGTAATGTCCATCTAATCATAGGGTCAATTTGATACATAGTTACGTATGGTAAAAATTATATATATATATATATATATATATATATATATATATATATCAGTAAATGAATTTGAAGTTAATATCTTGTAGTGTATTTTTAGTGTTCAATAAATGATTAATTAATTAGCATGTTGTATTCTTACCTTGTAAATGTAATAAAGATATTTAATTGAAACACTCAACCCTAGTACTAGATTCGTGCATAACATGTCTTCATGTGTGATCCTTCTTACCATAGAAGAGATTGAAACCACATAATGAACTTAAACTTTGCACTCGATGGAACCTCCTAGTTTAGGTAAATAACATCCCTAGTATGGGTTTACCGTCATAGTCATTATGTTTAGTGACATTGTCATGAACCCATATTTTAGGAACAACATGGTCCAAATTTATCCGGAGTATGTGGTTCCTTCTAGTTTGGTAACCATGCGTGGGGTAAGGAGAATGTCTTCTCTTCTGGTCCGACACCATGTGGAGTGATGAAGACCACCTTGGGAGTCACCTTAAGATTCCTTGTTTGAAGTAACGACTATGCGGTGTAACCTTACCTTTTATTGTGTAAGTAGAGCTATTACTCCCTTAGTATCCTAGTGGAGAACCGCATCTTACAAAGTAGATCTAGAATTTTTCTTGTCATTGAACGAATTTCCTTATGGGTAGAAATTGTGCATAACTCTTAGAAAATGTTATTGTATTAAAATAAGTTGACTTAAGACAAGTGTTGAAATAGAAAAAAGGGGGGGTCTCATTACCCCATGTGTCCAGCTTGTCTTTTTGTACCCTAATGAGTTGCCCAAAAAGTAACCATAGGTAGTTTTCCCATGATATTCCTATGATTGATCTCATGGTGGGATTAATTTACACAAGTGGATGTCTTGGTTGCAGCATGCATAACACTACATTGTATAAGAGAAAAGGATTGAGTTGTCTCATGCTAGGTTACACTCCTTGTAGTAGTGAATCCATTAGTGAAAAGTATGTGTTATTTTGTTTACAAATGTGATAAAACGACGCTAATAATGAGACCATAGTGCAATGTAAGAGTAAATCATATAAGAGTAAAATGATATGTGAGGTTAGGAATAATGTCACTCTTGGAATCCTTATAACTCAATTAGACATTTTCCTTATGATAAAAAGAATATGAATTTCCTTGGTCAGAGAAAACTTTGAGAAAACAAAAGATATACTTCTTCAAGATGTTAGACTAGTAATTTTGTAACTCTTCATGTTATAAAGTGATGCAAAAAATATGCCTAAGAAAAATGTCAATGAAATGAGGAAAAAAAGTATATGTGATAATGGTTTAGGAACAAATTATCACATAAATTCCTTATGGTTGATTTAAGCTTTGACGCTTTTGTTAAGAATGGATACAAATTGTTCTTGGTGGGACTAGGCATCGAGCCAAAATAGAGTCCACTAAAAAAAAAAAAAAAAAAATATTCATGTAAATGCTTAATTAAATGAAAATAAATTTTGGAACTACAACAACCATATTACAAGAACAATTGTGCTTCTAATGTAAGTAAGTTTATAGGAAAGGGAAACTTTAACCTTCACCTTCTTGGAATAGTATTTCTTTTTTCCCTCAAAACTTATGGTTGGTCCCCTTGCATAATGAGGGTAAAATTAAATGTCAACTAAACATATTCTAAGAAACAAACCCTTAGCATAAGAATGAGAGAATTACGTACATTGTATCCAATTTTAAATATCGAAAATAATAATTTAAGTTATGAAGATTTTCATAAGGGATAAAGAGAAAACTTAAATGTTCGAACTATAAGTTGAATGTGGAATGAACTTATGAACATGTAGGTGGAAGAAGGAGAAAATTATAATTCCATTATAATGTTATTAAAATGTTAATCGTAATGAAGATGTAATCATTTTAATGATGTGTTGTGGGTTTGTCAATTCTTGAGTCCCTTTTCTTGTGATTGAGTTATTGCTAGTATTCATTCATTGAGAAAAGTGTGGCATCAACATGTCTATGGTGTTATTATGTGTCTATGTGAGTCAATGAATTATAAGTGTCATATGCACCTTTGAGTTTTCTTTACATGGAGTCCTTGTGGCATTGTGAAGTGAGCCATGTAATTCAAAAAAAATTATCCTGGTATTTTTACCGTTGTTTTTGTGTGTGTAAAATGTGGTGCTACATTAAACGTAACATCCTCCCATATAGCAGAATTATCATCATACCTATCCCACTAGACTAGCACTGATCGGTCTCTTGACCTCAAAAGCCCAGTGGTCATGTGCTCTAAAATATGCATGGCCTTCGACATCATCTCGACCCTACTCCGCACCTATAATGCAGTCCAATTGAATACATGAGATGGAGATGTGGTATATCTCCTAAGAGAAAATACATGAAACACATCATGCACATGAGACAAGATGGGTGGAAAGGCTAGATGATAAACTAAGGGACCGATCTACCCCAGATCTCAAATGGACCCATAAATCTAGGAGAAAAATTAAAGAATTTTTCATAATGGATAGGAATATTATGATGTATCATGAATAAAAACCTTCATGCCCACCTCATAACTATGGTCAAATCTCCACTTATCTACATTCTTCTTCTACCTGTCCCGAGCCTCATGCAACCTCTCAAGAATTAAAAACCTACTACTCCATGTCCTATAACAACTCTGGTCCAAGAGATACACTATCCTCTAATCTCTCCTAACTTAATGGTGTCATCCACTCCCCTACTAAAAGTGACTCGAAAAGGTACCATCCCAATAGATTGCTGAAGTTGTTATTGTATACAAACTTAACTAAATAAAAGTACTCCTCCCACTTAGATTGATGATATAGATGTACATCTGAAGTATGTCCTATAAAATCTTATTCACCCGCTCCATCTAACCATATGTCTCTAGATTATATGTTGTGATGAAGTAGATACTCGTCCCAAGGGCCTCCTTCATGGCGATAGTCCGTATGTGATGTGTATAAGGGATCACGGTCACAAATGATCTTTTGCAAAATCTCGTGCATTCTACTAATCTCATCCAAGTACACTCTCACTACTACACTAGCTATATAGGTGGTCTTCACTAGAGAAAAATGAGAAAATTTTGTCAATATATCCACCATGACCATGATGGCATCATGGTGGTATCTTGATGTTGGTATCCCTACTATGAAATCCATGGAAATGGTGTTCCATTTCCACTCTGGGATAACATGTGGGTAAAGAAGGATAGCTGGATGTTGATGCTCATCCTTCACCCTTTGACACTCTAAATAGGATGACACAAATTGAGCTATATTAAGGTGTCATGCATATTCACAACTCTTGGATGGACTAAATAAGGTGCACGATGAGCCTCTGCCAAGATATCCTATCTCAAACCTCCATCCCTAGGTACATAGATCCAACCTCTGTGTCTGAGAAGTCCATCTATCTCTAGTCCAAAACCATCAAACTTCCCCTCGAGGGGTCTCTGAGACTCAATCTCTGATCTAGCTGTAAGGTAGAAACTATTCCGAGGAAGCCGCCTCAAAATACTTCTCTCAAATTTGTACCCATTGAAGTAGCCATAACCAAATGTCTCTTTCTACTTAGAGCATCAACAACCACATTCTCCTTCCCCTTCACATGTTCTATATACATTTCATACTCACATATAAATTCCATCCAACCCTACCGATGAGAATTAAGATTGGGTTACGTTCGTGAGGTGAAGTAAGCTCAAATTATCTATCTTAACTATAAATCTCCTACCAAGCATGAAATGTCTCCATCAAACCAAAGCATACATAACTACTGCAAGTTCAAGGTCATGAGTCAAATAATTGAGATCATAATCATTGATTTTCGAGACTCAAAGGAAACCACAAGGCCCTCCCGCATCAATACACATTCTAACCTTGCCAAGGAAGCATCTCGTACAAATGAATAACTCCCCATCCGGATCTGATATCCGTAAGAATTTGTGCTGATGTAAGGCATCCCTTTAGTGTATTTAAGGCATGCTCACATATGTAGAACTAAAAAAACTTCTTCCCTTTCTACTAAATAAAAGTGATGGAGTACACAATCCAGAAAATTCCTAAACAAATCTCTTGTAGTAACTCACAACCCCATAAAATGCATAACTCAACCACACTAGTTGGTATGGGTGAATCCATAATAGCTTGAATCTTGGAAGGATTGATGGTGATACCTTCCCCAATAATTATATGACCAAAGTAATTCACCTCTCGATGTAAAGAAATAAAAATTCTCTAGGTTCCCGTAAAGATGCTACTAATGAAGACACTGTAGAACCTATCTAAGGTGATCCTCATGCTCCTTACGTATGTGATTAGATAAAATTTTTATCTAGAAATATGAGCACAAAGCAATCCAAAATGTCTCTGGAATACCCAATTCATCAAACTCATGAATATTGCGAGAGAATTCGTGACTAAAAGGCACTACTATGAACTCGTAGTGGTCATATCTTTATGAAGGTTGTCTTATGAATATCTTGCTCTATGATCCTCAATCGATGGTATCCGGACTTAAGGTCTATGCTAGAAAATATTGTTTCTCCTTCATCTGATCTAACAAATCATCAATATGTGGAAGAGGGTAAATATTCTTGATCGTTACTTTGTTTATTTGATGATAACCAATACGTAATTTTAAGGATCCGTCATTCTTCTTTACAAAAATTACCGTGCAGCCCCAAAGTGATACACTAGTATGAATTAGATATTTCTCAAGAAGGCCCTCTAACTACAACTTGAGCTCACAGAGCTTAGTGGTAGTCATCCTATAAGGTTCTCGTGAGATAGCCTCTGCTCCTAGAACCAAATCAATGTGAAAATATATCTTATTTGGGGGAGCTAACCACGAAGCTCCCTCGAAAGACATCTGAAAACACCCTCAATATATGATAATCATCAAGTGATGGCCTACTAGAATCATCCTCTGATCTGTCACTAACTGTGAGAGTATACAACGGAAACGCTCCTCGTGTACATCACTTAAGATGCATACTAGATATGGTACGAATAGAGGTGGGTCTCTTGATCCCAATAATAAATGACTCAACTCCTAAATCATATGCACATGATATTACCTTTTTATAACAATCAAACCTAGCCCTATGGGTAGATAACCAATTCATGCCAAAATAATCTCATGGGAACCCAACGGAAGGATACGAAGATCCACGGTTTTGGAGAAGGGTCCTAGGTCAATTATGCACTCCTTGACTAAGGAGTCCACTAGAGCTTGGCTCCCGAAGCCATCTCCACATCCCAACTATAGCTCTACCTAATCGCCACCACTTACATATATCTACTACAATCGAGAAATAAATGAGTCTAAGGATCTTGAATCAAATAAAAAAGAATAGAAATACCATCAATTTTACCTATCATCTTAATCACCATGCTCGGTGCTCTTCCCCGTGGTTCACCATACTGCATCCCCTCTGAGCATCGAATCTTAGGAGGCCTAAATGGAGGTTGAGTCTCTGCTGCTACTATTGAGGTGGATGTTGTGTTGGTATGAATGAAGACTGCAAAACCATGTATTTCATAAGGATGATGAGATGATTCCCTCAATCTATTATCCTACATCTATTGGATATGGCTCCATGCTCTATCTCTAGCTTGTTGTGTCTTCCCCCTAGTCTCCTTTGTAATATAGGCCTTCTCAATGGCCTTTGCTATTGTCCATGGGTAATGAATGTGAACTACTCCTCGAATGTCTAGGTTCGTGTTGGCCGATGAATATTTGGATTCTCACTTTCTCATCCTACATGTAGTCTATAGGAAGTGACTCTCATACTATTCCACTATCATGGATGACTGATGCAAGTCATAGAACTCATCTATCATATGCTAAATGAACCTCTTAGACAAGTATATACTCCTAAACTACTCCTTGAAGAGCTCACAAGTGACTATCTATGAATCCAAATGGAGCTTCTACTCATCATCCTCCACTAAACCCCAACTCCATCTCTCGTAATGTAGATGGTAACATGATCCTTCATGTCTCCTCGGTACATAGACATAGCTTGAAGCGTATTATTCACCTGACCAATAACACCTCTACCTAGAATCCTCTAGTGTTCCCATTGAAAAATGAGATGGATGGATTTTAGGATCTCTCCGAGATGATCTATCATTGAATACCGTCTACCTCTAGGTCTCTTGAAATGATCATCCCACTTGTTCGGGCTCCTAGATCTGTCCCCGTGTCCCGTAGCTTGGTCAAATGACCTCTTTGTGGTGAATCTCATCTCGACTAAATCCACGTGGGAATTCTCTCTGCACTATGCTTATCATTATGTCGGGAAGGTGTACGAGCCTCTACTCATGGCTCTTTATCATGTTTTTTGTGTCTCCCTCCTAAGGACCCTTCGCATATAATAGAATCAACATCATTTAACGTATGTAGTATCTGAGGTAATATGTCTGCTAATACCTTATTTGGAGGTGGTAAGTCTAGGTAAATGTGTAACAATCCCTCATCTAGTCTGCACCTCTTGCATAGACTAAGGCAAGAGTTAGTTTATTACTCTAGATTTTGTTTTAGTTTTTCGTGTTTTCTTCATGTAAAATATCATGTAAGTTATGTGATCTAGGTTTAGAGTTGTGCTATGTTTTTTTCTCGTTATGTCTTATGTCTCCAAGTGTTCTCGAGGTCCAAGAGATCAATCCATGTCTCTGATACCAAATGTAACAACCATATTTCAATGTTCTAAATCCACATTAATCCTTAAACAATTATCTGAAAAGTTGTGGTAATTTTTTTGTTTTAACTTACAAGGGTGTCAAACTCTAATATACGTTTAATTAACTTCTACCAAAGAATGTTACATTTCATAAGGTAGATTTGTTTATAGATTATTAATTAATTATTCTTAATCCATTTCTAATGTCAGTTTAATTATCATCACTAGATAACTATCTATTAATTCCTTTCACTAGATTAAATAGTTTCCCCCTTAGGAATTAACTTTCATCTCACATTTAAACAACTCTTATCCATAGTTATCTTAATTCTCTTAATTCATTTTTCTTAAGTCCATTTAAATACTTACTAAAACATACTAGAGCTAAATAAATAACTTAACATACAAGGGCATTAAATTTCCCCATTCACCCATTTACATCCAAATTATCTAAAAACCCATAATATTTATTCTCAACCCTTAGATCAAATCATTTATGGCCACTAGATCTTTGGGTTCCATACTAACCCTAACTATCCTTATGAAATCTTATTAAACCTTTTCTTTACCTAGCCTCCTCATTTGGCCACTTTTATTTTGTTTAATTTGCAAGTTGGAGAAATGGAAGCCAAGAGAGAAGGAAGAACCCATGAACTTAACTTATTTTAGTTTATAGATTTATTTTATTTGAGTAATGTCTTCCATTGGATTCCACTCTAAATTTGATTTGTTATTTAGTTATTTCTCTTCGAGTTCACTAATTGGGACAAACCCTACCTCTATTATAATGTATGAGATTGAGTACATTTAAAATCCATTTAAACATTTAGAAACTTCAAAAATGAATGTGTTCCCCTATAGTATGTTGGTGGTATTATTTTTACTATTAATAGGCTCAAATTATAATTTGATCAACTTTAAATTTGCAAAAACAAATATTTTTATTTTCCCTCCATCGGTGATGAAACCACCACCCAAAGCAATATGTCGGTCTTGGGACTACCACCTACCCGAGTGATGATTCATAAACCATCGAACCACCACTCTAATCTGACCGTGGCGGTTCGAGACCGCTACTCTCTGTACAAGGCGGTGGTCTTGTTCTTTAAAAATAGAACCATCAATTCCATGAATTTTCCAAAAATAATTTTTACTAGTGTGTTTTAAATATTATCCTTAGTTGAATCTATGTTCCTAAAGTCTCCGAGTTGAAGGGTTTAACCATTTATTCATTCCATGCTTAAAATTACTACATTTAAAGATTTGTTATTTCTATAGTAACAAGAAACACAACTATAAGATTATTTTTCCCACAAAATTGTTTTCAACTCAAAGGAATAAATGAAACTTAATCTAATTCTAATTATCATTTTTTTCCCTTTTTACAACAAAATGCAATCTATCAACAAGGTAACTTATTATACTTAGTGCATCTTTTCATTTCCACTACAACCATTTACTCAAGGAAAACACAACAACTATTATACATTTAATATTTACTAAAAATACATTATTATTATTTTAAACTTCTATGTTCTTCCTCCACTCTTACAAAAATGCAACTTCCACAAAGATTAATGAAATTTCCTTTTATTTTTCATTACAAGTAAACTTTTAAACATGATATCCATTTTAATTCATTCTTTTAAATACAAAAATTTGAAGAGGAAGGAAAACACACATTCTTTAATGAGGTTCCTTAAAATATAATAATACAACTTGGTAAATGAAACTTACAATGCAATATTTCTTTTAAAATACAAGTCTACTTGTCTTCCACGTAAATGGGAATTACAAGAAATGTTTTATCTCAAAGAAGGATTTATTTTTGGACTTCAACAGATGCTTCAAATTCCAAATCACTAATAAGAGCTCCACCATGTATTTACTTTAATCACAATAACCAAAAATGGGGAGAGGCAACACTCTCCACCTAACTACTAATATAATGAGGAGAAGAAGCTATCATCCTCATTGGCCCCGAGCCCCAACAAAAATACAATAAGGGATGGATACACCTCATGGTAACTATACAATGCTTCAGCATTAAAACAAAAAATTTCACAACCATATAGCAATCACTCAACACAAGAAAACAATCACAATAATACAAATTTTCAAAATACACAAGGCTTGAAATGCAAAACCAATGCAACAAGGATCTATGGGGAGATCACTTATGCCTCCCAATGAGAATTAGGTTCCCACCTTAAAACCCTCCAATATAAATATCAAAACCCCTATACATCTCTTATGCTTCCCTCAAGATTATCTTATGCTTCTCACATTCTCTTATGCCTCCCTACAATCTCTTATGTCTCCCTCAAAAGACCAAAATTAGAAATGCAAGAATTATCTTATCCAATGTGGGGCTCACAACCCACCTCCCTCCAAAAACATGAAATAAACTCATATGCCTCCCCACACATAATATCCCCATATCCTTCTCCTACACCATACTTAGGCATTCTACTGAAGATCCCAACAAGCATACCAAAACATTCACATACATGCAGTACAGACACACAAAAATAAAACAAGTAAAAAGAGTGTATCTCTTACCTTTCCATGGTAAGAATATGATCAAGAAATAACACTCCAAGATACTTCAAGCTCAATCCAAATCCAACAAGTTTCCAATAATGTAACAAGCACCCCAAACTCCTCCAACTCCAAAATAACAAGAGCACAAATGAAATGAAGTAATGCCCAAACAAACAATTAAACTTGCATATATAGAAAAAGAGAGGAGGGTGAGTTGGTTCCATGTAGGATGCCACATCACTCATCCTAAACTCCACATCACAATTAAAACTCAACCCCAATACACAATAAATTGTAGTGGGTGAGAGTAATGACAAGCCTCTTACACACACAATCTAAGCCCTTACCCCTAAGGACAAAAATTAAAACCCATGTAAGAAAAGTGCAATTAAATGTCAATTTTGTCTTACAAAACACATAATGAGGTATATTTTTCACCCCCAATCTATAGGTAGGTTGGTATATGAAATTAAGATGTTTGGGATAAGCTTAGCTTGTCCCAAAATCCTCCAAAAATAGCCTGTAATCCCAAATCTGAAATTCCAAGGCAAGGTAGAGTGTACAACACTCAAATTCACTTACACTCAGTCTAAATCACATAATCCAAAAGACCAACAACTCTAATAAATGACTCATTTGTCACATCCCCAAATAAATTAATAACATGATTAAATTACTTAATAAAAGAACATTAATGAACAAAGATAAAATAAATTACATCACACGATAAACCTCACATACCCTAAAATAAAATAAAAAAGGGAACACACACACAAAACCCATGGTAAAATTTGAGGTCATCCCCCATGGGGACCCTCATTAACAATCTAAACAACAACAAAATTACAAAAAGTTTCCATGGTGACCTTTGTTGTATCCATCCATTATTCTGTTGTGGTTGGTTTCTAATCCCTCTTTTGATTGTTGTGATATAATCACCTAAAAATCACACAATACCTCCTTTGGCCTCATGACCGCATCAAAACATCCAAGATAAATATACAATATAAATCAATAACCATCCGCATATAGCTAAATCATCACCTCAACTAAACAATGTTATCATTTTTCTAAATTTTTAACATCTCAATTCTATCATTTATTAATGTCATCAAGATTACAAGATTAGTTCAAAAGCTATATCATAGTAACCATGATGAAAATTATGAATTTCAGTAATATATATAATAACAACAACAAAGTTATCATCAATATAAAATGTCTCTCTATGTCTCTAAGAAACCACACAAATCATACTATAAATCAAAATCCATAAATAGTGAGAATATCACTATCATCTAAAATCATGTTAACGAAAATGATATAATAATATCCATGTCTATAGTCAATAGTAATCAAAATTAAAATATAATAAGTGTCAAGAGGAGTGGGCACTACACGATACATATTGCTAGTTTCTTTTACCCACAAATTATGAACTCAATGGATTTTACTAGATATATGATGGATGAATGAAAAGTATATTTCATATTGTGACCATTAATTATGAAGATTCTACTTTTGATTTTATCATGAATTAACTTGGCTGAATTCTATGTTTTTATCTACTATGGAAACATGTGTGATACTCTAGATTATCATTTTATTTAGATGTTGGTTGCTTTCTAGATTTGGATTGTCAATAATATGTGAAATAAATTATTGATATTTGTATGGTTGAATTGAATATCCATGATTCATTTGGTTTCGTAATAGAGGATTATTCCTCTATTTATAGTTTATTGAGTAGATATGTTTAATGTGTGATTTGAGTGTACAAATTATAGGGCACAAAGAAGAACATGGGTTTTAGGGTAGTACCTCAAGTTGCACAAGAAAATGACTTGGCCAAGTCCTTTATTCATGCATGATTATGTATAGCCTTGTTTTTTTATGGCATATTCGTGTTTGAACACCATGTGCGATTTCTAATTGCAATTATGTTATTTGTAATTTGGTTTAATCTTCTAATGAGCTACTTTAGGGACCTAATGGTCCCTACTTTTGTTAATTTTTTTTAAGTTAATTAATTTTTTGTTTGTGGTTGATATGACCTAATTATAATTTTGGTGGGGACCACCACCTTTACCCATATTCCACTTTACCCAATATTGAATTGGGGATAAATGTGGAAACTTTAAGGGCTTCTTTTCAGTTTTGTGGTCTCCCTTCCATGGAAATAGATCCCTTGGATCCTACCTACTTGTAAGGGGTCTCTTTTCAAGGTTAAGTGGGATTTTCCTCTCATTTGTCCTCTCATGTTAGCATCTTGTAAGGATGGTTGTTTTTTGTGATTTCTTAAAATATGAAGGGTGTTGGATTATTACCATTTTAAGGAATTTGAGGGATTATGTCCTAAATAGTTTTTTCTTTTAGACTCATTGTAATTTTGGTAATATTTTTTGGGTGATGAGAAGGGTGAAATTTTTCACCCTCTCATTTTTAGGATTGGTGATTTTTTCTTACTTTTATTCTCCCTCATTGAGAGGGGTAGGAACTTTGGCTTGTCATTTTCACTTTGGAGAGTTGGAAAACTAGGAGATTGGAGCTTGGGGGCACTTGTTTTGCTGGAAGTTTGATTTTCAAATTTGAGGTAGTGTTATTACCTCTTGTTTTTAGTTTATATATCATAATATGGAAATGAAAGTATGATTGTTTGAATTTTATATGTTACATGTTTTTTTGTGAGTGTTTTGTGTTCTTGTTTCTTTAATTTTTCTCCAATCCATCCTACTTTGGTGTTAAATTTCTAGAATTGTATGGGGAAGAGGGAGAATTGTTCCCTCTTACACCACATGGATTGATGGGCAAGCCATGATGATCTTCATTTTATTCCTCTTCTCGTATGGTTTGATGTGGAGAATGATTGTTCAAATAGTTTGAACCTCCTTCTCTATCTTTGGTAATGAAACCATATATGGTTTAAAAATATTTCCAAGGAGAGGGATAGATGTTTTAGAAGGAGAGATAAGGAGGGTATTTTTGAATTAACAAGCAATGAGGGCATGTTGGATATTTTTATAGTGTTTCTATTTTTGGTTCACATTTTGGCTTCTTATGGGCTTATTGCAACTCTTCCCTTGGAGGAAAAAATGAAAATTTTCTCATGTGATAATTGTTGTTCATTTTATTTTTATGTGTGAAAATGTGGTCTATGTGTGTGTGTGTGTGATTTTCACTCTTTTCCTATCTTACTTCTATGTTCTTGAGGCTTGTTACTCTCTCTCCTATGGGCTTGGAGGGAGGCTAGTATGTCCAACATTTATTGGAGATGGCATGTGATTATTTAATTTGGTTGGAAGGAAACCAAAACCCTATTCTATTTTCCTTAAAGGCTATTATGGAGTGGAAAATTCCATATTTGGCATGGAGTTTGGAGAAGAAAAGATGAAATTTTTGACATGTTATTCCCCATTTAGGAGAGCATTATTGTCTTGCATTTTAGTATGTTTTTCAAATGTTGTTGTAATATTATTAAGTCTTCTCCTATCTTGGGATGAATTATGTGTATTGCACTTGATTATGTTGAGTCATGTTATCCTCTGTTTGACAAGAAATATTGAAATATTGTGATCTTGATTCCTTCATATGTAAGAAACTCCTATCCTTTCTTTTGATCCTTTTTTAAATCTTATTTTAAGGAGGTTTTTGGTATGCTTGTATTCATTAAAAGGCATATTGTAAGGCTTTGGCTATGGTATGGGAAGATTGCATTATCATTGTGTTGGATTAAAGATTTGAAGAAATGAACACATGTTTAGTATATGGTATTGGTTACCTTTGTTCAATTTGTTTTCCCTATTTTATAGAGATAAAAGAGTTTCATTTTCTTAGTAATCCATTTTGTTTATCGAATGATGATTTTCGCTTGCATGAATTATGGAAAAGAACAAGGCATATTTTAGGTTGCATTTCTTAGCATGTGATAGTAAAGGAATGTAAAGTCAATATGGAAAATTAATTTTGTAACATCTAAAGAGATTTATTAGGACACTATCACTACTATAATGCCTACTAAAATGACCAATCAAGACCCAAGAATGACCTAAGTTTAGATAGAAAAATTATGGAATATTTTTTTTTTGAAAAAATCGTGACCACTACCAGGAGCTTGAGCAACAAATTGCCACAACAAGGATTCAAGTCAATTATAATTTACTAAATGAAATATTCTTGTTGTAACATACATTGATCCATATTCCAAAATTAATGAGTATAATTAATAAAATTATAGTTAAATTTCTCTTAGGAGTTAACTTAATAAGTAATTGAATTAACATTATAGTTAAATATTCTTTAATCAATTTTAGAGGGTCAAAGGGGCCAAAGGAATTAACAAGGTTCTTATTTACATGGGATAGAATAACATTATTACCCCTAATGTGACCCTTCAAAAATTTCAACGCATGCTCTAGAGTCAAACATCAAAGTTAAAAGGGTAATTTCCCAACCCACTCTCATACTCATATTTTCACTTCAACCTGATTTTTAACATATTTAAAACACTTAGGGTTTTTAAAATATTTTCATAAGATGGGAAATTTATTCCTTTTTCTAATGACATAAAGAAGTCTCTAACTCCTCATATTCTTAAGTTACAGACCCTTAAAATTTTCCCAAAGGCGCGGGCTTGTGGGCCTAGGGAAGAATTTTTCAAAAGGAAGGCATGCGAGCCATGCTCTAGGGAAAAGAATTTTCCCAAAGGCGGGCCTATGACCCGAGAAGAAATATTTCCCAAAGGCATCCTCCGCGGCCTCTAGGGAAGAAAATTTTCCCAAGCCGTAAGGGACACATAACATGTTGTTAAGCCCACGTGGGAAGGTGGGTCGTCGAAGGTAATTTGGATTTTAACTCTTTTCTTTTAAAGGGAAAAAAGGTTCAAAACCCTTCCTCCGCCGATGCCCAGGGATGCCACATGTCCTTCCGAAAATTCCAATCAAGGGAGTGGACCGGTGGGGGGACTTAAGATTTTCACCTTTTTTGAAAAGGTAATTGTAATCAAAATTCAGGTAAGTTTTGATAACATGCATTAAATATTTAGTCAAAGCAATTATATTGATTCGGGTGAAATCATGTTTCTAGGGTCCCCTCTTTTTCTAACTCCCCTGTCCAGTAGATGACATTAAAAATGTAAAAATTCCTAAAAAACTAAGCTCCTCATGAAAAATGGCTTAAGTCCTAGTCCAGGCGGTCCTTGGGATGTGCGGGACAAAAAATTTTCCAAACCGGCAAAATGAGCAAAGCGGCTTGCATTTGGGACCTAGCGGACAAAAGTGCAGCGAATCGCTGGCGAAAACAGGAACTTTTCTTTGCCAAATGGGACAAAGGGACACGCATGTGAAAATCCGCCGGGCAGGAAGAAAAGTCAACATTTGACCCGTTTCAAACGGCCATAACTTTTGACTCCGAGCTCCGATTTTCACAAAATTGGACTTTTGTGAGCGAGCACACGAAGATTTCTTAATTTTAATGAGGGTATATTTTTAAATAAAGAAACATATTCGGCTCCAGTCAGTCAATGCTCATTCCCGTCAAATGACCCAAGGACCCAAAATAGCTGCCCGCACTCGAAAGGCCATAACTTTCATTTCTCAAAATCATGGTTCGAGCCTGATGCACACTCAATAAATTCAGATTTGATCAGGAATTGATTGAGTTTTTAAGGAAGCGTGGCCGGGTTCAGAACATTGTTTTATTTGGTACAATTAAGAGGCATGGTCATCATTCTTTCTGCTGCAGCTAAGTAATGTATAACCATTTCACTCAATTTAATGCCTCTTACAGGGGTTGAAGGACATATTTGGATTTCCATTTTCCCTTCTCTTTTCCTTCTCATTTTCTATAAATTGGAGTGTTGGACTCATTTCAAAGAGAGTTTTACGCCTCCACCTTTGAAGCCCAGTGTGTTGCCCCTTGTAGTGGACTCCTTCAAATCCATTATCTTGTAATCGATCCCATGCATACCAAGAAGCAATAAAATACAAGTTTGTGGATGTATCTTCCCCTGCTTGTGTTTTCTTGCATACTTCTTGCCCCTTTTATCTTTCTAGAAGAATATTGTGTCTATTTATTATGTTTTGTAGGGATTCATTATCACTTTTTGGAATATTGATAATGCATTTTGCTAGATTATGGTGAACTGTCATCACCTCTTCTAGTGTGCACTTTGCCTCTGGATTTCACACATTTGGAGATTACTCTCACACCCTCCTTTCTCACCAGAATTTATGTATTCTCTTTCCCCGGTGGAAATCAGCTTATAGTTAGGCCATTTGAGAATTTTCTCTTGTCTATCTCAAGTAGAAGTCCTACAACTTTAGATTTTCTTCCTTTTTGCAAAAAGTTTTCGCGAACCCCATGGAATAAGTAATTTTTTCTCTTGGGCCTCAAGTGGGAGATGATTTATAAAAATTTCCTTTGATAATGTTTAAAAAATGGAAACGTTTCTCCCAAAATTTAATTTGTGGGGCAAAGGAATTTGTGACTTTCTTCCTTTTTGCAAAAGTGTCTAAGTAATATTTGGGCCATCCGATTTACTTTCAAAAAAACATAAGAAAGTAAAAAACTTGAGAAGGCCTTAACTTTTTTGGAAGCTCATATTTTAGCAAATGAGGACTTTTTGGAAAGGGCTCAAACACCTCATTGCATAGGAAACATCAAACTTTATTTTTAACAAACTTAAGTGGGTGAATTTAACAAAGATGTCTTTCTTGTCATTAAAACGTGAATTAAACATTTTGACTTCCAAAATTTGGTCTAATCCACTATTCCTTCTTCTACAACATGTCATAAATACATGGAGAATCACACATTAGAAAGATTTAGAATGGATTACAAGGGTTAATTGTTAAAGTTTGAGTTTTCAATACTAATTTCTTTTAAATTTTTCTATAACTTTATTATTGTGTCCTTGATCAATTAATCAATTTTAGCATAAATTTATTAAACAATACAAACTATTTTAAGATTTTTTTTTTTCCTCAACTTTTTTAATGTTTTATCTTGTCTTTCCTTAATTCGATTATTTTGTATATTTTTCGATATTCATTTTACAAGTTCAAAGTGAATAAAAATAGAAATCATACTTTAAACTCGAATAGAACAACTTTTCATTATCATCCTTTACATGTTTAAGTTCATTCAAATATAATTTACAAAATTTAACTATACTTCAATCAATGCATGAACACCCAAAATGGAGTTCTACTTTCAAATCATGCATTTGGAATGAAATAGAGAAATGTAATATTTCTTCATACGTATTTCTTTTTCAACATTCAAATAGAGATTTCACAATATATTTCAAACACAGATTTAAAATGAAAACCATGCCATTTTTGGTAATTTAAATAACTTCTATTGAACTCCAATAATTCTTGTATAACCTCCTTTTTCATTCATCAAATACAAGTTACATAATATACATCTTTCACATTCGGATGTAGATTCCATTTCCAAAATAGAGCATCTTTCCCCCACAAATAAAATTACAATGCCATCCACTCAAAGTGGGGAAATTTTACAAGGAAACCCCAAAGGGACTGTGAATTTTTCTTCATCCTCTACTCTAGAACAACAATAAGAATATCCACCATATATCTTTTTATCACAACAAAAAGGAGGAGAGGAAATTCTCTCCACCCAACCAAGAATCCCAATGAAGAGGAGAAGCCTTCCTCCTCATTAGCCCTCAAGCCCCAACCAAAAATCAATATAATTACATTTCAACCGATGGCAACAAACAAGCTTCCACAACACAAAAACAATTTTCACAAATAGAACACAATCCAAAAACATACTGCATTTGCAACCACATGAAGATCAAAAATAATACTCAGGCTTCATCATGCACAAGCCAAATGACCAAGACCTATGGGAGAAGCTACTTATACCTCCCAATGGATAAATGGGTGTCCACCTTAAAATAAACCCACCAATACATATAAAGGTGAAATGCGGAAATGGGTGTCCTACCTCTCCATGGTAGAGTTTTCTCCAAAATTTCAACAACAAGATTTTCTAATCCAAATTGTCCAAAAGCTCCAAAATCCACAAGCATTCAACAAACATCTCTAACTCTCTTTCAAAATTGCAAGAGCTCAAAAAAAAATAACTAACCAAAATGAAGTCACCGAAAGAAGTAACCCACTCCAGTAACCCCCAAAACAACAAAAGAATTTTAATAAATAGAAGAGGGAGAAAGGAGGATGAGGTGGTTCCATGTAGGATGCCACATCACACATCCTCAACTCCTAGCTCACAATTAAACTTCAAACTCCAAAGCATAATAAAAATTGGGTGAAAAATGACATTTTTATTTACACACACAAACCAAGTCCACACTCAAGGACCAAAATTAATTTTATGTAAGAAGGTGCAATAAAAATTACAACTTACCTTCCCAAAAAGATGATAATGCCTAATTTTTACTCCCCAACCATAGGTAGGGTTGGTGTAACAATTTAAGAGATGTGGGATAGGTTTAACTTGTCCCACAAGTCTCAAAAATCAGCCCCTAAGGAGAGATCCAAATTTCGAAAGGAAGATGTAGTCTTTCACATTCAAAGATACTTACACATTACTTACAATCCATAATCCAAGAGCCATCAGCTCTAATAAATGCATTCCTTTGACCCATATTAATTTATTTAACAACATGATTACTCACTAATCTTGACACCAATTCAATAAATAATAAAGGGAAAATACATCACTAAAAATCACATATTAAACTTTAAACAAAAGAAACTAAATTAAAGAATATTCATAACCCCTTGGTCACATTCAAGGTGATCCCCATGGGAACCCTAACAATAATCCTAACACACACACAAACAAAAATACGCATTGCCATGGTGACCCTAGTTGAATTCATCTAGAATTCTCCAATGGTTGGTCTCTAATCCCCAAATGTTTGTTGTGACATGTTTACCTACAAAACAAAAATACCTCCTTCAACCTTGTGGCCGCATCAAATCATCCAAAATAAATATACAATATAACTTCAAATCATCTATATATATATGAATCAAAACATCATCCAAGCAAGCAACAATCTCCTTTACAATTCCATCCATAATCATATGATCACAAGATTAGTTCCATTTTCTAGGTTTACTCGATATGACAAAATATCACATGTACGAAAAACATATATATATCTAACCATGCCAAGTAGTGTATCAACATCAATATAAAATGTCTCTAATAATCCACATGCATCATATATGAATCCAAATTAACCACAGACCATGATTTCTAATGTCTAACATCATTCCAAATCAAAAGTTATAATAATATCCATAAATATGGTCAATAGTATCATAATTAATAATAAAAGGTGTCGAAGGAAGTGGGCACTACATCTACAACAAACTTGACCTTTTGCTACAATTTTTCAACAATTTTTTTGTGGTTGTATGGAATTAAAAAAATTATAATTGTGGCATTGGAATTATAGCTAATCCACATTTTGATAAATTATTGTAGTTTTTCCACAATTTCGATACCATGGATAGTCCACAATTTATCAAATTTATAGCTAATCTCCATTTTTAAATTGTAAATTGTCCACATTTATTAATGTTTGTAACATTTCTACAATTTTTGTATTTGTTAATATTCCACAATCTTCACAAAAATGTAGTTTTCCTATTTATTCCATCTTTGTAGAAATTCCATAATTTATAGTTTTGTAACTCTCATCAATGTTATATTGTGGCAATTTCAACAATTTATTTCTACAATTTTTGTTACCACATAAAAATTGTAGGTGGAAGCTACAATTTGATTTCCACAATAATTAATTGTGGAATTATCTTTTTAAAAAATGTAGAAATATTACTATTAACAACCAATTTGATATTCATTTAGATAATTCTTTATGTAGATTGTCTACATTTGGAAGACACAAATATAATTTTATTATTAAATGTGAATTTTTTTAGAAAAAATATATATATTGTAAATATATTATAAGGAAATATTTATTGTTCATATTAAATAATCTAAATATATATTTTTTAACAAACTAAATAATTTTTACCTCTATTTTTAGACTCATTTTTAATTTCAAAACAATGTGCTAATTGGACATTCCTTTAAAAAATTATATGTGAGTTGTTTATATTTTTAAAATACATACTAAATAATAATTTGTTTATTTACATAAAATTCATCAATAGAACTTCTTAATTAATAATAAAGCATTTGATAATTATTTTTTTAGATATCTATTTGATAACAATAAATTTATTTTCATAGAACTTCCTAGTTTAAAGCCTTTGTGACCTTATCCCGAGATGAATCGTATCGATATAAGATATGATTTCTGAAAATGAATGTTATTATATTTTAGCATGGTATGATAAGTTATTATTTATTTACAGTTGACATTTTGAAGTGGGGAACACATGTAGATAGTCGAGCCTGCAATTAATGCATTTATTAGGGGTGTAAAATTGTGACCTTGGCAAAAAAAGTCGAGATAAGTGAGTTAGATATTTATTTCTTTGATTTTTCAAATGTCGATTCCTAGAGACAATGTCGTTTATCTTCTATAATCGGTAATATGTCAATCTCTCCTAAGCCATATTATTTCCCTATGATCTTGTCAAAGTATTCTAAAAATCTTTTAAAAATTGCATGTAATATGCATGTTGATAAGTTAGATATGGGAAAAGAAAATTATATGCAATAAATAAAAATCCCAAAGACTAGGTTTATAATGAAAACATTGATAGGCACAATTAAAATTTAATTGATAAGTAATGAGATGGTGAACTTGTTTCCATTATGTCAAACACAATTAATGAAGTATGATTTTGCATTTTGTACATGAATTCTAAAGCAACACTTTCATAATTATAATCTATGAAAATACTTGCAAATGATTGGTCGTGGTCTGTGTAAAAGAAACAAAATGATTCGATTAAATTTTTGAGACTAGGTGTAGAAGTGCATTAATATTCAAGACCAAGTGCATGCTAGATTCAGGTCTATCCCACACAAGGATTAGTCCCCAAAATCGCCAACTCTTCTCATCCCACACAAACTCAAACCCCATAAGAATATACACACAAAAACAAAAGGGTATATATGAATGATACATATTTATAGTGTGTATACACACTTACCATTTGGGGCGATGCAAGAAGCGAGGAAGGGTAGTGGCGGGGTAGAACCTAGGGAGTCCCTACATGCGAAATAGGGCACATAACCATAAGCATTAACTAAAACGACATGATTTTTTTGGCATATTTTTGTTCATCTTCTTGGTTGGGCATGGTGATGGAAAGACCCAACCCTTTGTCCTTTTCCGACATGGACATCGACCTCATCTTCTCTGTACCATGTTGTTCTCTTCTTACTATCCTCCATCATTACACAAACATTTTTACCCCACACAGATGTGAAGGAAGAAAGAAATATATAATAACGAGAGATACTGATCTTGTGTTAGTAGCAATACATTGTTATCCATTTGTTATGGGTAGTTTGGATAGCCTAAATTAGAAATTTAACTTTAATTTTCTATAAATTTGTTATTTTTTAAATATGCAAATATATTTATATAAATTTTAAAATGTGGCATTTAAAATGATTTAATATTGAATTTCAGTATTAACTTTGCATATTTTTGTACGATCAATTTTATTTCTATTTTATAAAAATGTGTATATTTTTATGAAGAGTGGTGTAGTGCCACCATAAATTAAACTTAAAACAAAATTAAACAAAAAAAAACCCAGTATATGTATTTTATTATTTTCTTTTAGTGATGGTGGTTTAAGGCATTGCTGGCATTGGTAGGGAAGTGATGAGGGTTGGTTGAAATTAATGGAAACGTATGGGTGAAAGTTGGGTCTAGCTGACAGGGTAGGGTATGGACGTCCCTTCCTAAGCAGTCATTCAGACCTATCACTTTCCTTGCATAATAATTCATGCACTTTGATTGCAATCCAAGGCTTTAATCACACTGAAACTCACGCTAACGTTGAAATTTAGCATCATTTGGATGCGTACAAAAATAGGTATCCAACCAAATCAGTTAAATTTTCCTATGCTTTCCGAGCCTGTGCCAAAATATGAGTTCTGAAGAAGATCATGGACATCCATCAAAGCAAAAAAGATAGAGGAATTTTGTTGGATATAAGAAGATTGAAATGCCTGAAACATTTACGGTTCATGGAAAGATTTTATCACAGAATATGCTATTGAAATGGCATTAGATGAGGAGGATTTAGAAACTTACAAAACAATTCTTTGAGAAGGAAAAGTTGCACTTCACAACCTTAATTAGGATACTCTCAGTTCGTGCTAAAGTAGGGGAATTAGAACATATATTTCCACTCCATTTAAGAATAAAGGATAGAGGAAGTTATGTCAAATTTTATTGGTTGCAAGCATCGTACTAAATATGTATGCAAATATGGAGTCATGAGCTTGACTTGGTAGGTATTCTGTTAAAATTATTTGCAGATGTTGTAGTTTATAAATGCTTTGGTGGACAAGTATGCAAAATGTGGAACTTTCACACAAGAAGCGTGAACTGTTTGACAAAGTGCCTAAAATAAATGTTTCCTCATGGACTACAGTGGCCATAGGATATGCATAATATGGTCTGTTAAAAGGTGATTTAATCATGCCTTTCCCCTCCCAGGTTCCCCATTCGTGGGAAAAAATGAGGGAGAAAATAATTGAAAATTCCCAAATATGCCTTTAGATTTCCCCCTAGTCCATGCGATATGTCAGATGGATCTATCTTTGATATGGATGTCGGTGGCCAAGTAGGAAAAGGGACCTCTTGCGCAGTAGGTGCAATAGATATTCCCATGAGGGTGAGATACATGTCTTTTTGTAACCATAGATGTGTGGTCAAACGAATAAATCCCACTGATTTTGGCATGGTAGTGTGGTGTTCAAATATGAGCTCAATCTTGGTTGTTGGGTCGACCTTGTTTTTTTCTTTACATGTCGTATTTGGTCTCACTGAATTAGCAAGCTCCCCTCGTGTCTCCGCAAGTTCAAATTCATCCACTATGGATCACTATATGTGACACTCTTTATTATTCCACCAAAAACACATCACTCCACTCCCAACCCATTACAAACTATAACTATTACCAGCTCGATGTGGGACAAGCCAACTCAGGAATATATATTAAACAGTGAAAAAAAGAGTTTAATGTTTGGCGTGGTCACATATCGTCATGTTCTTGGGGCTTGGCTTTTGCACGTTTTCCAATGGCTAGAGCTAGTTCTATTTCCTTTTTAACGTTGAAGATATGCATGGTTTGTTTGTCAAACCTACACCAAAGGAGTGTGATCTCATGGAATGCGTTGAATTTGGGATATGTATGTTTGTAATATGTTTGATTACCGGGCCGAATGCCTAAGTGAGATGTAGAACTAAATCCCGCAATTTCATTTAGCTTAGTTTCTTCAAGCATTATATTCATCTCTCTTCATCTCTCATTATTATTTTTCTTTAGTTTTTCTTTTGCATCGAATAAAATTTTAAACCGTAGGATTTTGGTTCACATTTGATTGTATTAAAAACTTGTTTTAAAACAATAAAATGTTCAATCACAACTTAATGAATTCTACATTCCTTGTTAGACAATGAACTTGAACAATCACTTTGTGATGATCTAGCAAATGTTCCCACCAAACTATATTGCTAAGGCAAAATACTCTTTTATTAACAAGTTAAGGTTGAGTTACATCTAAATATGTTGAAATCTGTTCCTTTGTTAAAACTAATAAATCATGATTTTCAAACTCGCATAATAAACCTTCGTAAATCCGGTGAAAAGAAGATTTTGAGTTTCTTCAATGTCCCTTAGTTATGTGAGGAGTCACTTTAACACTTAGACTAACCTTGATTGATATTGTGTAGCTCTTTCGGATTGTTGAAGCTCCTTTAGAGAGCCTTTTTGGTTTTCCCTCAACCTTGTCTTGCACTTTTACGATGATTGTTAAAATTTAAAAGTTGGGTTTCATATTGGCTCGCCATTTTGAACCCTAAATAATGAAATGTTTTCCCACCTTTGCACCCTCTAGTATTTTTACTATGCAAATTCCTAGAACTTTTTATAAAAATGTGTAATTTTTTGATGGGAAAATAAATTAAACACAATCCCAAAAAAAAGACTATTTTTTGTGGAGGGTTGGGCATTTTGTAAAGCCTCGCCCGTTATTTACTAAGTTAAATTAGGACCCCTTCCTAAGAGTCATTCAGACCTATGGTTTCCTTGCAAACCTATCCACCAATTTAAAAAAACATTCTCTCATTTTGAATTCCGTACAACAAATAGGTATCCAACCAAATTCTTGGTAAAGAGGAGGACATATCAAAAAAAATTCATTGTGTGTTTTCTCATTGAAATGATAAATTTTCAATGTGTTTTATCTTGCGGAAATGGGATTAGCCTCTCAAAACATAAATTTCAGAATTAATTAGGATACTCTCAGTTCGTGCTAAAGTAGGGGACTAACATGAAAATGTAAAAGAAAGTTATAGACACTATGTCAAGTTAGCAAACCATCATGGAAACTTATTAACACTTATAAATAACTGTTTGTAGTTTAAACTCTATCTTGTGGCTTTCACATGTGTTTGACAAAAAATTTGACTTTTAGGAAAATATGGTCTGTTAAAGGTGATTTCATCATCTCCTCCCATGGTTCGTGGGAAAAAATGAAGTGAAATTAAATGAAATTCCCAATATATGTTTTAACCCCTTTCGCGATTTGGATCTAATATGGATGAAAATTATTATTATTATAATTTAAATGGGAGAAAAGATAAAATTGATTATGGCATGGTAGATTAGGATGGATGCCATGTCATTACATGTCTTATTTATCTCACTGATTGATTTCATGCTCACATGGTCTTCATCCATATGATTTATCTAATCATGAGTGTTATTTCCCATCCCAAAATTTGTATTGTGAAAGTCTAATATATCTAAACAGTTAAAAAAAAATTTAATTTTAATACATATCGTCATGTTCTTGGGGCGCTTTGCACGTTTTCCATAGTGTGCAATAGTTGATTATAATTGGTGTTGTGTTCCTTACCTTAAAAATGTAATAAAACTTTATAAATATAACATTCAACCCTAATATAAGATTCATCTCTCTTCATGCATTAACTTTAGTCTTCATGTAAGATCCTTCTAGGATTTTGGCATTTGAGAAGAAATTGAATCCGTATAAAATGAACTTAAAACTTTCACTTCCTGATGGCACCTTCTAGTTTAACTAAATAAGAGCCCAATTTTGAGTTGTTGAGTTCATCTAAATATGTTGGACTGTTCCTTTGTTAAAACTAATAAATGTTTACCAACATCATGGTGAACTCGAAGGTTAGGAACTACATGGACCTTGATTGATAGACTTTATCTAAAGTAAGTAGAACTAAAATTTCTTTAGTATCTTAGTGGACTACCAAGTCTTACTAAGTTAGATCTAGAAATTAACTTCATTTTTTCAATGAATTCCTGTGAGATCTAGATGACATATATGGAACTATCCACCAATTGAAATAGTTGTACTATGAATTAAACTCTTGTTAATAATAATATCATTAATTCCTCACAAAGATAAATGTGTTACTTCTCAACTAGTGTCATTATAACGGACCTTAGTCTTTATCGGATGCTTTATAGGTTAAACTATGTTTTAACACCTTAATCTTATCTATAATAGGCGTGGATCCCCAAGTGAAAAAAATATAATTAAAACAAACCTTATTTGATTGGGATTTTATCTGTAAATGGGGTAGAAAAATTATAATTAACTCTGGATGCCATGGAACCTAAATTTATTTGAAAGATGTTGACATAAGAGAAACCTAGAAACATTAAAAACTTGGTTTTGTAATCCGTTGTTATGTTTTTTATGACATTAAGAATAAAATAAATTTCACATGAAGTATCATGAAATTAGATAACATGGAATCTCACTTTGAAATCAAATCACTTATGGTTCATTTGTTTTGGTTCTAATGTTTCCAATCATGTACTTTAGGAACTAAGATGTTAGACAAGTAATTTCAGTAACTTATTTTTACTAAGTTATAAAGTTATGCATTTAATGAGACCATAGTGCGATTTAAGATAAAAAGCATATAAGAGTTAAAAAAAGAGATTTAAAGTTAGTATTAATGTCACTCTTCGAGTCCTTATAACTCAATTTGACATTTTCTATGTGTTAAAAAGAATATAAATTTCCCTTGGTGAGATCAAACTGAAAAATATAATTAAAAAACCTTATTTGATACATATATATATATAAAATATAATAACTCTATAACCTAAATATTTGATACATATACATACATATATATATATACATATATACATATAAATTTCACATATATACATATATTATAACATATATATATATATATATATATATATATGTTAGACACACACAACATATATACATATATATATACATAGTATTTACATACATATATATAAAAATATAGATATATAGTATTAATTTCTTGATGTAAAAACTGGTGAATGTATTGTGTTAACTTATTGCACTATTTTTGTGCGGTAGGGAAATAAGGATACCATGATTATAAGAATGTTCGTGGAAAAGGTATCTTGAATCTAAATCTTCCTCAAATCCTAAGATTTTATTTCTTGACATCACGTTAGATTCACTTTTGTAGTAAGCAAGAAATTTAAGCATGAATAAACATTTAAGCATAAAATTAACATAAAAATGAGAGAATTAGGATTTTTATATGCAAATTGAAATATGGAAAATAATTTTTAAGTTACTGAGATTGTCTTAAGGGATAAATATTCGACTTAAATGGTTGAACTGTAAGTGGAATGCGGAATAAATTTAAGAACCTATAGGTGATTTTAAAAGTGTTAAGATTATCCTTGCATAATAATGTTCTTTGAATGTTAATCATAACTAAGATGTAATCATTGTAATAATGTGTTGTCGATTTGCCAATCCTTGGGCCCCTTCTTATGGTTGTGTAATTTCTAGCATTCGTTCATTGGGTAAAGTGTGGCATTGATGTGAATGTGATGTTTTCACATGTCTATGTGAGTCAATGAATCATGCAAGTGTCACATGTGTTGATGATTTTCTCTACTTGAGCCCTTATGTTCTTGTGTAGTAAGCAATGTCATTTAAAAAAGAAAATTTTGATATTTTTACTTGTTGTATTTGTGCATGTAAAATGTGGGAATTACATTTGGTATCAAAGCAAAGGTTCATGCTCTCAAACCTCTAAGACATATTGGAGTTATCATGGTTTTGCATGGTGGTGGTGGAGATTGGAAGAGTGATATAAATGTGATGTGAACAATGTTGTAATTGTGATATTATGAATGCATATGTTTTATATGTCACTTAGTGCATATTTTTGTCATGTTGATGTGTTGGAGATGAGACTATTTTCCTCCTCCTCATGGATTCAATGAGCAATTCATGTGTGATGTACCACCTTTTTGTGTGTGAAAGGAATGTTATAGTTGATTATGGAGTGGTGGATAATTTTGGCATTTTATGATATGTAGGTGTGTTGATATGTTGTATGATAATATTAATGTATAGTGAATTGGATTGTATCATGATATCATCAACTTTGTATTACGATGAATCATGTGCATCACCGTGTTGTATCTGCAATTGAATATATGTTGTAATGTTATACATTGTGTTCCTCATATGTATGATTCTTATAATATGTGATGGTTCATGTCGTGAGTTAGGGAATATGGCGAGAATATGATCCCTATTATACAAGGATTGTACTTTGGGTGCAAATGTGGTAATGTGATGTATCATAACCCATAAAAGTAATGATTGTTTTATACCATATATATATATATATATATATATATATATATATATATATATATACGATGGGTAAGATGCTATGGTTAATTTGTGTGAATCGTCATTGTGTTAGTGATGTAGTTATGTGTTAAGTTTTTAACCCTACACTAACTTACCATAAGGGAAATAGGTAAAAGTATATGTTTGGGGTGAGGAAATGCATATTGTTGACCAATCACTAAAGCTGACTTTAGGATCAATGTAATGCAACTTGTACCCCTTTCTCTCTCTTTATATGGTTATCATATGGATTCAACCTAAGTGTAGTTACAACTATGTTGAGCCTTATCAAATCAAAGGCGGGATGATTCAACAAAGATGATGAAAGTTGCATTATTTGATATGTTATTTTAGGAGCCGAGGCTCGATGTCTAAGTGTCAACAAATCATTGAGTATTCCTTTGGTGGTTCTATAAGGCCACATAGTTATTGTAATATTTATTCCTATATATGTATTTTATTCGAAAATTGTAATTTTTCTCTTTACTTACAAGAAGGAAGTGTTTTATCGATTGATATGTTTTTATTTTAGGGTATTTTAATTGGTTGTTGCACTAACATGTAGATTTTTGCACTAACTATGGCTATTTGGCCATTTGTTTTGCTTAGATTTAAATTTTATTTTTAAGTTTAAAATTTTATAGCCTAGCCAAGGCTTGCGATTAATCGCCACTTGGCATTTTGAAATGGATTCTTATGTTGGTTATAATGTCATAATGTGTTGGAATAGGGTCATGGGATTCACCATGGAGTGGTAGAACCTATGGATCCACTTCATCGGATAGGGGTACTCCCAAGGAGTTACAAATAATTAGCAGGTTTTCGAACCATGAGTTATTATCTCATTTGGGTTAGAGGTGTTTAGAATCTATTTGTGTACATGTACTTTTAGAAATACAAAAAGAGTTAGAACTAACACCTAGTAGTCATAAAACCAAGATAAATCAAATTAAATGCAATATCATGCTTAGAGCTTAAGAAAAACTTATCTACTAACATCCTTTCATTAGAACATGAAAAATATTAAAACTAACATGTTAATCCATTAATCTCTATCTCTATTGAATGCTAAAAATGAAATGAACCTACGTAGATCCTTAGCAATCAAAGGTTTGATTGTATGTTTGAATCTAAGGTTTTCAACAATGGAATCTTGTCAATCCATGGCTACAAGACCATTTGACATATCCCCATATGACTTCAAAACTTGGATGGATGAATACAAGAAATGAAAGTAGCTAGCTTCTCCAATGAAGAATGCTCCAAGATGACAAATGGCTATAGCTTATTTGCTATTGCTCACTTTTGTTTCTCAAGGAATAGGTGTAAGTGTAAAGGTAGGAGGAGGGATCTTTATATAGCCCAATGGATAGAGGAATCTCTACATCCCTTTGCATGTGGGATAATAGAGATGTTGAGTTAGTTGTGGATAAGGGGTTTTAGAAAGGGTTGAGTTAACTTTAGGAGAGTTTAGCTTGTCCTTTAGTGAGTCATGTGCATAAAGGGGTTTATTAATCGATCAAGATGATTAATAAATAGATGTGCAAGTTTATAAAAGATTTTTAGAGGAATATTAACATGATTTAGACTATAGAAGGGAATTAAATCAACTAAATAATGATTTATTGATTTAATGAAAGGGGAAGGTAATTAATTAATAATAGATCGATAAGAAGGATTAATTAATAGAATGTCATTAATTAGGGTATTTGTTGAATAGAAGACTTAATTAATGTGTAATGTAATTAATTAATAATGATTTGAGAGAAGATGAGCACTATTGAAAATATGTCACCAATTTGTAGGAAATGTGATAATTAGTACAATTTAAGTATTTAAATTACTCGAAGTAATTATAGGTGTTTACATTTGCCCCTCTTTGGGGTGGTGTAATGACACCACTTTAAAGATAGTAGACGAATGAAATTTTTAAGGGTAGAAGAAAAAAATTGGTAGGAGGGAGAGATGTCCCCTCGAGTATCGATGGGGTGATGAAGGAAGATGACCGAAGATCAAAAAGGTGAGAAATAGATAGAAGAATGGGGTGATAGGAAAGTGATGCGTAGAAGAAATATGGAGAAGTGGAGAGAAGAATTAACCTATAGCCTTTGTAGTGGAACAACTTCAATGTCATCATATTGCCAAAATATCTACGTCGTCGGATCTTATTAAAAATATAAGCATATGAAAAAGTTGAATTACATAAAAAGCCATACCACAAACAATTGTCTATTGCTGAAAAACCAACTCTATGCAACATACAAAATGTAATGCAATATGAGAAAGAAATAAGCTCATTTAATATGGAAAACAAGTACGAATGCACATCTTCAACCCAACAATGGTGGTAGTTTTATAAAAAAATTATTATCAAGATGAAGAGGTCCACATATTTTTATTGAAGACAAAGGTTAAAAATGATGCCTGAGAAAGGATACATGTAAGGGGAAATGATGATGGACACTGGGTCCAAGTAGAAAGATTTGTGCACAATGAAACAACACCAGGAAACAAGACGTGCCCTAGAGTACAGATAAAGCAAGAAGCTAGCTTTGTGAATGGTTATGAATCCAGCATCCATGAGTCTTGTTGATCATTGAACATGTGAAAAAAACCAGTAGGATATAGAAAGAATACCATGCACAAGACACAAGTTTCACCCATAATAAGCGGGTTACCTATTTTTGTAGGTTTTTTTATTTTTTAGGATTTTGTGGAGAATATTACCTTGTTTTTGGATTTTGAAGTTATATATATATATATATATATATATGTGTGTGTGTGTGTTGTGTGTAAATGTGTGTGTGTGTGTGTGTGTGTGAAAATAGAATAAATGAATGAAGTTTTTTTTCTAAATGCAAAAATGTGGTGGATAGTAAAGAAAATAGAATAAATAGAATTCGCCACGGGAAGAGAAGAAAAAATATGTGACAAATAATGTCCCATATAATGGAAAAATTACTAAAATAATTATTTTTTTAAAAAAATAATTATTCAAGAGAGTGTGGATAAGAAGAAAAATCACCTAGGAGTAATAAAAAATGTCCTAGTGAGAAGAAAGGAGTACTACACCGCAAAAAATACCCCATCACAAAGGTGAAAAATGAAAGAAAAATAATTATTTAAATAAAATAATTATTTGACGATGAAAAAGGAGAAAAAACGGTCAAAAGAAAACCTCCAAGCACCACGGCCGGTGAAAAATAGCTTGATATACCCCACATGGGGTGGTAAATCACCGCAAACAATTCATTTGTTACAGACCACTGCCAAGTTTTTACGGTGAGGCTCTGATAGTGACAAGGATGATGGTGAGACCACGTGACCATTTGAGACAAGCAGACATAGTTTGAGGGTATGAGCAAAAAGTAGACGATGGTGTCTTTTTGAGTAACCTAACCCTCTTCATCAATTTTTCAATTAAGGCTCATAGAAGTAGGAAACTAGGGTTAGAGTCATGTTGGCACACATGTGCGGGGGTGCAGATACCCTAATGGTGGTGTAAGTGCCTTTGGAGAGTATGCGCGCATGTGCAGGCACCTAAAAACATGTATACCCGCACGTGTATATGCAAACACTATAGCCCACACACATCACATATGTGCACACATACACACACCACATAACTGCAAAAATAAAGGGCACATGCACGTACGCAAGCGTAGGTATTCGGATGATGATGCAAGCATCCATAGGCAGATGAGGGTGCACACACCCCAAAGGGTGCGCAGACATACTGAGTATATGGAGGACAGATAGAAAAATGCCAAAAATGATGGCATTTAGAAGAAAATTAGGATTTTTGGGTTAACCCTAAAAATGATAGGTAGAACTTAGAAGAAATGTTAGTAGCTGACAAATGGAATGATTTTGCAGAGACATTTTCCCATTCTTCGGACACATCAGCAACATTCACGCATAACAAAGCTAGAGGGGAGCATGCATAGATGAGATCGACGTGCGGTGGCGATACTCTTAGAGGTGGTGGGCCTAGACCCCATATCTCAAATGCCTTCCATTACCTTAGATCATGGTCTACTGACTGCATTGGCTGAGTGGTGGCACAGTGAGATCCAGTGTTTCAGGCTCCCTACCGGAGAGAAGACAATGACTCTTGAGGATGTTTAGCAGATTCTCCACGTACCTTTCTGAGGCTCATTGATCGAGTATATGAGCAACCTCAGGTGGATCAGGGCAGCGGTCCAAATGTGTATAGGATCTAGGCATGCCAAATGTGTACATGTATTTTTTAGAAATGCAAAAAGAGTTAGAACTAACACCTAGTAGTCCTAAAACAAAGATAAATCAAATTCAATGCACCATCATGCTTAGAGCTTATGAAACACTAATCTACTAACATCCTTTCATTATAATATAAACAAATATTCAAAATAATATGTTAATCCATTAATTTCTATCTCTATTGAATAATAAAATGAAATGAACCTACTTAGATCCTTAGCAATCAAAGGTTTGATTGTATGTTTGAATCCCAAGGTTTTCAAGAATGGAGTCTTGTCAATCCATGGCTACAAGACCATTTGACATATCCCCATATGACTTCAAAACTTGGATGGATGAATACAAGAAATGAAAGTAGCTAGCTTCTCCAATGAAGAATGCTCCAAGATGACAAAATGGCTATAGTGTATTTGCTATATGCTTCACTTTTGTTTCTCAAGGAATAGGTGTAAGTGTAAAGGTAGGAGGAGGGCTCTTTATATAGCCCAATGGATAAAGAAATCGCTACATCCTCTTCCATGTAGGATAATATAGATGTAGATTTTGTTATGGATAAGGAGGGTTTAGAAAAGGTTGAGTTAACTTTAGGAGAGTTTAACTTGTCCCTTAGTGACTCATGTGGATAAAGGGGTTTAGATAGGGTTGAGTTCACTTTAGGAGAGTTTATCTTGTCCTTTAGTGACTCATTGGGATAAAGGGAGTTTATTAATTAATCAAGATGATTAATTAATAGATGTGTAAGCTTATAAAAGCTTTTTAGAATAATATTAGCATGATTTAGACTATAGAAGGGAATTAAATCAACTAAATAATGATTTATTGGTTTAATAAAAGGGGAAGCTAATTAATTAATATTAATTAGTTAGTTTAGATAAAAGGAAGGATTAATTAATGGAAGGTTGTTAATTAGGGTATTTGTTGAATAGAAGACTTAATTAATTAACGTAATGTAATTAATTAATGATGATAGGAGAGAAGATGAGCACTATTGATGATATGTCGCTAATTTGTGGGAAAGGGGATAATTAGCACAATTTAAGTATTTAAATTATTTAGGCTAAATTATAGGTGTCTACACTATGCGCCTTAGGGCCATAGGGTTGCCAACCTCTTTTGGGAGATAAAAGAAAATATATCTTTATTTTATTGTTTGGGAGGTATATGGATATGTTTTGTGATGCTTTGGGAGGTAGATGGAGATTTTTTGTGATGCTTCAGAGGTATATGTAGTTGATTTGTAATGTTTGGGAGGTGTATATGGTTGTTTTATGATGCTTTGGGAGGTATATGGAGATGTTTTGTGATGCTTTGGGAGGTATATGGATTTTTTTGTGATGTTTTGGGAGGTGCGTAGATTTCATGTTATGCTTTATGTGTACTCTTATGAGTTCGTATGTGTTTTGAGATGTTGAGGATTGATACTCCTCATTTTAGTATCATATTGTTTCCATCTTGACTCTATCTAGCTACAATTATTGTTTTGAGTTGCGTAAAACCCCGTATGTTTACATGGTAGGAATTACATGTTCTTTTAGTCTATTTATGTTACGAGTACCTTTATGTTAGAAGCATGTGTGGAAAGTACTATGTTGTGAGGGCTATTTATGTTCTTTCCATGGTTCTATTGAGTTGTTGTGATGTGATATAATCGTGAGGGTACATATCACGATTTCTTGCGAAAACCATTCGTGTTGTCCTTTGTGATCCCGATGTGGTATTGTTACTCACAATTTTGTTTTGGCACCCACAAACATAAGACATCAAAAAATAAATAAAAATTCTTAAACAATGAAATACTAAGATTTGAGATTAAGAAATACTTTTAAGGAAAATAATAAGTGATAAAGTAAACTAAAAAATCTCAATCTTCACATAACATTAAAATTTAAGATATTGCAAAATTTAGTTTGCTTCTTTGTGATCATGTTATATCGACAAGTTGTTTTGTTAAATGACATGTTTCATTATTGATTTTTACCCACCTACCCTTCGAGCTTTGGTATTGTGTTGCATCAAGGATGATGCTCTTATAAGGAGGGAAATGTAGTGCCACTTTGTAAATTAAACTTAAAACAAAATTAAGTAAATAATTTTATATATTTCACGAAGTTGTTGGGCATTTCGGCATTGGTAAGGAATTGATGAGGGTGGGTTGAAATTAATGGAAACATATGGGTGAAGGTTGGGTCTATCTAACAAGATAGTGCATGGACATCCCTTCCTAAGTGATCATTTAAACCTATCACTTTCCTTGCATAATAATTCAGGAAATTTAATTGTAATCCAAGGATTTAATCTCACCAAAACTCATGATAACATTGAAATTTATCATCATTTGGTTGTGTGCAATAAACATGTCTTCAACTTAATCAATTACATTTTTTTAGACGTTTCCAGCCTATGCAAAAATACGAGTTCGGAATAGATCATGGAAAATCATGAAAGTTGAAAAGACAGAAGGAATTTTTCGAGATATAGGTAGTTGGAAATGCCTAAACATTGTTGATTTTGGACATATTTTATTGTAGGATATGTGGAGATGGGATTGGATGATAAGGATTTATAAACTTACAAAAAAATGATTTGAGCAAGAAAATCCACACTCTAAAGTCTTAATTAGGATACTTTCAATCCATGCCAAAGTAGGAGACTTAGAACATATCTTTCCCCTCCATTTAAGAATAAAGGGTAGAGGAAATTCTATCAAATGTTGTTGGTTGCAAGCATTGTACTAAATATGTATGCAAAGATGGAGACATGTGCATCTTGGTAGGTACTCTATTAAAAAAATTAGATCTTGTAGTTGATAAATTATTTGGTGGACAAGTATGCAAAATGTGGAACTTCACACAAGGAAGATGAACTATTTGAAAAAGTGCCTAAAAGAAATGTTTCCTTATGGAATGAAATGGTCGTAGGATACGCACAAAATTATCTATTAAAAGGTTATTTAATCACTTATTTTCCCCTACCAGGTTCCCAACAATGGGGAAAAACGAGCAAGAAAACAATTAGAAATGCCCAAATATGTACCAAGTGTGAGATTGATTTATAGGCATTATATTTCCCCCTCCATGCGATATGTCGATGGATCTATCTCTACGAAAGATGTCTTTGGCCAAGTAGGAAAAGGGACCTTTGACCCAGCAGGTGCAACAAATATTCCCATGAGGATGAGATACATGTCATTTTTGTAACCATGGATGTGTGGTCAAATGAATAAATCCCACTTATTTGAGCATGGTGGGTTTGGTGTTTAAATATGATCTCGGTCTTGGTTGTTGGGTCAACATCGTTATTTCTAATACTCATTTAGTTTGGTCTCAACGAATTGGAAAGATTGCCTTGTGGTTCAATGAGTTCACATTCATCCAACGTGGATCACTATACGTGGCACTCTTTACTATGCACGAAAACACATAAATCCATTCCCATTACATACAACCTAGAGATATTACCAACTCGATGTGGGACAAGCCAATTGAGGAATTTATATTAATCAGTGGTAAAAAAAAGTATAACGTTTCGCATGGCCACAGCTCATCATTTTCCTGTGCCTTGGATTTGCACGTTTAGTAATGGTTTGAGGTAGTTCTTTTTCCTTTTTACGTTAGAGATATGCATGGCTATTTTATCAAACCTACACTAGTGTTATCTCATAGAATGAGTTGAATTCGGGATATGCATGTTTGTAATATGTTTTAGGAAATTCCCAAGTGAGATGCAGAATCCGAAACCCGTAATTTTTCTAGCTTCATTCCTCCGTGGCATGGTTCATCTCTCCTCATTCTCATAATTTTTGTTCTTTAATTTTTCTTTTGCATCGAATAAAATTTTAAACCGTAGGATTTTCGTACATTTTATTGTATTAAATAAACTTGTTTTGAAAAAATAAAACGCGTTTGATCGCAACTTATAAAATTCACCATTCCTTAGTAGATAATGAAATTTAACCCTCACTTTGTGATGATCTAGAAAATATTCCAACCAAACTATATTGCTACAATACACTTTTATTAACAGGCTAAGGTTGAATTTCCTTTAAATATGTTTACTATTCCTTTGTTAAAACCAATAAATCATGATTTTAGGAGACTCACAAATAAACCTTCGTAAATATAGAAAAGATATTTTATGTTTCTTCCATGTCCCTTCTTATCTAAGGATTCACTTCAACACTTAGAATGACCTTGATTGATATTTTGTGCTCTTTTTGACACTCTTATAGAGCCTTGTTACCTAGTGTTCCACTTTTAGGAAGATTGTTAAATATGAAAAGTTGAGATTCATATCGGCTTTCGTTTGAACCCTGAATAATGAAATGGTTTTTCACCTTCAAAACCAACTATTATTTTTACTATAAAACTACCTAGAACCTTCAGTTTGGGGAAAAACACATTCCTAGATAGTTTGGCAAGGGGGTTTTAGGCCTCTTTCCACGCTTGTTGACTAAGTTATATTAGACAAATTACAACCGATGGTTCCGAATCCTATCCACCAATTGAAAACCATTCTCCCATTTCAAATTCCATCAATTCTATGAATTCTTGGTAAATAAGAGGACATATCGAAATTTACTCACTATGTGTTTGTTCATCGGAAGAACACTTTTGATTGTGTTTTCTTAGACTTTGAGCATAAATTGAGCATTATTGCAACTAGCATGAAAATTTACAAGAAAGTTGTAGGACCTAGTCAAGTTAGAAAACCATTTAGGAAATGTATTAACACTTACAAATAATTGTTTGAAATCGTATCTTGTGGCTTGACATGTGAAATTTGACTTTTGGGAAAATACAAAGGTGTCTCCCTCTTCCTAATCTCTTATGTCTCCTCCCTTGTTTGCGAAAAATGAAGTGAAATTGAATGAAATGAATAGATTTCTCTAACCCTTTTCCATCTAATGGAAATTATTATTATTATAATGTAAATGGGAGACTAAATAGTATTGATTATGCTATATTATGATGGATTTCCATGCCAACGATTTATTGCTGATTTCAGGCACACGTGGTTTTGCAGGAATGCAAGAAAGATGGTGAAATGGTGTGGTTGTTAATTCATTGGGTATTATTGAAAATTATGTATGCAAATGGAAATAATATATATGTATTTACTATTGCAATTTTATAATGTGTATGAGTTGCAAGTGTTTAGGGATGTTTGGGGAATATGTATCTAACCATGGGTGTTATTTCAATCCCAAAATTTGTATTGTAAAATTTGAATATATATGTTAAAAAAATTGAATTTTAATACCTTGTAGTGCACTTACAGTGTGCAATTGTTGATTATAATTGGTGTTGTGTTCCTTACATTAAAATGTAATAAAGAATTCTAAATATAACAATCAACCTTGTATAAGATTCTTGCATAACTTGTCTTCACGTAATATCGTTCTTATAATAGAAGAAATTTAAACCATGGAATGACCTTAAACTTTTACAATCAATGACACCTTCTAGTTTAAGTAAATAAGAGCCCAATTTTGAGTTGGTGTCATAGCTACTATGTTTAGTGAAATCATGGTGAACTCAAAGGTTAGGAATGACATGGAAATTTTTTATCAACAGTAAGTAGAACTAACATTTCTTTTGTATCCTAGTGGATGACCAAGTCTTATGAAGTTAGATATAGAAATTAACATCATCTTTGAATGAATTCCCTGTGGCATCTAGACGATGCAAATGGAGCTATTGAAATATGACTTAAACTCTTGTTAATGATATCATTAGTTCCGCAGCAAAATGTGTTACCTTGGCTAGTGCCATTATAATGCCTTATTCTTTATCGGAGGCTTTATAGGTTAAATATGTTTTTACACCTTAATCTGATATATAATATGGTGTAGATACCTGAGTGCAAACTAGAATTAAACTAAAACTTAGTTGATTAGGAGGTTATCTTATGGGTAGAAAATTATAAGTAACTCTTTGTAAATAAAATTTATTTGAAAGATGTTGACTTAAGAGAAACTAAGAAACTAAAAACTTGGTTCTGTAATCCCTTGTTATGTTTTTTATGACATTAATAATAAAAGAAATTTCACATGCGGTATTGTGAAATTAAGAAACATGGGATCTCACTTTGAAAACAAATCACTTGTGGTTCGCTTGTGGTTCTAATGCTTCCAATCATGTACTTATTTAAGATTTTAGATTTAGTACTTTTGGAACTCTTTTTGTTATAAAGTGATGCCAAAAAAGAGACCATAGTGCGATATAATACTAAAAATATAAGAGTGATTAAAAAAAGATTTGAAGTTAGGATTAATGTCACTCTTGGAGTCCTTATAACTCAATTTGACATTTTCTTGTGTTAAAAACAATATGAATTACCCTTGCTAAGATCAAAGTGTTACTGAAATATTGTTCATAGTGTGAACACTTAGGAGTGGTTTGGGTTATTTGGTAGTAATAGATTTTAATATTTATAAATTAATATATGAGTGTGCACAATTAGTTATCATTCAAAACTCATAGAGATAGAAATGTGTGAGAATATCTTGGGATTGAGAGTAATACTAGGGAATAAAGGAAAGATATGGGGATAAAATGATAAGACTTGACTCCATGATTTTAGGAGAAAGAAATTGTATAAAATGCCCTCTCATATTCAATATAAATTGCTCCATTCTATTTACATTTGGTTTCTATCTTCTGTAGTTTTCATTTCATGTGTTGATTTCAATTAGTTATTACTTAATTTATTTATGAAAATCTAGATATTTAGCATCATCTAGTATCATAAGTAGGTTAGGAAGATTTATGAGAGTGATTGCAGGACAAAACCATAGCCTCAAGGATGCAGATCTGAGAGTTTTAAAGCTTCCATCGCCATTTTCTAGATTCTGATCTTAAAAAACATGACTGGTAATTCATGTTTTTCTCATAAACAAAATTTAAATTTTATGATTTTATGGGTTTTTACTTTGTATTATGGGAAACTTCTGTCAAAAAATTATAGAAACCCATTTCTCATTTTAAGAGAAATCATGGAAACAATTATGACATTTCTAATTATTCAGAAAAAATAGTGAGTGATTTCCAGCAATAAAACTCTGATATGCTTTATTATTTTGGTTAAATATAAAGCTGGTTACTATTGTAAGGGTGCATTATCGGTTGAACCGACACCCAATATAATTGTAAAATGATCCTCAAAGACAAATTCGGCTGAGTTAGCAACATCACGATGGAGGATGGAGGAAAATTGGCATCTCTTGTTAGTCACCAACAAAGAGATTGCTTCATGGTATTGGTGACCTTTTATTTTTGTTGTGTGGTTTGTTTACTTTATGTTGTAATACTGAAAAATATTAACATTCATGTTTAAATCTCCTGCATGAGCATAATTTCTGTTTTGTAATGCCTCTAAGTTAGAAACAATTATGTGAGTGAAATAATGTACGCTTCTATATAGTGGTTGGTTCCATTAGAAAACCATTTTCTGAGTTGGAGGTTCTCTTTGAAAACCTCATATTGTTTGAGTTGTTGGTACTCATTGAAAACCTTCATTTCTTTATAGATCGTGAGCAGGCATAGGAGATAGATTTCCCCATGTTCACACTAAGGGGGTGATCATTACTTAAATATTGTTCATAGTGTGAACACTTAGGAATGGTTTTGGTTATTTGGTAGTAATATTTTTAATATTTATAAAATAATATATGAGTGTGCACAATTAGATGTCATGCACACCTCATAGATAGAAATGTGTTTGAATATCTAGGATTTAGAGTAAGAATAGGAAATAAAGGAGAGATATGGGAATAAAATTATAAGAATTGACTCCATGATTTTAGGAGCAAGCAATTTTATAAAATGACCTCTCATATTCAATAGAAATTTCTCCATTCTATTTACATTGAGTTTCTATCTTCTATAGTTTTCATTTCATGTGTTGATTCCATTACTTAATTTATTTACACAAATCTAGATATTTAGCATCACAAAGTTCAAAAAAAGATAGATGAAATATATATATATAATATATATATATATATAGAAATTGCGAATGGATTCAACAAGTTATCGAACTATTTTTAATGCGATTAAGAAATAAGGATACCAAGATCTAAGAATTTTCATGGGAAAAGGTATCTTGAATCTAAATATCCCTCAAATCCTAAGATTTCTTTCTTGACATCACATTAGATTCACTTTTGTAGTAATGGTAAGATTTAAACATGAATAAACATCGAGAAGCATAATCTTAACATAAGAACGAGAGAATGGGATCTTTGTATGAAAATTTAAATATGAAAAATAAATTTGTAAGTTATGGAGATTTTCGTAAGGGATAAAGAGTCAAATTAAATGGTCAAATTGTAAGTGAAATGTGGAATGAATTTAAGAACCTACGAGTAAAAAAAGAGATAAAATTATCCTTTGATAATAATGTTCTTGGAATGGTAATTGTAACTAAGATGTAATTATTGTAATAATGTGTTGTGGATTTTCCAATCTTGAGCTCCTTCTTGTGGTTGGGTCATTTATAGCATTCGCTCATTGGTAAAAGTGTGGCATGGACATGTATATGATGTTTTCACGTGTCTATGTGAGTCAATGGCTTATGTAAGTGTCGCATGCATTATTGAGTTTTTCTACTTAAAACCCTTATGGTGTTGTGTAGTTGAAATGGAAGGATGCACTAAAATTTAATTAGTTACATTGTTAAAAGGTTACATTTTTGTAATGGAAAAGAGAACAATGATACTTTGGAATAGATTGAATTTCAGTCATTCACTTGAGCTTGAAATTTTTTTATTGGAAAGGTGTTCTTGTATTTGTTTTATTGTTTACTTTTGAAATAAAACATCTTGAATTTAATGATTTAAGCATGAAATGTATAAATGGTTTTTATGTTCAACTAATTCCTTTAGGCATATAAATTAAAGCTAAGGATGAACTTTAAATCACTTTAACAAAAAAAATTCTGGAAAAATTACGGAATTGATCATTCTATTTTCAAAGAATAGGACCACCACCATGTGCAGAGCGGTAGTTGTTCTATTTTCGAAGAACAAGAACATTGCCTCAGTGCAGAGCGGCGGTCTCCGGATCTGTCGACTTGTTCGTGGTGATGGTTTCAACCATCACCAAGGAACGGTGGTGGTTTACAAATCGCCACCCACATAAGGTGGCGACCGCAAGACCGTCCACTTGCTTTTGGCGGTAGTTTCATCACTTTCTATGGAAAAATTAAAATCCGTGATTGTGAAATTTTGAACTTGATTTAATTAAAATATGAGTCTATAAAATGTAAAAAGAAAACTACCAGTAAACTATATGGGAATAAACTCACTATTTGAAGCATATAAATCCTTGAATGGGCATTTTAATGTATCAAATGTAATATATTAATTGAAAAAGGGGTTTTCCCAGATAAAGAACTCAAGAATGGAAATAACTAAATAATTACTCCATATTTAGGTATAAACCTCCATATAATAAAAATATGGAATGCATTGTTATAATAAATCCATAAACTGAACTAAACTAGGATTGATCCAAATGGATCCCTCCATGACTTCTTCCTCCTTGATTTCATGGCCTCCACTCCTCCAACCTGTAAATAAAATAAAATAAAAGAGACCAAATACAAAGATAGGAAAAGAAAAAGGTGTAATAAAATTTCATAAGGATAGTTAGGGTTAATATGGAACCCTAGGATCTAGTTATGAGTAATCCCTACAATCATTAGGTGAGAATATTTGTATTATGGGCATTTAAATAATTTAAGTGTATGTGAAAATGGGTGAATGATGCCATTAGTGGCCTAGTGTATTAAGTTAAAAATGTAATTCTCTAGGATGTTTTAGAAAGTGATTCAATGGAAACTAAAGATAATAATTTAAGGAATCTAAATTAACTAAGGATAAGAGATTTATAAATTGGGTTGAATGTTATCTTAAGAGGGTGAAAACTATTTAATCAAGTAAAAGAATTAATGGACAATTTTCTAAAGGATTATAATTAAATTGACATTAGAAATCGATTAAAAATATTTAATTATTAATCTGAACTGATCCATCCACTTTAATGTAGCAAATTATTGGTAGGAATTAATTAAATATATTATAGGCTTTGACACCCTTGTAATCTTTTAAAACAAAAACAAAATTGTCTACAAGATTCTAGATTATTATTTAAGGTTTAATGTGGTTTTTGAATGTAAAAAATATGGGCATTACACTTGGAGCCAGGATAACTTGGAAACATAAGACATAACAAGAAAACCTAGCACAAATCTAAAACTAGATCACACCACCTTGCATGATATTTTCAAATGTAGAAAACCTACTAAACTGAAAACAAAACCTAGAATAATAAACCAACTCTTGTCTTGGTCTATGTTGGAGGTGTGGATTAGATAAGGGGTTATTTCATGTGGAGCTTGACTTACCACCCTAGATCAAGAAGTAGAAACCATATTTCCTCAGATACTTCAGACACTACATGATGTTATTGTTGTTATACATGGGTTATCTTTAGGAGGGAGACATAGTAGATAGGAGAAAGAGCCATCAGTAGAGGCTCATGCACCTTCCCAACACCATGACACGTATAGGGAAGATAAATCCCATGTGGAGTCATCCATATGAGAGTCACCATAGAGAGGTCATCGAGACAAGGCTATAGGATATAAAGACAGATCTAGGATCCCTAGGCAACGTGGTGATAGTGTTGATAGATCTAGAGGTAGACAGGTACAATGGCGAATCACATTAGAGAGATTTAGAAACTCCATCCATCAAATTTCACTAGGGACATAGGAGAATTTTAGGAAGAGGCATGGTGGGTAAGCTTGAGCGGATGCTTCAAGCTATGTCCATGTACCAACAACACAAAGGCTCGTGTTTCCATTCACCTTTTAAGAGAAGGATTTGGGATTTGGTAAAGGACCAAGGATCATAAGCTCCATCTTAATTCTGAGATAGTAACTTGGGATCTCTTCGAGGAGTAATTGTCCAAGTTAAAATAATTGTCCATCCATGATAGGAGTTTCATTCAAGAAAGGATAGATGAATTTATGACCTATCGACTTAGGAGGGGAAATGTGCATTCATCATACATGTTGTGGAGGAGAGGGTTAGCTAAGGAGGTTCTATACATTCTTCATTTGGCCATAGACATAGTATGATGGCATATGTCATTGATGGAGAATAAGGGAAGACATAAGTAGGTAAGAATATCCGTATCAAGAAGATGTAGGATAGGGGTTAGCTCCTTCTCCTCATAGTGGACATGGTTCTATACATTCTTCATTTAGACCACCATAGACTTACTTTAGTATGTAGACTATATGCAAGATGAGCAAGTGAGGATCCACAAGTTCATCGTAGGTCATGATCATAGACGTAGGAGGGGAAATGTGCATTCATTGTCCATTAGGCACATTAGTAGAGGTTGTAAAGAAGGCATATATTGTGAGAGGAGATATGGGGAATAGATATAGTAGGTAAGAGATAGAGACAATAGGTGTAAATATTTCTTTTTTATTTGATTGTATCAAGAAGATGTAGCATAACAAATCAAGGGGGCTTCGGGATCTCCTTCTCCTCGTGGTGGACATGGTTCTATAAATTCTTCATTTAGACCACCATAAGGTAATATCATGTGTAATTTGCATGACATCACACTCATCCTCCATTTAGGCCTCCATACAGAGATTCGATGCTCATGGAGCTTTTCCCAGGGGATGTAGTGATGGGGCCTGCTCTCTAGGGGACTAGTAAGGATAACTGCAATCTACCGCCTGAGATCAATCCACAAGAGTTCTTCAACAAGAAGAGGTGATGACAGCTTCTCCATAATCTACTGCAAATCACTAGAAGATAGCAACTGATGTAAATTTCGAGTTCCACAACATTTTGTAGTAGGATCATCAAGATCTATAATATAGACTACTAGATTACCTTTAGGGGAGCCGCGCCTAATTTGAGGGAACTTCATGGTAGTTATTATACAAGATAAGGGCACTGAATCACCATGCAAGGATTCCAATACTCAGCATCATTAGAGACATTTGAAAACTCCTCCTTTACACCCTCCAAATAATGAGAGGGTAAGGCAAATCCCGAAATTTCCTTGAGCCATAAATGTTGAGGTGATATGACTAGGCTCCCCAGACATAGGATATATGACCATGCCTCTTAATTGTGGTCGAGAAAATAAAACAACATTATGAACCCGACCACGCTTAGGAAGAGGACCCCAGGGGAATGGTGATTGAGACAACAACGGTAGCATTGATGTCATTTCTATTTGTTTTTTATTTGATTCAGGATCCTAAGATTCATTTATTTCTCCATTTAGAGTAGAGTGATTCAAAGTTTTTGGTGAAAATCGAGCTTAGTCAAAAGTAGAATGGTAAATTTCACGGTCAAACGTTGAATGTGGAGATGGCCTTCAGAGCCAAGCTCATAGTGGACTCCTTAGTCAAGGAGTGCATAGTTGACCTAGGACCCTTTTCCTGACAACCTTGGATCTTCGTATCCTTCCTTTGGGTTCCCATGCAATTATTTTGGGCATGGATTGGTTATTTTTTCTAACACACACGGCCAACGGCTTTTAGTTGACTATTACAATTGTTCCAAGGTAATATCATGTGCACCAAGCCTGATTTTGCAATGATTCTTGCAAGAGATTAGAAATAGGGACCCCGTGATAGTGGGATTTAGGGGGTGAATTTTGGATAACAATAGTGAGACCCACCGCTATTCACACCATATCCACTATGTAACTTAAACAAAGGTGTGCATGACAAGGTTGTTAGTTGTTCACCTGTCATGATTAGTGATAGATAAGAGGATGAGTCTAGTGATATGTCACTTTATGATCATCATATCTTGAGGTAGTTTCTAGATGTATTTCTAGGGTAGCATGAATGGTTACCTCCCCCACGTGAGATATATTTTCACATTTTTTTGGTTCTAGGAGTAGAGCCTATCTCACGAGAACCTTATACGATGACTACCCCTAAGATCTTTGATCTCAAATTGTAGCTTAAGGACATTCTTACGAAAGGCATAATCTAACCTAGTGTATCCCCTTGGGTGCATTGATGATTTTTATAAAGAAGAAGGATGGATCCTTGTGATTATGTATTGATTATTGTCATCCAAACAAAGTAACGATCAAGAATCGTTACCCCCTTCCATGTATTGATGATTTGTTTGATCGGTTAAGGATTACGAGGTAGATGTTTATAAGGAAGCCTCTTGCGTATAATATATGGCCACTACGAGTTCACAATAGTTCCTTTTAGCCTCGATGAATGCCCCCACAATATTCATGAGTTTGATGAATGGGGAATTCTAGAATTTTTGCATCACTTCATGCTCATATTTCTTGATGAAATTTTGATTTACTCACCTACGCGTGAGGACCACCTTCGCCTAGTTTTATGGTGTCTTCGAGAGAAACAACTTTATGGGAACCTAGAGAAGTTTGCATTTTTTCATTCAGAGGTGCAGTACTTGGCTCACTTCATTTATGGAGAAGTTATTTCCATCCATCCTTCTAATATTAGATCTATTATGGAATGGCCCATGCCAACTACTATCACTGAGGTGCACAATTTCAAGGGTTTGGCAAGTTACTACAAGAGATTTAGATAGGACTTTTCCCAAATTACACACCCCATCACTTCCCTTTAGTAGAAAGGGAAGAAGTTTGTTTTGTCTAAATGGATGTGAGTAGGCCTTTAGTACACTGAAGGGATGCCTTACTTCCACACTGATTCTTGTTTAGCCGTAACCTCAAAGGGATTTCTGTGTCTACATATTCTTCCTTGTGGGATTAGGTTCTATTTTCATGAAGGAGGGCCGTGTGGTTTCCTTTGAGTCTCGAAAACTCAAGGATGATGAGCACAAATATCCTAATCATGACCTTGATCTTCTAGTAGTTATGCATGCTTTGGTTTCATGGAGACATTTCCTTCTTGGTAGGAGGTTTATTCTCATGACATACCTTTTGAGCTTATGTCACCTCTTCATGCAACCCAATTTCAATGCTCATTAGCAGCGTTGGATGGATTTTTCTATGTGAGTATGACATGGAGAGAAATAATATTAAAGGGAAAGAGATTTTTTTATATACTATGAGTAGAAAAAGACATTTGGCTATGGCTACTTTAGTGGGTACGGATTTGTGGAGCAGGATTTTGCAACAAATTCCATGTGATAGTTTCTACCTTGTAGTGAGATCAAAGATTGAGTTTTAGAGACCCCTTAAGGGGAAATTTGATGGTTTTTCATTAGATTCGATGGAATTTATAGACACAGAGGCTGAATCTATGTACTTAGGGATGGATGTTTGAGACAGATATATTGAAAGAGGCTCATCATGCACCTTATTTAGCCCATTCAGAGGTGAAGAGGATTCATGCCACCTTGAGACAAATTTACCATTATAGAGGTATTCAAAGGGATGTAGCTTAGTTTGTGTCGCACTATTTAGAGTGTCTGAGGGTGAATGCTCTGAGCATCATCATCCAACTAGCCTTATTTACCCATATGTTATATCAGAGTTAAAATGGGACACCATTTCCATAGATTTCATAGTAGGGCTACCAACACCGAGATGCCGGAATGTTGCCATTATGGTCATGGTGGATAGATTGATGAAAGTGGCTCATTTTACTCTAGTGAAGAACACATATACAACTATTGTATTAATAGGAGAATACTTAGATGAGATTGTTAGACTACATGTGATTCTATGGAAGATCTTCTCAGACCGTGATACCTTATACAAATCATAGTTTTGGACTACCATGCAGCAGACCTTGGGACGAGTATGAATTTTAGTACATCATATCATCTAGAGATAGATGGAAAAATGGAGAAAGTGAATCTTATTTTAGAGGATTTTCTTTAGATGTATGCCATGGATCATCATTCAAGGTGGGAGGAGTACTTTTATTTGGTGGCGTTTTATTATAACAATGGTTTTCAAAGTTCTATTGCTATGGCTCCATTTGGCACTTTATGACAGAGTTCAAGACACATTTGAGTTGGGATAGACTTGAGAAAAAATTATCTCTTGTGCCAGCTATGGTATAGGACATGAAGCAATAGATTATTTTGATCCAACACTGGTTGCAAAGAGGTATATGATATACAAAAGAATTATTATAATCGAGGATATTTGACCATAGCTATGAGGTGGGAACAAAGGTATTTCTACATGTCGACCTTATAAGAGTCCTATCTCACATAAAAGGCTCAAAATTTTCTTTTAGATTCATGGGTCCATTCAAGATCCCGGAATGGATCGGTCACTTAGCTTATCATCTAGCCTTTCCATCTAGCTTGTCTCATGTGCATGATGTGATTGACATATCTATTCTTAGGAGATATATCCCGAGATCTTTCTCATGTATTTGATTAGACTATGTTGCATGTGTAAGGGTAGAGGAAAATGATGGTGGAGACTATGAATATTTTAGAGCATAGGACCCTAGGCCTTCGAGGCTAAGATATTGATCATGTGCGAGTTCAATGGGATAGTTTTGATGAGAGTATTGCTACATGGGAGGATGCTACATTTTTACAAGTCTAGTTTCCACACCTATTTCAATGACTTCTAGGAGTAAGTTGATTCTTAGGCGAAGGGGATGTAGTGCCCATTACTCTTCAAAACTTATTATATTCTAATTTAGATTATCATTGTGACTAGAGACATGGATATTATTGTATCATTTTGGTTTAATATGATGTTAGATGATAGAGATATTCTAACTATTGATGGATTATGATTCATAGCATGGTTTGTGTGGATTTTTAGAGACATGGAGAGATATTTTATATTGACGATGATGATGTGTTGTTAGCATATATATTTACCGACATTCTAAATTCTCACATGTTGACTATGATTTAGCATTTGAATTAATCTCGTGATCTTATTGATATTGATTCAATGGTAGAATTGAGATGTTGAAATTATAAATAAATGATAATATTGATAGCTTAGATGATGATTTAGTTATATGAGGATGTTTATTGATGTATGTACTTATATTTATCTTTTATGCATTTGATGTGGCCATGAGGTCGAAGGAGGTATTGTGTGATTTTACAGGTAATTATATTACAACAATCAAAATGGGGTAGCAGAGCCAACCACAACGGAATATTGGATGGATACAATGATGATCACCATGGAAAATTATTTAATGTTTGATGTTATGTTATTAGATTGTTAGGGGTTCCCCATGGGGTGATGACCTCAATTATGACCATGGGATTTATGTATACTTCTTTCCATTTTCTTTTAATTATTGTGGAATATGTGATTTATTTTGTGATGTAATTCATTTATTCATTGTTGATCAATGTGCCTATTATCACCGAATAAAAATACCCTAAGTTTTCACAAGTATGTGTTCTTGAGGTCATAGTGTTATTGGATAACGTGGGTACTATCTCGTAAGTTGTGGAACTTTTTAGTTGAGATATAATTCTAGAGAAATCCAGTTCTTGATCCTAAACTACCTACCACAATCTACTCTAATATAGGAATAACTATCTTTCCTAATCTAACTTTCTAAGGGACCAAGGAGAGAGAGTGCATGAAAACAAAACCTACACTAGAGTTTTGATACACCCAAAAATAGTGAATGAGGATAGTCTTCCAATGTATGAAAAGTAGAAGAAAAATGCATTCTAGAAAAGGTGATAATAGTTCTCCACAATCTAGAAAATGAATTCACAACAAAATTTCATACACACACAATGATAATGGATCTCTGAAAGAGAATAAATACACACAACATATATGAAATGAGATTGAAAGGGCAAGAGGAATGAAATAATACACATCATGGGAAGAGACATCCACAACCTATATCTATTGCATTCATTAATATGCATAGTTAAATCTATTAAAGTATAAGGGTCTGGGTCACCATAGAAGGAGTTAACTACAAGGGCTTGCAGCACTTTGGCTTCACAAAAAAATTTGACATAGTTTTCTACTCAAATACTATCTCCCTTTACAATCAGCCCAACACTCAAATTTATAGAATTTTGAGAGGGAGAGAGAGGGAAAGTGAAAATCCCAAAATATATCCTCCATCCACCTGCAAAAGGTAGTAAATGGAGTGAAATGATATCTTTTTTGCTTGGAAAAGGATCCCCATAATGTCCCATAACTTTTAGATAAATGAGAAATGTCAGCCCATGCTTCATTAATGCATCTCAGCTACCAAATAAAATCATTGTTCTAAACTGGGCATGTTTTCTACAAAATCACCATTTATTACTTGCCAAATTCTATATTTCTTGATTTTTGTGCATTTCACTCAGAATCATGATTCCAATGGTCCAAATTTTGAGTGTTTTCATTGCAAATTGCAAAAAATATAGCCTTATGAGTACGGCAACTATTTTGGGTCTGTCAGGCATTTCTGTTATTTAATGGGAATCAACATCTAAATTTATTGGAGATAAAAATTCTTTGATTTTCAAATGTTTTGTTATTCAAAACATTGTGCTCATTCTAGAAAGTCAATTTTTGTGAAAATCAGAGCTCGAGGTCAAACATTATGGTCATTTGAAGTTCGGGGTCTGATTTGCACTATTTTCCCTTGCATGTGGCTATATCGGGTATTTTGGGTCTTAGTGTCCCAGATGTCCCTTATGTGACTTCGGATGAAAACCTCCACTTCACCCACATCACACTTGACTCACCTTGTAAATCAGGGAAAATTGGCTCATGTGTCCTGCTTGTCCCAATGTTGACCTGGCTATGAGGGCCGTTAACCACCGCATTCACCGTACCTTGGATTAAAAAATTATTTCTTTTCTTACTTGCTTGTTTTGAGGGATACATAAAATATTTTATGGAGGCATATTATAATGTGCGAGGCATAAGACTATCTTGAGGAGGCATAAGAGTTGTGTAGGGGTTTTGAGTTGTGCTTTGGAGGGTTTTAAGGTGGGTACCTAATCCCATTGGGAGGCATAAGTGATCTCCCATACCTTTGTATTTTGAAAGTTTGCATTATTTTTATTGTTATCTTGTGTTCGGATGTGTGTTAAATGATTGTGAAATTTTGTATTGTGATGTGGAAGCATTGTTTTAGTTTCCATGAGTTATATCGATTCCTTATTACATTTTTATCGAGGCTCGGGGCCAATGAGGAGGATATCTTCTTGTCCACATTGGATTATTGGTTGGGTGGAAAGTGTTGCCTCTCCCCCATTTTTGTTGTTGTGATTGAAGTGAAAAAATGGTGGAGCTCTTATTGAAGATTTGGGACTTGGAGCTTTTTTGAAGTCAAAAGAAATCCTTCATGTGAAACCTTTCTTGTAATTCCCACTGAAGTGGAAGTATATTAGACATGCATTAAAAATAAAAGTTGTATTGTATTTTTTTTTATTAAGTTGTAATGTATTATTGGAAAGAAAGCTCTTTGCATTGTAAGAGATGAGATATGCTCAAAGAAAAATAACTTTAATTGTTATTTGTAGGAGTTATATTATTGTAAAGAATGAAGGGAAGACTTCGAATTTGTAAATAATTAAGAATGCATTCTTAGTAAATCTTAAATGTATAATAGATGTTTTTGCTTTCCTTGAATAAATGGTTGTAGTTGAAATGGAAGGATGAAATAAACTATAATGAGTTACTTTGTTAAAAAGTTACATTTTTAAAGGAAAATAAATAAATGATACTTAGGAATCGATTACATTTCATTCCTTCATTTCAGCTTGAAAAATATTTTATTGGAAAGGTGTTCTTATAGTTGTTTTCTTGTTTACTTTTGAAATAGAACATCTTGAATTTAATGATTTAAGCATGGAATGTATAAATCGTTTAAAATTTCAACTAGTGCCTTTAGGAATATAAATTAAAGCTAAGGGTGAATTGTAAATCACTTTACTTAAATTAGTTTTGGAAAAATTGTTGAATTGATGGTTCTGTTTTCGAAGAACAGGACCACCACCCCATGTAGAATGGCGATCTCTAGACCTCCAACCCGATCGGAGAGAGAGGTCTCTATACCACCACCCAAGAAAGGCGGTCATTTATGAATCACCACCCAGGTAGGAAGTGGTCGCAAGACCACTAGCCAACTTTTGGCGGTGGTTTCATCACTTTCGGTGGCCAAATTAAAATCCGTGACTATGTAATTTTCAACTTCATTTAATTAAAATCTAAGTCTATAAAATGTAAAAGGAAACTACCAACAAACTATATGGGAATAAACTCATTGTTTAAAGCATGTAAATCCTTGAATGAGCATTTAAATGTATCAAATCTCATAGATTATTTGAAAAAGGGTTTTGCTAAATAAAGAACTCAAGAATGGAAATCACTTCATTACTTTTCTAAATTTAGAGTACAAACCTCTAAAATCAACAAATGGAATGCATTACTATAAAAAATCCATAAACTAAACTAAACTAGGCTTGATCCAAATGGATTCCTTCATGGATTCTTCGCTCCCCAATTTCATGGCCTCCACTCCTCCAACTGGGATATCAAAGAAAAGAAAAGAGACCAAATAAGGACACTAGGGAAAAGAAATAAAATTTCATAAGGATAGTTACTGATTAGTATGGAACCCTAGGATCTAGTGGCAACAATTGATTTTATCCGAGGGTTAACACATCATCCCTACAATTATTAGGTGATAATATTTGTATTATGGGTTTTTAAATAATTTTGGTGTATGTGAAAATCGGTGAATGGGGCCCCATTGTGCCCTAGTGTGTTAAGTTAAAAATGTAATTCTCCTAATATGTTTTAGAAAATGATTAAATGGAAATCAAAGATAATAATTTAAGGAAGCTAAGGTAACTAAGGATAAGGGATTAATAAATTTGGGTTGAATGTTATCTTAAGAGGGGGAAAACTATTTAATCAAGTAAAAGAATTAATGGACACTTTTCTAGTGGATTGTAATTAAATTGACATTAGAAATGGATTAAGAATATTTAATTATTAATTTAGACCTGGTCCATCCATCAGTAATATAGAAAATTGTTGGTAGGAATTAATTAAACGTATTATAGGGTTTGATACCCTTGCAATCTTAAAAATAAATTGTCCACAAATTTCTAGATGATTATTTAAGGTTTAATGTGGTTTTCAAATTTTGAAAATTGTGGGCGTTACAAATGTTGTCACCGCCTATGTAATTGATGACTTATTTGAGTGTCGCATGCATTGTAGAGTTTTTCTGGATCCCTTATGGTTTTGTGTATTGAGAAATGTAAGTGAAAAAAATATATAATGAATTTTTAACTGTTGTATTTGTGTGTGTAAAATGTGGGTGTTACAAGTGGTTAGATATTTGAATTTTCTACCAATTATTACCACTATATGTAAATTTTAGAATATCCACAATGCTTAGAAAGGATAAAAATACATTTTCATAGAGATGCTACAGGTATTCTACAATTCTTGTAAGTTGTGGAAATATTATTGAGTAATTGTGGTAAAAAGGGCTTGTTTGTTGTAGTGTATTAGCTTTAGAAAATTTAGTGAATAGTTTTTAATCTATTTGGTTAGATCTAAAATGATTTGTTTGTTTTATAAGATGTTTGATTCCTTATTATATGGGATGTGTGAATAGAGTTGTTCTTATACCAAAAAAACTTAACTATATCTTCATGGTTAATATATTTATTCAATGGTGTTAAATATTATTTATCTAGGTTACTACACACACACACATTCATCTTATTTAAATATAGTGTATTTTTTTGCACTTTTAACAAAATGATGAGGGAGGGCAATATACTAAAATTATAGTTTTGATTAATGTTGGTTGTCTCGATTTTTACAAAAACAATAAAACCTTTTAAAATTATATCTAAATATAAATATAAATATAATATGTATATATATATACATACATACATACATACATACATATATATATATATATATATATATATGTATGTATGTATGTATATGTATATGTATATATAGACACACACACACACACACACACATATACATATATGTGTGTGTGTGTGTGTGTGTGTGTGTGTAGACACACACACGCACACACACACACACACACACACACGATATACACATACATACATACATACATACAAAAAAACACACACACACACACGTATATATTGGGTATATGTTGAAAATAAAAATCCATGATAAAATATTTTACAAAGGAATGGGTAGTATATTTTTGTATTTCACATCATATACAAAACCACTAAACCTGCCATTCATCCCCCATGTGTTACATATATGTGTTTATGTGTGTGTCTCTATATATTAAACACAAAGTTGTATATTTAACACTACGTTGATTTTACTATGGATATATATTAAACACAATGTTGTATATTTAACACAACTAGAGAATACTAGATTCACGGAAAATAAGAGAAAAATAAATTAAAAAAGAGTGAGATATGTAAAGGAAAACAAAAAATTAATGAAAAAACTCTAAGCAAAATCTGAAAAATAGTTTTGCCTCTTCTTGGAATATGGAATGGAATTGATCTTAAGGGGAGCAAGCAACAATCCATGTATTTGTTGGAAGAGTTCAAAAATAATTCCTCCATAGTCTCCTTCCTTCTCCATATCATCCATAAAAGAAACTTGCGAAAAATAGAGGTCACAAAATCAAAACCAAAATTAAAAAGAAATCATAAGGATGGATTATGGATTTTAAGAAATACCTAAGATCAAGGGTAGAGAATAGAAGCATTCACGTGATAATTTTTGACCATCCTAATTTTAATTTTATGGGAGTAGATAGGTGATTTATTACGTTGGGTGAAAATGAATAAGTTGGGGGTAATTTAATAAAGTCCCCTAGGGATTAGCATTTAGGATTTAGGGTTTACAATATAGTGTTTAGAGTTAGGGTTCGGGATAGTAAAATAAGGGTTAAGTCTTTCCCCACCCACACATAATAATTCTTCCTCCACACTAAATAGACACATCATATGCACAAATGGCCTCCCCTCGTCATCAGTCCCCTGTGGTGCATATATATATATATGCATATATATATATATATATATATATATATTAAACACAATGTTGTATATTTAACCCAACATGGATTTCTATATGGGCATATATGTATGAATGTGTGTGTGTGTGTAAACACAACCAGAGAATATTGATTCATTTAAAATACGTAAATAAATAAATAAAACAAGAAAGAGATATGTAAAGGAAAAAAACATAATGATAACACCTACACAAATAACAAACTTGAAAACTTGAGAAAGATTTTGATTCTTATTGGAAAATAGAATGGAATGGATCTCAAGGGAGCAAGAAAAGATCCATGTATTTGTTGTAAGAGTTCACAAAAAGGTCTTCATAGTCTCTTTCCTCCTCAATATCCTCCCTACTAAAACAATTTGTGCAAAATGGACGGTAAAAAAGAAAAATAGATTTTAAAAGGAAGTCATAAGGATGGATTATGGATATCTAATAAATACGTAAGATTAAGGGTAGAGAATAGAAGCATCCAGGGATCATATTTTAACCTCAAACTTTTAATTTTATGGGAATATGTAGGTTATTTAATGGGCTAGGTGAAAATGAATAAGTTGGAGGTAATTTAATAAAATCACCTAGGGTTTAGCATTAAGGGTTTAAAATTTATAGTTTAGTTTTTAGTGTTAAGGGTTCAAGGTGGTAAAAATAAGGTTTAGGGCCTACCCTACCCACACACCAAAATCCATCCCCACACACACACACACACACACCATATACACAATCACCTCCCGTGTCGGTCACCTCCAATTGCACTATATATATATATATATATATATATATATATATATATATATATCTATGTGTGTGTGTGTGTGTGTGTTTATATATACACACATATATATATATATACATACATATATATATATATATATATATATATATATATATATATGTATGTATGTATGTATGTATGTATGTATATATATGTGTATATATATACACACACACACACACACACACACACACACATAGATATATATATATATATATATAGTACTGCTAACCTGGAGGTATGAAACATAGTGTTGTATAATTAACCTTGTGGAGATTTTACTACGGGTATATATGTATGTGTGTGTGTGTGTGTGTGTGTGTGTGTGTGTGTGTGTGTGTGTGTGTGTGTGTGTGTGTGTGTGTGTGTGTGTGTGTGTGTGTGTGTGTCTATATATCCATATATAAACACAACCAGAGAATATTGAGTCATTAAAAATATAGAAAAAAAATAAATAAATAAAGAGATAAATATGTTAAGGAAAAAAAAATAAGAATGATCAAACCCTCAAAGAAATAGAAAACTAGAAAACTTGAGAAATATTTTTGCCTCTTCTTGGAAAATAGAATGGAATGGATCTCAAGGGGAGCCTTCAAATATCTATGGATTTTTCGGAAGAGTTCAAAAATTATTTCTTTCATAGTCTCTTTCCTCCTCCATATCCTCCATTTAAAAACAACCTATGTAAAATGGAGGGCACAATACTAAAATAGAAATCAAAAGGAAATCATAACGATGGATTATTGGTTTTAAGAAATACCTAAGATCGAGGGTGGAGAACAAAAGTACCCAAGAGCTCAGATTTGACCATCCAACATTTGATTTTATGGGAATAGGTATGTGATTGAATGGGTTGGGTGAAAATGAACAAGTTGGGGTAATTTAATAAAATCTCCTAGGATTTAGCATTTAGGGTATAGGGTTTAGAGTTTAGTGTTTTAAGTTTAGGGTTTACGGTGGTAAAAATAAGGTTTAGGTCCTACCCCACCCACACACCAAAATCCTCTCCCACACCAAACACACACATCATACAAAACCAATGCCCCTACCACCACCCTACCATGCACGCACACACGCATGCGCACACACCACACACATCATATACAAAACCACTTCCCTACCAGCCATCCCTCATGCACACGCACGCACGCACGATGCACACGCACGCACGCACGCTGTACAAGACACACACACACACACACACATTTACATACATCTATAAACACAATGTTATATAATTAAACCTATGGGGATTTTGCTATGGGTATATATGTATGTAGATATATATGTTTATAAATGTGTGTGTGTGTATAAACACAATCAAACAATTTGATTTATGGAAAAGAAATAAAAATACATAAAACAAGAGAGAGATTTGTAAATGAAAAAAATTATAAAACCCTAAGCGAATAGCAAACAAGACAACTTGAGAAAGATTTTTTTCCTCTTCTTACCAAATAGAATGGAATGGATCTCAAGGGGAGAAAGAAAAATCATTGGATTTGTTTAAAGATTTCAAAAAAATTGCCTCCATAGTCTCCTTCCTCCTACATATCCTCCCCTGAAAAAAACCTATGTAAAATGGAGGGCACAAAAGCACAATAGAAATGAAAAAGAAATCATAAATATGGATTATCGGTTTTAAGAAATACGTAAGATCAAGTGTAGAGAAAAGAAGTATACAAGGACTCATATTTGACCCTCCAACTTTTAATTTTATGGGAATAGGTAGTGATTTAATGGGTTGGTGAAAATGAATAAGTTGGGGATAATTTAATAAAATATCCTACGATTTACCATTTATGGTTTAGGGTTTAGATTTCAGTGTTTAGGAGTTAGGGTTCGTGGTGGTAAAAATAAGGTTTAGGGTTTAGGTTTTAATATATTTAATATGTATATATATATATATATAGATATATATCTTTGTGTGTGTGTGTTTATACATATATACACACATATATACACATACATACATATATATATATACATATATATATAAACATAGTGTTGGATATATAACTCTACGTAGATTTTACTATGGTTATATATTTATGTGTGTGTGTGTGTATAACATTTTTTATATTTAACCGTACAAATATTTTACTACATGTATATATTTATGTAAATATATATATATGTGTGTATACAGTGTGTGTATATATATATATATATATCAACACAACCAAAAATAATGGATTCATGGACAATATGGAAAAATAAATAAATAAAAAGAGAGAGATATGAAAAGGAAAAAAAAACAATAATGATAAAATTGTAAGAAAATAGCAAACAAGAAAACATGAGAAATATTTTTGCCTCTTCTTTCAAAAAAAATCAAATTGATGTTAATGGGAGTAAGCAAAGATCCATGGATTTGTTGGAAGAGTTAAAAAAATTACCTCCATAGTCTCCTTCCTCCTCCATATCATCCTCAAAATAAACTTGTTCAAAATGGAGGGCACAAAAGAAAAATAGAAATTAAAACGGAAATCATCTGAATGGATTATGGATTTGAAGAAATGAGAAATATTTTTGCCTCTTCTTGGAATATCAAATGGAATGGATCTCAAAGGGAGTAAGCAAAGATCCGTGGATTTGTTGGAATTTTTTAAAATTGCCTCCATAGTCTCCTTCCTCCTCCCTATCCATCTCGCAAAAACAACTTGTGCTAATCAAAGGGCACAAAAGAAAAATAAAAATTAATAGGAAATCATAAGGATGGATTATGACTACTAAGATATACCTAAGATCAACGGTAGAGAATAGAAGCATCCAAGGGCTCGAGATTTCACCCTCCAACCTTTAATATTTTGGAATAGGTAGGTGATTCAATGCGTGGGGTGAAAATCAATAAATTGGGTGTAATTTAATAAACTCCCTAGGGTTTAGTATTTAGGGTTTAGGGTTTGGGTTTAATGTTTAGGGTCGAGGGTTCAAGGTAGTAAAAATTAGGTTTACAATTTAGGTTTTAAGATATATGTCAAGGTGTATTTATTGTAAATAAGATTTAAGAAATTGGTTTCGTAAATAAATATTTAACATGGGTGCAATTTCGAGAAATAAAATATTAAATTGGGGATTTAAGAAAATATTTTATAAATATATATAAGCATTCAACACAAGTTAGTACAAGAAATTTGAATGGAACTATCCAAATTAGATTAAATATAGATAAGAGGGTACTTAATTTAGAAGTAACTATATTAAAATAAATAAATAAATAAATGTTGTAAAATAAATGCAGTTATGTTATGACTATACTTAAAATATTAATAAAATAAAAGATAAATAAGAAAATTTTGCCATAATTGTCTAGTGTTGTGTGTTACGGTTTTGGTTTGTCAAAATGGTATATTTAAATTGGTTTTTATTTATTAATGAAAGAAAAAATGGGAGTTCATAAACATACATACATACATACACACACACACACACATATATATATATATATATATATATACATATATATATATATATATATATATATATATATATATATATACATATATATAAATATGTATATATATGTATATATATATATATATATATATATATATATATATATATATGTATATATATATATGTATATGTATATATATATATATATATATGCATATACATATGATATAATATATATATATATATATATATATAATATATATTAGTGTTTACATTATTAATGTGTATATAATTTATATCATGTATATACATGATATATTTATTCTATATTAGTGTGTTACATTATTAATGTGTGTATAACTTATATCATCATTATGATGTCGTTGTAATAACAACTTATATTATGAGTTGTTAAGTATTGGTTGTGTGTGTTTTGGTTGTTAAACCAAACTCACATTAATAGGTTTAGAAGATTGATTGTTGATTTTTTCCTATATTATAGGAAACTAATGCCTATATATTAGGCTATTGTATTGTGTGAAATATATGCTGAATAGAATATCTCTCACTATGTTCAATCTAGTTCTCTGCTTACATTTGGTACCAGAGCGTGTAATTGATCATGTTCCTATGATGGAGAAGAAATTTGATTTGTAGGGGCAGTCGGTATATGCTTCGCCCTTGAGGATGAAAGATGTTTTCAGGCATCTACAAATCATACCATCAACTTTGGGCATGAGTTTTCACCATTCCAATCTGTTACGACCTGAGAAATTTGTGAAGAGCGGGTTTGTTTAGAGAATTCAAAAGAATAAATCAAGCTTCAATATTTCAGCTACAGTGTATCAATCACGTTTTCATACAACGATAGAAATGTTCATGGCATTCATGTTCTAAAGACACAAACTCACCACCCCAAAACCTTTTTAATCTCACGGCTAAGCTTAGAAATTGAAGGCACCACCTGAACCTCCCAAACAAATCTCACGGGTGACTCATGCGATAACCATAGTAGTTGTTCACTCCAAATCGAGCTACCAACATCAGCCAAAGCTCCATTCCCACTACCACCAAACTTTTAGACACATGTCTTCCACATCTTGGTCAAAAGACTTGTAATGAAATGTCTCAGTTCATTGATCCTCATTTTCTATTGTTGAAGCAATCTTTGAAGTTACATTGAAACCACCTCCTACAAGTCTTCTTCACTGGAAATTAAAATCAAAACCACCATTATCAAATATTCATGGTAAAATGGTATGGTTTCTATTTCTATTACGTTGAATCTTCTACTACCTCAGCACGTGTCCCAAGTATCTTCATTCAAATCTCCAAGTTTTAACTTCACCATTCATTAGCATTTTGTATAAGGCGAGTCAATATTGCCAATTGTGATTATTTGTTTGTGTCAATGTCTAGTTGGTCAAAATATTTAAAGGCATTTATGATATTGCTTTTAATATTCAAAATTCAAATAGGCGTAGAGTTTAGGGATTTAATAAATATTGTCAATTAGTCTTTCAAATCTTGTTTAATTATATCTTATTTGTATTTAATATCAAAATAATGGTTTCGATAAAATATGATAGTTAGTCATTGTCAAATGTTAAGTGTCATCGTCATTTTGTTGTCTTAAATTCATGTTAAGTCATGTGTCAAAATTCTAGTCAAAATTATATTTGTGTCATTTTGTTATTGTCATTTAGCTGATTATTAGGAAAAGTGTCAAAAAAATTAACCTTACGAATGCATTTTAAGTGGAATCCGATGTTAAAGACATGTGATTGAGTCTCATTATCACATCTGGATGAATTAGTAGTCATCTACTAAGTGTTGATATCCAAATTCATTCTCCTTTTCAATCCTAATAGAAACACAAATTCGAAAGGGAGCTTAGAGATAGATAGATCATAGTGTGTGTTGTTTTGTAGTCAAGGATGATATGTAATTGTCCCCGTGTTACTCGGTTTGTTGAGAGATGGATAACACCTTCAAGAGGATTTGACCTTTCCTCACTACTTTAGGCCATGCCTCTTCGAGTAGGGGTGAGAGGAACCTTAGTGTAACCTCTATTTGATAAAGGAGATGGAGATATCCTTCTTTTCACAAATTTTATGAAGAAAACCTTGGGACAATAGAGTCAATACTCCATGATTCAACTCTTAAGAGTTTTCACTTCTAATTGATGGAGATACTTTCAACACAAGGCTAAGGTTACTCAAGACATTAAGAAATCCCGATTGTTCTACATTTTTTAGGAAGTAGATTTTGTTCCTTTGTTGATATAGAGGGTAAATAGGGGTAGTTCGTGAGTGGATTCATGGTTTTTTGAATAATTTTGGTGGGAGATGAGGAAGGATAAAGTTGATTATACCGATCTTCAAGGGACTTCAAAACAATGAACAACTAAAAAATAGAAACCTTAGAATAGTTAAGACGTTCCTTCAAAAGAAGGTGTGCTTCAATGGTGGCCCAAATCAACACATTTTCACATAATATTTGAGACTCTAACATGAAGGATTGAATTAAAAGACTCAATTAAAAGCCAAAGTATCTCGATCAATCATGCCTAAGGTACACCATAAGACTTACAAACAATATTTATCAACAACAGATAATTAATTGATTCTAAATTTGTTTATCTAATCCAAGATGAAGTATCTTCTTGAAATGAAATTCCAAATAACATTAAACTATCATAGGGGACAAGATCCCGTGTGATTTCACAATGATTTAAATGTAAGATTACAATAGGAATGAAAGAAACTCTTTGCATCCTAAACAAAGGAAACATAAATTGTCGAGATTGACATAAATTAATTCCAAATTCTTAGATTCATCAACAAGGGAAACTTTCGAGAAATCTTAGTTCTCGTCAATGGCTATACATCTGCAACCAACTTGACATGATAGAAAATATAACACAGAAGAAAATAATAGGTTATCTCGGCTTGGTCTCTCAGGAAGATGGATTTCTCAAATTTTCTCTTAAGAATTCAACCTCCGACCATTTGCAAGAGTATTCTCATTGCATTTATACATTTTACTCACTCAATTTTCCCCCCAAAAAGAAAGAATATTTGAGGGACCTTTGCTTGTTAACAATTTTCTTCAAAAAGTGAAATTTAACAAATTCAGATACAAAATCTTCCAAGTAGACCAATTGTGAAATGATCACATTTCTTGGGCCCTCAACTAATGACTAGGATGTCACGCCACAAATTTTTGGAAATCCTTTAATCATTCAGATTTTGTCATGTGAGAAATCCCCTTTTAATCATTTTCCAAAGACTTTGCACAGCTGGATATGATAGGTAATCCTTTTCACTCTCGAGGCAACACCTTTTTCATCTTTTATGCCTGCACTTTCATCATTTCATCCTTTTTCCCTCTCTTTCCTCTACAATTCTGCCCCGCATCCATTTCCTCTAGTAATTCCAATTTTCCCAAGTGCCCGAGAAATCCCAACTTGAAAATATCGGTCTTAACAATCCTTAGACTCACAATTTAAGTTTTAAAACCATTCAAAGGCACTTTACAACATAGAGACGAGAAGAAATTTTATCAAAAAGGATGAAAAATAGAGCATATTTACATCTCCAAGAGTCTTGGAGAAAAAATGGCGTAAAAATAGACCAAATACAAAGAAACCATTTATTCTCCCCATTTTCCATCTTATGTCATAACCATCCACATGTTTCCTTTGCGCAACTAAAAGGATAAGAAAAGAGGAAAGTCCCAAACAAGTGTGGGCCTTGCACGTGCCCTAGGCCCAAGAAAATGCCTTTTGACTCCGAAATGTCTCAAGAAAAAGGAGCCAGCAGGAAGCCTCCACATGTCTCAATGGCGCATTTTGAGATGGTCCCCAAAAGAAAAGACCCTAAACAAGTGCGGGCTCAACGCATGTCTTATTCCAGAGAGTTTGTTAAAAATGTTGAAGGTTCAATGGAAGGTGCCATGTGTCTAGGGTCCGATACATTTTTCTTTGGCCATTGAAAAGTACAAGCAAAAGGTAGAGTGAGTGGAAGCCTCCAAGTTTCCTCTTGGCACTTCTTCAAAATAAAACTTAGGGGCCAGTCCCCAAATGTATAGACACGGTCCCTCCACGTGTCCCATGCCTTTAGAAAGTTTCTTGAAAAGTATAAGTATGGGAAGACATGGTGGAAGCCTCCAAGTGTCTTCATGGTGCAACTTCAAGATGGTGCCCAAGAGTAGAGACCCTAAACAAGTACAGGCTCAAAGCACGTGTCCAAAGCCTTAGATAATTTCATTGAAAATTTCAAGTACAAAGCAGAGCCGACGTGCTTCCTCAACATGTCTCCCGACGTAATTGTTAAGGTGGGACCCTAAGGTGGATCCTCAAATGAGCACCAGCCCTCCATGTGTCCATGGTCCACCAAGACCATACCAAATGCATGAAAAAAATTAAGTCTCAGGCAAAGCAAATAAAACCTCCACGTGTCCCCCCAATGCAACTCCAAGGAAAACCAAAAGGTTAATTTTCAAATGAGCATCGTCCCTCAACGTGAAATTTTTTTGGGTTGAAGTGAGCCTTAGATATTTTAAAGTTCTCCACTGAGCCGCATCCATTAAAAAAGGGCCATGTTTCCACTGATGCTAAGATGTAAATTTGATTGGGAAAAATACACCCATTAAACCGTAAAATGTAGGAAAATCACCATTTGAGCCCAGAAATGAATCTTTCTTCAAGGATAGAGAATTTGGAAATGTTATAAGGCTCAAATATGATCCTCTCGAGCTACATCCAATCACGTTTCCATAGGTATTTGGGACAAAAATGATAGGGACAACAAAACATGACTGTGGAAAATGGAAGGAAAGGAAAAACATGTTTTACACCCAAGTTATAGACTCTTTCATATGGACAGAGGAAAAAAAAATAAATTCTAGACCTTTAAGTGATCCTTGACCAAGGAAGGGATTGATCATGGCAACCAAATGGAGGAAAAGTCTTCAAGCACCAATACAGGGAGATAGAAAACATGACAGAGGCCGCAAAATGAGGAATTTCAATGAAAAATGGGGTGAGACTAATTTGAGCACCAACATCGGCACTCACTTGTGAGTTCCACAAGAACTTATAACAGACCAAGTGTGAGAAATAGACCATTGGGTAATGGAGTCAAAGAAAAATTATAGAGCGAAAAATAATAACCAAATCCCCAAGGATGAACCGAGAAACCAACAAAACTAGGTCACCAAGGACCGTAACAAACAAAAATAAGAAGCATAATGAAAAAAAAAAGAACTATACACTATAAAATGGAGTATACCATGATTATGAGAAATTAATCAAGGAAATGTTTTAAATTCCTACCATTAACAGAAATTAAAGTAGTTCCATCTCTAAGACTTTTAAGAAGAAGGTATTTTCACCAATTCGAATATCAATTGAATAAGGTCCCATCCACAATGCATCAAATTTACCATGCTTTCCCTTATCTTCATGCTTGATATCCAATAAAAGAACAAGATCCCTAGTGTTGAAAGCTCTTTTCTTTTGAAATACTTTTGAGATATCACCAAACTTTTTGTCAAATAACTTCTTCAACTTTTCTCTCAACTTCACATGCCACTGATGGGATGCCCTTCTTTCTTCATCCAACTCAATAATTTGATTGATTCGAGCATCATATGGACTAACTTCTTGGTCTTTAATTTGTTGAAAAAACTAAAATGAAGACAATTGTAAATGGAGGGGCAGAAAATCTTGAGTTCCATATACCAATTCAAATGGGCTTTTACCAATAGCTCTTTTGACAATGATTCTGTTAGCCCAAACAACAAACTTCAGTTGCTCACCCCACTTCCTTTTGTTTAGCTCCAAGGTTCTTCTAATGATCTTCAACATGTTTTTATTGTTGGACTCAAATTTGTCCATTTCCTTGGGGATTTTAGTTAGAAGCATATGTCATATTTATTCCATACTCTTTACACATTGCCACAAAAGGTTTAGCTCAAACTCATGGCATTATCAGCAACAAATTTAGCTAGCACTCCAAATCTTCATATTATTTGGTTAAGAATGAATTCCATGATAAATTAGTGTGTTTCCTTCTTGGTGGGGATTTATTTCACCCACTTAGTGAAATAATCGGTGCTCCAAGAATCCTTTTATAACCAAAGACTTTGAAGGATAAGAAATTTCCCCAATGAAATCCATTCTCCATTGTTTGAATGGGGCTTTAGCTTACACAGGATACAAAGGAAGGGATTATGAAGCTTTCATTCTTCCGTAAAAATGCTAACAACTTTTACATCTCCTAACCCATAGAGTTGTATCCTTGAAGAGAGTTGGCCACCGATAACCAACCCTCAAGATTTTATGTGTTGTAACTCTTCCAAGAAAAATGTTCCCCACGCACTCCCCATGGAGATTAGAAATTATTTTGGGGGCTTCATCTTCAATAATGCATCTCAAGAGCACTCCCTCGGGTTCTTCAAAGAAAACCCAAAATCAATAATGAAATACTTTTCAAAGGCTAACTTAAGAGCTCTTTTCTGATTTTTACTCAAATATACAAGGCAACATAGATGTATGAGATAAAATATTATATCCTTTACTATTCGAGCTTACCAAATTTTCGATGACATCCACCCTTTCTCCTTGTACTTAATTCACCTAAATAGTTTGGAAGTTTCTCTCACCATAAGTTTAGCTAGGCCCAAACCCATCTGCATCTTGAAAATTTTTCACCCATATCCATGTCTTACTCTCGCAACTTGTTCACCCATCTACCTCTTTTTCTTGAGACCTCCATCTCGATAAGATGTATTTCACCATGGTGTGGGAAACATAAGAAAAAAATTTAGGGCTCAATATGTAGGGTCCAAAACCTTTGTTACTTTCACTAAGGTAAATGATCTCTTCTCTCATGATGGTATACTTCAACTTAGCTCCCTGCAATGTCTTACTAAAAAGGCAATTGTCTCTTAGCCCCTTCATCATACTTCTACAACAGAAGATATAATGATGTTTTCTGAAATAAAAGAGAACACTTGAAAAGGATTCTTGTAATTTGAGGTTTCCAAAACAAGGGCATGATTTAGTGCTTCTTTGATACCATTGAAATATTGAATGAAAACTTCTTCCCATTTGATAACTTGGTCCTTCTTCAACATGCTAGTAATGGGGACGGTCATCTAAGAAATTAGAAACAAATCTTATGGTAAAGTTTATTTTTCCAAAGAAGGATTGAATTCCTTCTTATTTCTTATAATTGGAACCTTGCTGATTGCTTCCACTCTCTCTGGATCTATCATGACCCCTAATTTTGATATAATGTGACCAAGAAGCTTTTCTTTTTACACTCCAAAGTGGCACTTCGATATTCAATGATATGCCATACTCTCTACAACTTATCAACATTCTCTCCAAGTGTTGCAATAGATCATTTCTATTCCTACAAAACACAATTACATCATCCCGATAAAAAAAATGAAATCATTGATATAACTATCAAATGCTATATCCATTGCTCTTTGGAAAGTTGTTCTAGCATTCATTAATCCAAAAGGCATCCTGACATAGACATAAATTCCCAAGGCGTAGTAAAGGTAGTCTTTATTCTTTTTATTCCTTCACAACAACTTGATTATAGCCAGAGAAACCATCCAAAGTAGATAACAATTTAGAACCAGTTACCAATTGTAGCATATTCTCCATGTTTGGCAGAGGGTAATTATCTTTTAGTGATGCTTTATTCAGTTCCTAAAGTATACGCATAGCCTTATGTCACCATTCTTTTTTTTACAGCACTAGGTTTGAAACCCAAGAAGAGTACCTTATGGTCTAAATTATCCCTCCATCTCTCAACTTCTTCAAATTCTTCTTGCATCTTCAAAGAAAGGAGCAGATAGATGGGCCTTTATTTTATCCTAAAATGCTTGGCATTACATTCAAGAGAAATATCATGTTGGAATAAATATTCCCTATATGCCTTCAACTCAAAGTAAGACCAAGCTAGGCATTCTTGATATTTCTTCAAAATTGAATATAGGACCTCTTTCATCCTTGCACGAGATTTCTTCCTAACCATATTTTAAATGACATTTCCTTTATGCCTAGGTTGTGCTCTTCCACATCTCTTTAAACTTACATAATCCTTTTAATAATGTAATCATCATTATTAAATTTTGATTCAAGAGCCACCAATCCTCTGGGTATCATGTTTATCTTCATTCGATTATGTCTTTTCCAAATAAATATTCCTTTCCTTTATCAACACACACCATTGGTTCCCAATATATATTTTGGTCATCAAACTCACCTTGATTTTTTAGAAACCATTTCACCCGGGCATCATCATCAAACACTTGACAATTTTAATGTTATCAGGGAAAGATGACCTTGTTAGTATTTCAACATCATACTCACAAAATGGAGACACTGTAAATTTCCCAAATATGGATCCTAGCACTTCTAACTTGTCTACAACAACATTAAACTTTCTATCATCGTGTACAATATTAAAAGAGTCAAACATTTCAATCAAATCAAAACTCGCATGATTTTATTGTTTCATTCTCTCGATTTTTAGTAGCATACAATTTTCTAATTTGCTTGAAAATTAATTTTGAATGCCCAATTTGACAATGACATCCTTTATACAATATTTCCATGTAATTCTCAAGCCTAATAACAATGCTTCATATTTAGTAGTTTTGTTAGTGCATCCAAAGTTAAGTTTGAAGGAAAATCCAAACTCTTCTTGGCCTAGGGAAATTAGAACAATGCCAAAGCACCATTTCCAAACTTGAAACAAGCTCCATAAAATAACAAGGTCCATGGAAAACGTATATTCAAGACATTTACACTGATCAATCTTATGTTCTTTAATGAACAAACCCAATAAAGTTATCAGCATCTACATCAACATACAACACTTCATAAGAAGCATTATTGGGATCTTAAAAAGGTGTAACATCTTTTCTCTCTATATAGATTTACAAGGCCTCCTTTAATTGGAATGGTGGTAAAAGACATATCCATCCGAACACTTCCACCAACACTTATAACCCACTTTCTTGATAACATCATGCCCTATTTTGCAGGGAAATCAACAATGAAACATCAAGTTTCATGTTCTTACTCGAATAAGCTACAAATCGTACCACCAAACCTTTTACAAATCCTACAATAGGCAACCTCTCTATAATCCATTACAGTACACTTGTCATACGCTACCGTCACTTTAATGTTCAATTCATTCATGACTTCCAGTGAGGTAGAACATTGCATGATTCTCTGGAATCAAACATACAATTATGCAAATAATCTGTCTTTAATAATCGTGTTGTAAAAATGGATGAACATTTAACTAAGACTCAACTAAAGATGTCCCCAAATAAACTTTAGGTGGTTCACCTATCTCTTCTAACGCCGTGGTTTTGGTAGGATCAGTAATGGTTGGAGGAGGAGTATTTACATTATTTATATTTCTACCTTGGGTACTCCTATCTTCCTCCAATCCCAAATAATCAAAAGCCATCATCTTATGCTCTGAATCCTAAGCGGTTCCACAACCGGGACATAAATCTTGATTTGGCTCAAGACTTGGGCAATGTCATAGGGAATGTTCTTGGGTAAAGTGGCATTATGAGAAAGGTTGACAAACTCATCAAATGGCAAAGGTTTTTAACATTTTTGGCATGGGTGGGAACATCGATTATACTTGAGACAACAGGCCTTTGCTAGATGCATCTTTCTTTGGAGTCTATTTTGGGACATTGGTGAGTCTCTTTGGTTTGGCTTAAGGCCCCGCCCTTTGAAAACTTTACTTCTTATGTTATACTATTTTCTTGGGCCACGACAACATTCATTAGCAGATGTCTATCCTCTTCTCGATGGGATTCTTCCATCATACTTCTTAATCATTAGAACTCTTAGGTACTTAAAATAATTTTAGGAAGTTCAAATGCTTGTACCATCTGTATTTCTAAAGTATGAGAGGGAGGAAGAAGAGTTACCCGGAATGCAAATCCCAAAATCTTAGAATAGCTTCTTGTACTTATTACCTTAGTTGAAGTTTCTCCTTGTTGTGAGATTAGAGCAGTCCACCATGCATGCATCAAAACAACTTATTCAACTTTCTAATCTATTTCACATCATGGGGGGTAAGAATTAATTTTCACACCAATCCATTTGATTTTTCTCTTCAACAACATAAACTTTGGCATTTAGATATTAGTGAAAAATCTTATTTGATATATGTTAAGACACCGGTATTTATAAAGAATTTAAATAGCATGGAGTCACCACTAAGGGTTTTCACCTTAGTTTGTGCAAATTCACTATGAAAGACCTATCAAATGTTTGTCAATACCAGATTCACAAAAACTTATAAGATTTGTTCTTCTTTTACCCAAATTGATCAATGATGATACAAATATTTAGTGCAATAATTGTATAAGATGGAAATATTACACTCATAATCCATAACTTTAAACAATTCTTACATATATGAACAGATAATGATGTTTAAGCAACGTATTAGCACTTAGATCATGTAAGAGATATTACGAGGGTTTGTATGTACCGTATTTGTAAAATAATTCAAAGAGTCCCCGAAAATGGCACCATGAGTGTTGGTATCCAAATTCATTCTCCTTTTCAAGCCGAGCAAGCAACATAGATTCAATAGGGAGCTTAGAGACAGATAGATCATAGTGCGTGTCATTTTGTTGCCAAGGATGAGATCTAACTGGCCCTTTGTTACTCAGATTTGTGGAGAGATGGATAGCACATTTTAGAGGATTTGACCTATCCTAACTACTTTAGGAAATGCCTCTTCGACCAGGTGAGAGGACCTTTAGTGTAACTTCTTTTTATTAAGGAGATGGACATATTCTTCTTTTGGACAAATTCTATGAGGAAAACCTTGGGAATCTATGGTTTATACTCCATGATTTAACTCTTAAGATTTGTCACTTCTAAATGATGGAGATATTTTCAACACAAGGCTATAGTTATCAAGACATTAAGAAATCCTAATTTTTCTACATATTTTACTAAGTAGATTTTGTTCCTTTGTTGATACATATGGAAAATAGGGGTAGTTTAGAGTAAATTCATGGTTTTTTGAATAATTTTGGTAGGAGATGAAGAAAGATAAACTTTATTATACTAGATCTTCAAAGTGACTTCACAATAATTAACAAATCAACAACAGAAAGCTTCATAATAGTTAAGACATTCCTTCAACCAGAAGTTGTGCTTCAATAACCCAAAATCAGCACGTTTTCACATACTATTTGAGACTCTAACACGAAGTCTTAAATTGAAAGACTTAATTAAACACCAAAGTCTCGATTAATCACACCTAAGGTACACCTGAAGACTTACAAACAATATTTATCAACAAATGACGGTGAAATGATTTTAAATTTGTTTATCTCATCCAAGATGAAGTTTTTTCTTGAAATGAAATTGCAAATACCATTAAACTATCATAGGGATGAGATCCTATGTGATTTCACAAAGATTTCAATGTAAGATTGCAATAGGAATGAAAGAAACTATTTATAGACATTCTGAAACAAAGAAGACACAAATTTCTAGAGATTGGACACAAATTAATTTGAAAATTGCTTAGATTCATCAGCAGGGGAAAGCTTCCAGAGAGAAATCACAGTGTTCATCAATGGCTATACATCTACAACCGACTTGACATGATAGAAAATCTAACACAAAAGAAAATAACAGTTATATCGGCTTGGTGTCTCAGAAGATGGATTTCTCAAATTTTCTCTTAAGAATTCAACCTCCAACCATTTGTAAGAGTATTCTCATTGCATTTATACATTTTTCTCACTTAATTTTCCCCCAAAAAGAAAGAATATTCAAGGGACATTTGCTTGTTAACAATTTTCTTCAGAAAGTGACATTTAAAAATTTAGATCCTAAATTTGCTAGGTGGACCAATCAGTAAATGAATCACTTTTCTAGGGCCCTCAACTAATGACTAGGATGCCATGCCATAATATTTTTTAAATCCTTCTAATCATTCTAATTTTTTCATGCGATAAATCCCCCTTTTAATCATTTTTCAGAGACTCTGCATAGCTGGATATGATAGGTAATCCTTTTCACTCTCGAGGAAACACCTTTTTCATCTTTTATTCCTACAATTTTATCATTTCATCCTGTTTCCCTATCTTTCCTCTACAATTCAGCCCTTCATCCATCTCCTCTGGTAACTCCCATTTTTGCAAGTGCCTGAGGCAATTCCAACTTCAAAATATTGGTCTGAATAATCCTTGGACTCATAATTTAAGTGTCAAATCTATTCAATGGCACTTTTCAAACAGAGACAATAGGAAATTTCATCAAAAAATGATGAAAAACAACGCATATTTGCATCTCCAAGTGTCTTGGAGAAAAAATGACAGAAAAATAGACACAATACACAACAACTTTTGATTCTCCCCCTTTTCCACCTTATATCATAGCCGTCCACATGTTTCCTTAGTGCAACTAAAAAGGAGAAGCAAAGAGGCAAGTCCCAAATAAGCGTGGGCCTTACATGTGCCATGGGCCCAAGAAAATGCATTTTGTCCTTTGAAAAGTCTCAGAAAAAGGAGCCAGCGGAAGCCTCCACGTGTCTCAATGGAACATTTTAAGATGGTCCCCAAAAGAGAGACCCCAATCAAGCATGGGATCAACATGTGTCTCAATCCAGCAGAGTTTGTTAAAAATGTTGAAGGTTCAGCGGAAGGCACCATGTGTGTAGGGTTTAAGAAATTTTTCTTTGGCCATTGAAAATTCCAAGCAAAGGGAAGAGCGAGCGGAAACCTCCAAGTTTCCTCCTATCACTTCTTCAAAATAAAAATTAGGGGCCGGTCCCCAAATAGGCACCTGGTCACGTGTCCAAGGCCTTTTTAAAGTTGTTTGAAAAGTTAAATTATGGGAAGAAACGATGGAAGCCTCCACGTGTCTTCATGGCACAACTTTGAGATGGTGCCCAAGAGCAGAGACCCTAAAAAAGCATTGGCTCACCACATGTCCCAAGCCTTGGAAACTTCTTTCAAAAGTTTAAGTTCAAAGAAAAGCCAAAGAAAAATCCTTCACATGTCTCCCTGTCACAATTGTTAAGGTGAGACCTCGAGGTGGATCCTCAAATGAGTGCCGAGTCCTCCATGTGTCCATGGTCTGCCAAGACTTTACCAACTACATGAAAAATTTGTCTAAGTTTGGGAAAAGTAGCGAAAACCTCCACGTGTCCCCCTAGCGCAACTCCAAGGCCAAACCAAAAGGTAAATTTTCAATTGAGCATCGTTCCTCCACGTGGACAATATTTGGGTTTAAGTAAGCCTTCTAGTTTTTAAAGTGCCCCACCGAGCTACATCCAACCAAAATGGCCACGTTTCCACCGATGCTTTGAGATATAATTTTGACCGGAAAATACACCGTCAAATCGTAAAATGCAAGAAAATCGGCATTTGAGCCCGAAAATGAATCTTTCTTCAAGGATGGAGAATTTGGAAATGTTATAATGCTCAAATGTGATCCTCCTAGCTACATCCAATCATGTTTCCAAATGTATTTGGGAAAAAAATGATAAATAGTAAACAAAACGTGACTATGGAAAACGGAAAGGAAAACTCAAGAAAATGGAAGGAAAGGAAAACTCAAGTTTTACGCCCAAGTTATAGACTCTTTTAGATGGACAGAGGAAAAAAACAAATTTTGGACCTTTAAGTGATCCTCAACCAAGGAAGGGATTGATCATGGCAACCAAATGGAGGAAAAGTCTTTAAGCACCAATACAGGGAGATAGAAAACATGACAGAGGCCACAAAGTGAGGAATTTCAATGACAAATGGGAGATACTAATTTGAACACCAAAATACTAGAGGAAAGTGGAAATAGAGTATGGATGGTGATCAACACCTCTCATCAATCACCAACGATGGGGTTGTATTCAATTTTGGTGGTAGTATTTTATATTATTTTAGTTGTGTGGTGTTTTCTAAATAAAATGGTGTGCGGTTTCCTTCCCTTTTTTGATTCAAATGAGGAAGATGTTTATTTTACATGCTATGAAAAATTGTATAGGAGGGTAGCTGAACTAGAGTGATCCTCTTATTGCAAATATTCTTTGACTTTAGTACTTCTAACATCGATTGGCTAGTGAAATCTATCATTCACTGGAAGTGAAAGCAGGAACTATTGAGTTCACGTATGTAGGTGAATCGGTGGAAGTGTGATCATCCGGTATGGGGTTCACTGTGGTGAAGTGGATTGGTCATGTGTAGCAAGATCTAGACAACAAGATCCAAGCCAGCAGTATGCAGACCTAAAATTATGCAGAGGCATACGATTCTGGTTCCAGTTCTATGGTGCATTTTTTCTCCGTGTTCACATTAAGGGGGTGAAGCGTAGCTAATAATAATATTCACACTAATGGGGTGAATGTTAGGAAAAATATTAGTGTTTACATTATTAATGTGTGTATAATTCATATCATCAAGGATACTATGAAATTTGTTGTTGGTGAAAATAACAACCCCCAAATGGCTTTATTTTGACTGGGCATTCGATGTAATCTGTATAACCATCTCTCAAGATGTGGGACTCATGGAATTGAGATGGATGTTCGAGAAAGTTGGTTCTTCTTCCTAATCCTAATGTTAAACTAATTATAAGGAAGGAAATCCAACTATCTACTCTAATCTAACAATACCAAGGAGACATGGAGAGAGAGAGCATGAAAATAAAGAAATCCTACACTACATAGGTGATAGCACCAAGAAAAGGGGGTTGCTAGTCACAATCTCAGCTGCCTGAAGTGGAGAGAGGTGAGCAATGGATAGGATGGATAGATGCATCACAAAACAAAGATAGAGTTCACACAAAAAGCACTTTAAACTCATTAAACACAGCTCCCAGAACCTACAATACACATTAGAGATATGCACAGTATACCCTGTAACGATGAGAGGCAAGAAGAGACAATAAAATAAGGAATGATGGAAAAAATGCATCACAAAACAAATTTTATTTCTCCATGAGTTCACATAGCACATCATCAGCGGGCAAGAGGCAAGAAAATCCCATTATAGAGTTGTGAGAGGAGGCTTAAGCTCCACATTCAACCATAAGGAAGAAAGTGAGAAGGAGGTAGGAAAGAAGAATGATAAAAAAATTGAAAAATGCCCCTACTTTACCATATATGGAAGAATGACATAGGATAAAGGGAAAATTTGAATCCTTCCTCAACCATGCTAGCGATGCATTGAATTCACCTACTCCAACCACCCCATAAAGCATTGAAATTCACCTGCAACAATGATGGTTTCCCTGACAGAGCCCATGCCTCCATGTGTTGTTCCTTACTAGGGAAAGAAAGGAGGCTCATTCTTCATCATGGTGGCAGGTGGGAGACTTGACAACCTCGAAAATGGTGGATTAAATTTACCATTCTTCATTAATTGTGGTAGGTGAGTAGCAGATTTGACAACTTTCCAAAATTCCCCTCTCACTCGAATCTAAGTTCCTGGTTGAAATAGATGGCCGCCCGAAGGTGCTTTGGGTTTAGGGTCTATTCACACAAGGTCCACATGGCAGCCATGGCCACATTAAGACTTCACTACCTCCCTTCACTCTTTCACTAAAGAAACACATGGCGTCATCCATAGGGCTTCTCTATTTGCTTTTGGTTCTAGCTATCCCCCTCGAGTTTTCACAGAGACACTATGTTTGACCCAGGAAATGTTTAAGGCTGGCACACGTTTGGGAATTTCCTCAAGATTTTTCTTTTGAAGTTGTGCCGATGAGGCACGTGGATGTTTCCGTTGGCTCGATGCTTTGCTTGGAATTTTTAATGGTGATTCTGATATGTCGAACCTAGACATGTGGAAGCTTTGTGCTCGTTTGGGACCTTCATTTCAGGTCTTACCTTTGAATTTTCACTAAACTAACATGTGGGGCCTTCTTTGCTGGCTCTGCCACTTCCCTTAGACTTCTCAATGGCTGATTCTATTATGTTA